>VDFB02078028.1:0-48674 GCA_007258455.2 Sequoia sempervirens
GATTTCTCTTTTCAACTCTCATCGGACCCTCTGTTCAGCTCTTTGAATCTGATGACTGCAAGCTCCGTTTGCCGTGCTGGATAGCTCACTGGAAACCCTGTTGCATTCTGAAGACATCTCGTTATAACTTTGACTGTAATTTCATCTGTTTGAACCTTTGAAAAGTTGGGCGCCTTTCTTCACCTAGGGCGCCCAGTTTCTCCAAACTTAGAAAAATTTTACTTCAATCTTCTTCTTCGAGTTTCAGATCTTCATTCTATATCTTCCACTTTGACTCGAATTTGCTGGAGACTGGATTATCAGATGCTCTGACAGGGATATTCATCGCGAAGCTGACTGAATACTGAGCAACTTCCATTGGAGGTCCAAAACCTAATTCACTCATCTGATGCCCTAAAAAGGTGGGCGCCTTTCTTCAACAGGGGCGCCCAAACTCAGCAGTTTTAGAAAATTTACGTGACTTTTCAACTTTCTTCCTCGTTCCTCGTGCATGTTCATCTTTTCACCCTCTGCTGGAAGTTTAAGTGCTGAAATTGACGCCTGGCAGTCAAATGACCTTCATTGATGATCTCAGAGTTCCAGATACGCTTCTAAAAAGCAGAATAGACCCAGTAGGGCAAAACTGATTGTTTTAAGATTCTGACTGCACCAGCCTGATATGGAAGCATTTTGAGCCAATCAAAATCAGTTCGGACCCTGTCGGACCAACTTTCTATTTTTAGAAAATTTTACCAGTATCCGTTTCGAGAGAAACCCAGAAAAACCCAGAAAACGTTACTATTTCGAGAAAATCTCTAAAAATAGCAGTTTTCCTAAAATTTAGGGATGAAAAACTGAGATCTGGGTTTTGTAGATTTAGCTGCTCTTAGCAGACCTAGATCGTCAGAAATTGAAAATTTTGCGTTTTAACCCCTCATGCAAGACATGCACACCCAAATTTTGACCTTTTTGACTGATTTGACAAGACTTTTACTCATTTCTTCAAAATGTCTAAGTGTAACAAAATTTTAATTTTGGGGTACAACAAATCCCTTAAGCATTTATTTCTTTAAGAAGCTTATCAAACAAAATAAATTTGCTAATAGCATGCTAAATGCAACCAGCAATTTCAAGATTAAAAGAGAAGACCATTTAAATAAAAATCACAAACTAGATAACATGCCTATGATTAAGAGCTTCTCCCCAGCACTGTTATGGCAGCAGCTTTCAATTGAAGATGACAAAATGTAGTATATCTTTCTCTCAAATATAGAGACTCTTCCCACAATACTCTCCCTAACAATACTTCTCTTCTGAAAGTTGCTTTTACACTTCTTCCTAAAAGATAATCTAGCATAGTCTTAAAATTGCAGCTGATACAGACTCTAATTCTCACACTTTAAATAATATGAAGCAATGCAGCATTGGCAACTCACAACAGCAGATGAGAAACTAGCAAGATGACTCTCCAAATCACCAAAGATAGATTGCACAAGATTATATTCGAAGAATGGCTGGGCGAGTATTTATAAGCCCGTATTAGCAACTGATTCCTTTATTTTGGGCATGTAAATTGACAACCAGGCATGAATACTCAGTCAAACGTCACTTGGCAAGTGTTTAAACCCTAAGTCATCTTTCAAAAGAGTGATTCGACTTCCATAGAGCCAGCAATTGAAGAAATTTTCAACTCAAATCTCCAAAAACGCCACCTACAGGTAATCACGTTTTTGCTAGTCGCATGAAATTGAATGACTCACTTGCTGCGTTTTAGGTCAAGGTTTAGCATGTTACAGCACAGAAATATTGTTGGCATTTCCTATTTTCCAGATTGAAGGCTTCTTCCTCCATATTTGCTGGGCTGAAAACTTCTTCATTTTCACGGGAAAGCTCATGGCTGAGTTTTATGTAATTTTTCAAAAGTTTGTGTTCAAATATTTCCCCTTTTAGGAAAGTTCGATACTTTTATGAATTTCAACATTTCCTTAAGACTAGCGGCTACTTATTCAAATATTCCCTTTCCAATAAATATTAAAAGACAATTCTTTTCACTTTGGAGTTCAAAGTTTATTCTATTAAATACTTGCAAATATTTTTATTTTGAAGTTTATAAATGTTTTCATTTTAAATATGTAATATTATATACTTATATATTTTATATATATGTATTTTATTAAATATTAATATATCTATATATATATATATATATATATATATATATATATATATATATATATATATATATATATTTATATATATATATAAGCATATATTAATTTAACATTAATACAAATATTCTATACTTTATAAAATATATAAATATAAATATTTACACATTCATTTATGTATTTATGTATATATCATAAATTATAATTACATTATTGATATATACATTTATACATAAATATATATATAAATTTCCTAGACAATAATATTAAAATATTATTTTCACCACAGATATTAGGCGGGGTGTGTACGTTTATACATGTGTATAACCATATATACTATTGTGTATACGTATGTATGCATATATACATGTCGACACATACGTATGAGTACATCCATCTACTTAACGTATGTATGTATCGATATGTCTATACATTTAGATACGTGTACACAGTGTATACATATATATACGTACCACTCAACATTTTAGTACATATCAATTACATCGTTCACACAAGGAGTCATAGTATAGTAAGTCTGACATTTAACAATCATAACTCATAAAGCATAAGGAAGTAAATCAAACTCCTAAGCCTATGGATGACTTATCAAGGCTAACTTATCTGACTCGGTTCCTTTATACCCTTCATGACGTGTGTGCATGCTCATTTGACTAACATTACCGGTTAAACGACCAATACCCCTCTCCCAAGTGATATTTCCCCTCTGCCTGGAGGACTGGTTCTCATACCTGCATCCATAGTTATAAACTCACGGCAGTCAAATGCTCACAAAAATGGCAGTACATATAAATTTCATAAGATATAAAATCATCACACATTAACCTCATAATGCATGTTTTCACCATGATTAATATCAATTGAACAACATAAGAATGAGACAGTCATTAATGTACAAAAATTCATATTGATAACAAGGTGCATCATATCTTTATTTATTCATAAAACTGTCTTTACTATCACATAATCCTTATCAAATACTAATAACCTAGTAGCTATACAATCGGGATGTAACACTATCTTTGTTTACCACCGAGCCACATGAGTTCAACATCTGCCTTGAAGGCTGGAAGGAAGCAATAGTGACGGTATTACAGCCTCTCAGGAGTTAGGAAAGGAGGTTATGTTGAACTTCGATCAAGGAGAAAGGAAGAGGCAATTTGCAGAAGTTTCGGTTAAGCAAAGAGAGGTGAGTATTATAAACATATTTAAATAAGAGTTATAATTACTTGTGTATACAGAAGATAAGCACAATGGATTTAGATATCAAAATCATTATAAGTTACATCTCACTCGGCATTTATAAATATATTTAAGTATATCATGTGTGTTTATAATTGCTTGTGCTTAACAATGATAAAAGACTTTCATAGTGGACTAGTTGTAATTCAAGTTTGAGATTGTTTGAGGACAAGCAATCTTGGGTAGGGCGAACTGTCATGTCCCCTAATTTTCACAATTTTAGATATTATAAATCATAAATATTATTATACAAATACTAATATACTTGATCAAAAACTCATACATCCTTATCTCATGAATGAGATTATTATTACTATTATATTCAATTAAATATATAAAAATATTAGAAATAAAAAAATAACAATTTAAATATTATTATAATCAATATAAAATAACAAATATTAAATAAAATATATAAAGCTAATATAAATGAATATATACTATATGTAAAATATAAATACAAATATTTAAGCCCCAAGTAAAGCGACCTGATTGAAAGACACGTCTTTCCTTCAAGATGGGGTATTTTAAGAAGGATGTTGTCTTGCTTGCGGGGGTATGGGATTGACATCGACTTCTTTAACCACCTTGACAAGCTGCTCCCATGGATTAGTACATACGCTGAATATATATATTATCTGCTTCCAATATTAAAGCGATGTTCCTTCAGGAAAGATGGTGACCACCCATGATGGCTGATGAAGTACCAAAAAGGGAAGTATCGGGTCTTGAGAGTTACGGGCGTGGAAGGAGGACAAAGTCCTTGTGTGGAGGTTAAGTTGGGACAAAGACAAATGAGAGAGAATGTGTGGATTCTAAAAGAGGATCACGGCGACCTAGTAAAGCATCAAAGTGGGGGAAATGAAGGAAGGGGAAGAGACCAGAGATTAATCAATCGCTGGAAAGAAGATATCAAAGGAAAGGGTCTCTTAATCTGCAATCGATAGGAGTAAATAAAAACTGAACAGTCCTTATAAGTTATTTCTCTCTATCGGTAGATGGGAAATGGTATAATAATCACGGCCAAGATAATGGTGATGTAGCCGCTGAGTTTCAATATTGCTTGAAAAGCATCGATCCTCATATTCCATACGTCGATATAGTTTTGTCTTTGACCGGTGAATCATAATAAGTGGCTCACCCTCTGCAGTGTATTGGTAGCTATCTTTGTTTACTACCGAGCCACATGAGTTCAACATCTGCCTTGAAGGCTGGAAGGAAGCAATAGTGACGGTATTACAGCCTCTCGAGAGTTAAGAAAAGAGGTTATGTTGAACTTTGATCAAGGAGAAAGGAAGAGGCAATTTGCAGAAGTTCTGGTCAAGCAGAGAGAGGTGAGTATTATAAACATATTTAAATAAGAGTTATAATTACTTGTGTATACAGAAGATAAGCACAATGGATTTAGATATCAAAATCATTATAAGTTACATCTCACTCGGCATTTATAAATATATTTAAGTATATTATGATTCATGATTATATAGATTAGAATGGATAGTTGTAATGTCCCCTTCTCATCAGTGATCAGCTTTGCAGTTCTTCAGTCTATTCCGGAACCCGTAGACTGGGATGAGGTGAAAATTAGGGTTTCTTGGGCTTGGTTTTCTGTGGCATTCATATTATTTACTATTTTTAGTAAATGCTAATTGTGGCAGTTGCAGTTGTCTATTCTTAATCCTTAGCAGTTGGAGCAGTGTTATATTTTGGTTTGGTCTTCAGTTGGCAAAAATATTAAATTAATGGCATTTTATTCTTTTTCACTGTTGACCCCCACCTTGGCCTAAGGAGTTAACATAAAGTTGTTTTAAAGTGGGGCCATGAAGGGTACGCCCTCATCAAAAGATTAATTAATCTTTATTCAAATATTTCTTTATCTTAAAAAAGGACGCCACTTTTATATTTTTGAATAAAGTGCATTTTGTGAAGGCCTTTTGGGACGCCACTTGAGAAGTTGATTGGTCTTGAGAATTGGAGGAGTCTCTTGTGTCTTTTGAGCTGCTTCTCAGGCATTTGAAGAGTCTTGTTGAGTTCTTATTTATTGAAGGTCTTGGCTCCAGCATTAGGATCCATCAATTACCTTATTGTTATGCTGTCAAAATGACTATGGACATTTTGCTATTGCTTCGAGGATGCTACCTCCTAGCCCCTTCCCAATTTCGTGTTTGAAATACAACACCTAGTTGGAACATTGCTGCTTCTCACATCAGACTAGCAGATTGAGCAACAAAGGTTGAGAATTTTGGAGAGTTTTACAGTTTTGAATTTCCTGGTTTTGCTACAGCTGAAGCTGTTTTCTGTTCATAGCTTGTGGAGTGATTTTATTTCAGTTCTGGGTGTTTGAGCAATCTGATTGTTGACTTGAGGCGCCAACTTCCACCAAAAAGCAGATTTTAAATTGAAGTTGTTGATTTTATAATGCAAAATCGATTTTCTCAAGGGGCCGTACTTTTTCATTGCATTGGGAATTGTGCCAGAAATAAATGAAGGCCATTTGCTGCTGTTTCTTCCTCCTGGTTTGGTCGCCTATCTTCTGAGATGCATTTGCAACAAATTTCAATCAATTTGGAGGTGAAATGAGTGAGTTATGAGTTTTTTACTGTTTTCCAGTTTGCTGTTCTAAATTTCCAGAACTCAGGAATTTGCATCAGATTTATCAGTTTCCAGTTTAATCACTTTTTCAGTCATTGGAAAGCAAAGAACATTGTTAGAATTCATTCTTATATCCATATCTCACTTCTATATCATTGTAATTCATTTATTTGCAGTCATGTTGAAATTGTAAGGTTCTGATTAGTAGTACTAATCTAACCGTTATTATTGCTGCAACTATTTGATTTAATTCTCATTAAAGTCCCCTGGATGGTTTACCGCCAGTGTGGTTAAAATTGTTTGTAAATCTTGTACCCACTTAAGTGGTGAATCCCCACAGTTCTGTGGATGCCCGCCGCAGCGGATGAATTACTTTCATTTGTAATCTTTTCCCCCCACTGTTTGGTGGTAGCGTGGAATTGTTTCTCATGGCTGGTTATCCGCCTGATAGTTCTTAATTTCAATTTCTAGACTCCGTCATATGTTAGCACCTCGCCCTCAGTGGGATCTTGAGTGCACATTCTTGACGTTGAGTAGTTCTTCTATTCAAGTCAGTTTCTTCAGTTCAAGTTCAGATTTTGATTTGAGGCTAACGCTAATCCAATCATCTATTGCTGGTTATTTTGTGTTATTCCTTCAAAAAAATTGGTTAGCATATTTCAGTGGTATCAGAGCAGAAGACCCTGCCATCCTGTGGCAGATTGCAGTAGTTAACTGATGAGTGAAAAAGACACTAGGCCATACACCAGAAGTCAGGCCAGAAATCAGCATCAGTTTCCGCCCGTTCCAGAGGCAGATACCTTCTCAGAAGCTCTAAGAGACCTTGGTAAAACAGTGGAAGGTTCAGATAATTCAGTGGAAGTGGTTGATCACACAACTGTAATAATGTCAGATTCAGTAAGAAGAGATAATGATGAGAGGGATAGAGTGGAGAAGAAGTTTGACGGGATGATAGACATGATGTCCCGTTTATTATCCAAGTTGGATCAGCAAGCAGCTCAGAGTATTATTCAGCCCCAAAATAACTCAGCTGGAGAAAGTAGTGGAGTAAATGGAAATAATAATAGTGGCAGTCCTGAGGTGAATACTAGAGACAGAATTGTAGGTCAGCATACTACAATTCATAGTGGGTCATCTTCTAGACCCCTCTTTCCCGTTTTCACACCAAGGGAAGAGCAACAACCAGTTGAGGCTACTCCAAACTTTGCTGATGATGCTCGTCAAGCTTATATGGAGTATGTTTCCTTACCTCTTGACTTGAGAGGAGCATGGACCTTTGATCAATTCATGAATCAAAGGAGTCGGAGAAATGGTGGTAGGAATGATCAACGTCCTCCTGCAGGCCCTAGAAATGATTTTTACCAAGCATTGGGAAAGATCACTATGGAACATTTTGATGGTAGTAACAAGTGTACAGCCAGGTCATGGGTGCAAAAGTTAGACAACTACCTCTCTCTTAGACCTATGCCGGAAGAAGATGCTATCAAATTTGCTACCTTGCATTTAGATGGCATAGCTCATGAATGGTGGACTCACGGTTTGGTCACTCTTGGCCATAACCTTATTCGCACATATGGAGAGTTTACCAATAAGCTGATTGAGAGATTTGACACCAAAGATCCGGAATTGAAATTTAGAGAATTGGCACAGTTGAAACAGCAAGGATCTTTAGAAAGTTATGTGGCTGATTTTCAGAGGTTGTCAGTAATGGTGCCAAACATTACTGAAAGAAGATTTGTAGTACTTTTTGCTGAAGGTTTAATGGAGCCTTTGAAGGGTTGGGTCAAAGCATTTGATCCTCCAACACTAGATGAAGCTATCAAGAAAGCTAGGAGCATGGAGTTGGCAGCCCCAAGGCCTAAATTTCACTCAAAACCATTCAGCCATAAGAAGGATAAAAAGTTTTCTTCAAATCTGCCCAAGAAGTTTCCACCAAGGCTGTCCGAAGAGCTCAAAGAACAGCTTAGAAAGGATGGAGTTTGCTTCACTTGTCGTGAGCCTTGGGTGAAAGGCCACCGTTGCTATGGAAGAGGCAAAGTAGTTCAAATGGAGGGCTATTCTGATTATGGATCAGAATCTGATTCGTCTGATCAGCAATACGAATCAGCAAGTAGTGAAGGTGAAGAAATTCAAGAAGACAAGTCCGAAGAAGTTGGAGATGGTAGTGCTTTTGCACAACTATCTAGTTTTCAAAAGAATGAATCTTTTAGGGTTCATGGAGTTGTAAATTCACAAAGGATAGTTGCTCTAATTGATACCGGAGCAACTCACAATTTTATTGATGAAGGGCTAGTTGCTAGAAAGGGTTTGAAGACTGAAGATTTTGATGGTTTCAAAGTAATGGTTGCTGATGGTTTCACTATATCTTGCACAAGGAGAATTCCTAACCTATCTTTGCAATTAGGGAATCATGAAATTAAGGATGATTTTTATGTGGTGGGTATAGGAGACACTGATGTTGTGTTGGGTATACAATGGCTGCGATCTCTTGGTGAGATCACTTTGAATTTGCAAACCATGGAGCTGAAATTTCAGTCAAATGGAAGGAAGGTTGTTTTAAGAGGGATGTCAAATGGAGGCCCTCGAATTGTTTCTTTGAAAAGGATGGAAAGGCTGATCCGCCATGATCAGGTTGAATGGGCTGCTGAATGTATGGTTTTACCAGCTGATCCGGTTGAGGAAAAAAGGCAATATCATCCTGATATTCAAGCCTTACTTTCAAAGAAAAGTAAAGTCTTTGGAAGCTTACCTCCTGGAAGACCTCCTGAAAGAGGTTCTGAGCATGTGATTGAGTTAGAAGAGGGAGCAAAACCAGTATTACTACACCTTACCGCTATCCAAAGAGGCAGAAAGATGAAATTGAAAAAGCCATCAAGGAGCTGTTGGAAAGTGGTTTTATTAGACCAAGCAAGAGTCCATTTGCTTCAGCAGTAGTGCTGGTCAAAAAGAAAGATGGTACAATGCGTATGTGTGTTGACTATCGCGCATTAAATCAGAAAACCATCAAGAATAGATATCCTATCCCTAGGATTGATGAGCTTATTGATGAGCTCCATGGGGCAATGTTCTTCTCAAAGATTGATCTTCGTTCGGGCTATCACCAAATCAGAATGAGGGAGGAGGATATAGAAAAGACAGCATTTAGATGCCACTTTGGGCATTTTGAATTTCTTGTCATGCCTTTTGGTTTGACAAATGCTCCAGCCACATTCCAATCTTGTATGAACAAGATTTTTAGACAGCAGTTGAGGAAGTTTGTGCTCATCTTCTTCGACGATATT
This sequence comes from Sequoia sempervirens, assembly GCA_007258455.2. Classification (NCBI taxonomy): domain Eukaryota; kingdom Viridiplantae; phylum Streptophyta; class Pinopsida; order Cupressales; family Cupressaceae; genus Sequoia; species Sequoia sempervirens. The sequence continues at coordinate 9,281 of VDFB02078028.1, forward strand.
CTCATATTCAGTAAGTCATGGGAAGAGCACCTTAAGCATTTGGAAGAAGTGCTTACCATTTTAGAGGCGGAATGTCTATTCGCCAAAGAGTCAAAGTGTGAGTTTGGGATGGAAGAACTTTTATACCTTGGCCACATTATCAGCTCAAAGGGTGTGAAAGTGGATCCAGAAAAGATAAGGGCCATTCTTGATTGGCCAACTCCTAAGACTATTTCTCATTTGAGAGGTTTTTTAGGGTTATGTGGATTCTATAGAAGATTTGTAAAAGGTTATTCTCATCAAGCTGCACCTTTGACAGATCTTACAAAGAAAGGAGCTTTTCTTTGGACTAAGCAAGCACAAGAGGTTTTTGATAAGTTTAAACAAATCATGAGTTCGTGTCCAGTATTGGCACTTCCGGATTTCTCAAAACCTTTTGAATTACAATGTGATGCTTCAGGAGAAGGAGTTGGAGCTGTCCTAATGCAAGACAAACATCCTATTGTCTTCGAGAGTAGAAAGTTGAGAGGGGCAGAAAAAACTTACTCTATTTATGACAAAGAGATGCTTGCCATCATGCATGCTTTGTCTAAATTCCGTCAATACTTGGTGGGAAGTAAATTTGTTGTTAAGACTGATCACAACAGTCTTAAACATTTTATGCGCCAAAAGGAATTGAATGAAAGGCAGCAAAAATGGGTAAGTAAACTCCAAGCATATGACTTTGACATTGAATATGTCAAAGGAAAAAATAATATAGTTGCTGATGCACTTTCTAGAAGGCCTCATTTGCAGTCAATTTGTGAGTTATCAGCAGATTGGAAAGAATTAATTGCTGCTGATTATGTTAAAAATCAGTTTGCAACCAGCTTGTTAGAAGGTCAATTGGTTGATGAAAGGTATAAGTTGGTTGATGGATTAATTTATTATAAAGATAGAATCTTTTTAGTACAAGAATCTAAGCTTAAGAAAAAGATTCTACAATCTTTTCATGATGTTCCCCTTGCTGGTCATCAAGGGATTTTCAAGACTTACAAGCAGATTCGTGAACGATTCACTTGGAAAGGTTTGAAAGATGAAGTCTTGAATTACATTAGAGAGTGTCCTATTTGTCAAAGGAATAAAAATGAACACTCTTTTCCTGCTGGTTTACTTCAGCCCTTGCCTATTCCAAATCAGAAGTGGGAAAGTATTGCCATGGACTTTATCACGGGGTTGCCCAAGGTGCAAGGACGTGACTGTATATTTGTTGTGGTTGATAGACTAACGAAATTTGCTCATTTCTTTGCTGTTACCACTTCATTTACAGCAGCTCAAGTGGCTGAGTTGTTTTTTAGAGAGGTGTTCCATTTGCATGGGTTGCCTAAAACAATTGTCAGTGATAGGGACAGCAAGTTCCTAAGTGTTTTTTGGCAGGAGATCTTCAGATTGAGTGGGACAGTGCTTACTCCAAGCACAAGTTATCACCCACAAACAGATGGGCAATCAGAAATTGTTAACAAGTGGTTAGAGGGCTACCTAAGGAATTATGTGTCAGGACAGCAGCGAGCTTGGATTAAATGGCTTCATTTAGGAGAGTATTGTTATAACTCTTCTTATCACATGTCAATTAAGATGTCTCCTTTTAAGGCTCTTTATGGTTATGAGGCTACTAACTTTGTTGATCTAGTGTTTGGTGATAGTAGAGCCCCACAAGCATTGGATATGTTACAACAAAGCCAAGACATCTTGAAAACTCTTAAGGAAAATATGCAACAAGCTCAAAATCAGCAGAAGTTATACGCTGATCAGCAGCGTGTGGAAAGGTCTTTTGAAGTTGGGGACATGGTCTATTTGAGGCTTCAACCATATAGACAATCTTCTCTCAAGAAGAGTGGTGCAGAAAAGTTGAAGCCACGCTTTTATGGTCCTTTCAAAATCGCCAAAAGGATTGGTGAAGTTGCCTATGAGTTGGAACTTCCAGCTGAAAGCAAAATACATAATGTTTTTCATGTGTCTCGCCTCAAGAAGGCAATTGGACACAATGTGGTAGCTACATCAGAATTACCTCCATTGGATGAGGAAGGTCATTTAGTGTTGATTCCAGAAGAGATCCTTGACACTAGAGAACGTTCTTTGAGAAGAAGGACAATCAAAGAATATTTGGTTAGATGGAGGAATTTGCCTATTGAAGATGCTACGTGGGAAGGTGAACAGATTTTGTTGCATCCATCTTTGCAGTTGCTTGGGGACAAGCAATTTCGAGGAGGGCGGACTGTAATGTCCCCTTCTCATCAGTGATCAGCTTTGCAGTTCTTCAGTCTATTCCGGAACCCGTAGACTGGGATGAGGTGAAAATTAGGGTTTCTTGGGCTTGGTTTTCTGTGGCATTCATATTATTTACTATTTTTAGTAAATGCTAATTGTGGCAGTTGCAGTTGTCTATTCTTAATCCTTAGCAGTTGGAGCAGTGTTATATTTTGGTTTGGTCTTCAGTTGGCAAAAATATTAAATTAATGGCATTTTATTCTTTTTCACTGTTGACCCCCACCTTGGCCTAAGGAGTTAACATAAAGTTGTTTTAAAGTGGGGCCATGAAGGGTACGCCCTCATCAAAAGATTAATTAATCTTTATTCAAATATTTCTTTATCTTAAAAAAAAGGACGCCACTTTTATATTTTTGAATAAAGTGCATTTTGTGAAGGCCTTTTGGGACGCCACTTGAGAAGTTGATTGGTCTTGAGAATTGGAGGAGTCTCTTGTGTCTTTTGAGCTGCTTCTCAGGCATTTGAAGAGTCTTGTTGAGTTCTTATTTATTGAAGGTCTTGGCTCCAGCATTATTATCCATCAATTACCTTATTGTTATGCTGTCAAAATGACTATGGACATTTTGCTATTGCTTCGAGGATGCTACCTCCTAGCCCCTTCCCAATTTCGTGTTTGAAATACAACACCTAGTTGGAACATTGCTGCTTCTCACATCAGACTAGCAGATTGAGCAACAAAGGTTGAGAATTTTGGAGAGTTTTACAGTTTTGAATTTCCTGGTTTTGCTACAGCTGAAGCTGTTTTCTGTTCATAGCTTGTGGAGTGATTTTATTTCAGTTCTGGGTGTTTGAGCAATCTGATTGTTGACTTGAGGCGCCAACTTCCACCAAAAAGCAGATTTTAAATTGAAGTTGTTGATTTTATAATGCAAAATCGATTTTCTCAAGGGGCCGTACTTTTTCATTGCATTGGGAATTGTGCCAGAAATAAATGAAGGCCATTTGCTGCTGTTTCTTCCTCCTGGTTTGGTCGCCTATCTTCTGAGATGCATTTGCAACAAATTTCAATCAATTTGGAGGTGAAATGAGTGAGTTATGAGTTTTTTACTGTTTTCCAGTTTGCTGTTCTAAATTTCCAGAACTCAGGAATTTGCATCAGATTTATCAGTTTCCAGTTTAATCACTTTTTCAGTCATTGGAAAGCAAAGAACATTGTTAGAATTCATTCTTATATCCATATCTCACTTCTATATCATTGTAATTCATTTATTTGCAGTCATGTTGAAATTGTAAGGTTCTGATTAGTAGTACTAATCTAACCGTTATTATTGCTGCAACTATTTGATTTAATTCTCATTAAAGTCCCCTGGATGGTTTACCGCCAGTGTGGTTAAAATTGTTTGTAAATCTTGTACCCACTTAAGTGGTGAATCCCCACAGTTCTGTGGATGCCCGCCGCAGCGGATGAATTACTTTCATTTGTAATCTTTTCCCCCCACTGTTTGGTGGTAGCGTGGAATTGTTTCTCATGGCTGGTTATCCGCCTGATAGTTCTTAATTTCAATTTCTAGACTCCGTCATATGTTAGCACCTCGCCCTCAGTGGGATCTTGAGTGCACATTCTTGACGTTGAGTAGTTCTTCTATTCAAGTCAGTTTCTTCAGTTCAAGTTCAGATTTTGATTTGAGGCTAACGCTAATCCAATCATCTATTGCTGGTTATTTTGTGTTATTCCTTCGAAAAAATTGGTTAGCATATTTCAATAGTACATTGATAGTGAGTGACATGTTAATATTTGATAAGTGTATATTTAGATACACATATTATTGGCAATTATTCAATAATGATACTTGCAGCCATTATTGAACCGTATAAATAATGACTCCATTTATTCACTATGACGTAAAGGGTATAATAGAATATCAAAGGATGAAACAAGTAACCCTTTGTCAAGAATGAAGTATTTATATCAACTTTGATCTTATTAGATGGTTCACTGAAATTTATTGATCTCTAATGCTTCTAATGTCTCTTTGAGGAACACATCGAGTGCAAGTTCCAGGTTTAAGTGCTTCCACCAAGAAAGGGGTCATTACATATGAATTACTACTAATTAGACTATTATTTAAATCCATGATGTATTTATCAACATCATTATTTAAATGTACAAACATTTATCTAATTTATTATTTAAATTCATAAAATACTTATCTCCTTATATTCATAAAATACTTATCTACTTTCCATCTGCCTGTCTTTATAAATTTCAGATGATCTGCAGTCTATATTTTATTTCTTGTTTCCCATTCTATTCTATTTTTCCTTCTTCCTTCTATACATATCTCATCCTTTCCCTTTTTGTATCTTCACATTCAAATGAGAAGATGTATCTTTTTGAAAGAGACATTCATTAGAAAGGACACAACCTTTTGAAATGATTGCTGCCTTTTGAAAACTAATTCCAAACCTTTCTAATTTCTATTTTATTGTTCTCTACACACTATTGACAGATCTCCTTTTTACATCTTCATTCCTTTACTCTTCTATCTTCTTCTTAAAATCTGATGTGTATTTTTTATATCCTTTTTCCTTTATCTTCCACTCCTTATTTTATATCCTTATACCTTCATGAAGAGAGGCATCTCTTTGAATAGATATAACCCCACAAATGGACATGACTTTTAGTTAAACATTCCTTAATGATATTTCAAATTATATTCATTTTATTATTTTGTTTTGATGTGTATTATATTTTACTATTTTATTTTTAATTTATTTGTAATATTATTTATATTTATTTATAGTATTATTTACATTTATTATTTAAATTTGTATTTTAATATTTATAATATTATCACTTAATAATTATTTGATAATTATGATAGTATTTATATTAATGTATTTTATTGTGTATCGTCGATATGTATTTATAATTACAATATTATCTTATCATGATTGTAATTATAAATATATTAAAACGATAATATTTTCTTTTATAATTTTAATATGTATTGTGTTATTCATTTTCACTTATTTGTCTCTCAGAGTGTTCTAATTTCGGGGACATGACAATTTCTTGATAGAGTGACTTTCAAATAGCCAAAAATAATTCAAATTCTGCTTTCTTAAATACAAACTGCTCAAATACATTTTAGAAGCTTAGGTTAGTTTAATCTTGCCTCTTAAAGCCTTTGGCATTATATGCATCGTTCAGTTGTAAATGGCATGGAAGTTTCATGCTGCAACAAACATAAAATGCCTGACCGCTGCCACTCTAAAGTCATGAATCAAAAAGATGCCAATACAGAAAAGATCTCAAAATGACAGCTTAAATTTGTTGAAAATCAAGAATCTTTGTAAAGCTCTGTTTGATGGAGGGATTTTGTGGATCCGTGGCTTGGACTATTTCTTTTTTTCTTTTTTATTCAACCATGATTTCCTGAAATTTGAAATTTGGCTCCCTCAAATGACAAATGTATCCACTAGCAAGATCCACCCTATTCTTTCCAATCCCATAAAGTCTTAACATCACCTAATATAGACAGAGAAAATATATGCCTATACATGAACTATCTAGGTCACATACATCCTAAAATGCAGAGACATTTCATGCTATATATTAATTTTAAACATGTCCAAGGAGGAGACAATATTCAAGAGGAACCACAAATTACGGAAAATTAACTTTTTGACTAAATTTCCATCATCTATTTCTATGTTTCAACCAGTCATGAGTGGTTGACTGACTTGCAATTAACCTGTAGAATTACATTATGTGTACTAGAGTACAGAAAAAAATTCACGACTTGTATTTATTCATAAAATGCATTGCCTTCCTATATCTAAGATATATTTGTTTGTCTCCCTTATGGTTGTCATCAATGAATGTATTCCCTCGAGTTATTAATTGTTATTCACAGTGATCGTGTCTAGCAAAATATATTCATGCAAATGAATTAAATTTGAATGTAAAATGAACCTCTCTTGAATGTCATACCAATTGAAGTATGAATGATGACAATCGTGTTTGATTGCTAGCACTAATAGTTTAATATCTTATTACTGGAAGTATGTAAGTTTCAATTTTTTCTCATTTTGTCATTCTATGGCACAGATACAATGGCGTGCTTTGGATGAGATAAATGCAGGAGTCTGTGATGGAATGACTTATGAGGAAATAAAAAAGAACACACCAGAAGAATATGAGTATGAATTACTTGGGTTGCCACTTCATTATTTCCTAAATAGTAGATCAACAACATTCCTTTAAATGATTATGGTTTTTGAGTGCTTTCACTTCTCCAAACTAGTTATTTTCTCTAACAATGTCAAGTTACTTGCAAAGCTTTCCTCTTAATATTATGCTTTCTTAATCAATGCATTTCTTGCTTGGGGTGCTTGTGGTGTTAATATCTTCCAAATATTTTTGTCTTTTCATGGCGGATGCTTCCAGGTATTTTGTCTTTTCATAGTGGATGGATGTGAAGTTCAGTTGTTTTGGGATCCAGGTGGCGACAGGTTTGGCACAGTGTATTGGATGGGTCCCATTGGGTTGCTTCACCACTTCTGGCATGGTGAAGCTGAGATCAGATTAGCACAGAGGGAGTCAGAGGTATTAGGCATGGTAGACTTCCATTTTGGGTTTGGGATCCAAGGATATTTTGCGCCGATGTGTTTATGCTGGTGCTACAGGAGTTAGCTAGAGATGTGTGGGACATTTCACAATTCTTTTGGGCCTCTCGAGGAGTGGAGTTTCTTTCTAGTAGAGATTGCTTGGGTACAAGAAATTTCAGGGAGGGTGGACTGTAATGTCCCCATTTTCACAAGCATCAGAGTTCGGAGGATTAGCCTATCATTTGACCCTCGTAGGCTAATGGAGTTGTTTAGAGGATTCGGTTTGGCAGATATCAGAGTGGTTTCTTCTCCAAAGCTTTGGGTGGTTCAAGATTGGCCTTCGTTTGGTGATTCAAGACTCAGTTTCACACACTTACTATTTATAGTAATTCTGCAGGGCATGAGAGTCCAGTGTTTCTATTTATAGCAAGGCACCTGGACGTGTGGTGGAAGCAATGTTGATCCCAGTTTTCAGTTGGCCTAGCAAAATAAGGATTAATGTGCAAGTTATATCATTTAATTATTATTAAAGGTGACTTTAATAATAATTAGTCATTAAAAAGCAAATTACAAAGTTATATTATAACTTTATGTCTAAAGGGGCCATTTAATGACTTAAAGCACATTAAATAATTAAAAGGGCGCCCACTTGAAGGAGTTATTTTATTAAGTCTAAATGCCCATTTAATATTATTTTAATTGAGTGAAAAGAAGCGTCTAGATGGGTCGACTTCTTCTTGAGAGATTATAAAAGGGGGTCAACCGAAGCTATTGTAATTATCTGAACATAGGCGAGTTTATAGTCATTCTTCAAGGTTTCTGAAATGGAGTACACTCCCAATATTTTCAAGACTGAATCAGCTCTCTATCATGATTTCATCAAAACAACTGAGACAGACTTGCATCATATCAAGCCGGTGTTTGATTTACACGCTTTGGAGAGCGCAGGCAACACCTCAATCAGAAACCTGGGACACTCTGGACTCCTCGCAGCAGCGTCTATTCCTATATCAGTTCAGAGTCTTGAGTTCGTAATCGCGTGCATCAAGCATTACAACCCAGCTACAAGGGAGATCCAATCAGTAGATGGCAGATTGATTTGCAGTCTGAAGCCTGATATGATCGAGAAGTGTTTTTTCCATTCCCCCATGGCCTGAAAGCGTTACTATCTCAAAGGGTGAATGTGAAAGGACATGGGAAATGCATAAGGAAAAATACAACAAGAAGATTGTATTGAAGTGAATGAAAGAAAAACATAAGACTTTGCCAAGTCACACTTCAATGATGTCAGCAGAGTTTGAGAAAGCGGCCAATGAGGTCGAAGATTGCCTTAGGTCAGTTGCAGATGGTGAAGATATTTTGGAAAAGCGGTGTTTTGCTATTGATGGCATAGATGCACCGAATCGGGACACAATTTCTAATTTTCTAGCGGATGTGTTTGAGCTTTAAAGCAGCTTTCTTCTAGAAGCTTTCTTCCCACTTTCTTTCTATTCTTGGAATAATTCTTATCCATTCTTTGAGAAGAGAAAGAAGATAAATGTAATAGTTGGCGTTTCCCGCTTTTTCTGTTTTCTTAGGTGTTAGATGTTATCTTCTTTCTAGATTTAGTAATAAAGCTTGCTTGTTGAGCAAGCCCTAGATTGTGAAAGCAAGGAGATTTTAGGGTTCCCTACTCCTCTGCTTGCCTATAAATAAGAGTCTTTGCTCATTAGTTTTCTTTAACGGTTATTGTGATAGCAAATTGCTGAGTCTCTTTTAGCCAGCAAGCTATTATTCAGTGTCAGTTCAAACCATGCTAGTGATAACAAAACACTGAGCCTATTGTGCCTTCTATTTGTTATTCAAGTGTCATTCAATTGTTTTGTGATAGCAAATTGTTGAGTCTCTTTTAGCCAACAAGGAGTTATTGTGATTGTTGTTTCTATTGTGTAAGAACAAGATTGCAAGCCTCTTTAGCTGCAATTTCTTGTTCCAGGCATGTTAGAAGTGAGTTTTGTTCCAGAAGTTTGAGTAATAAAATCATGAGCCTCCTTTGCCTTGATATAACATCTCAGATTTCCGTTATTTATGTTCTACTTTTATCATCTTGATTTCAACTTACATTGAAGTGTGTAGATGTTTGTTGAGAGAGGGTTTATTGAAGTATTTTGTCAGAAATCAACCTTGTTCATTTCTAGTTTCTCTTGCTCTGCTTATTACTTGAGAAGTTAGAAACGTCTTTAGTTTAAGTTAGTCGTAGTTGAAGTTCTTAAAACAGAAAATCTCAGCTGTGGCGTTTGTGTTTAATAAACCATGTGCTCTAAGCTGATCAAAAAGATAGGCAACTTAGTTCTTAGTTTACTTTCTTTCAACACCATCAACAAGAGGGAGCTTCCCCTCCTAATTTGAAGAGCAGTTTATCTGTGCATAGCTGTCCGTTTCAAATACGCATTCCAGAGGTGCGAATTTAAACGCCAACACAGTACTAGCTGGGATACGCATGACTACTCTGGTTTTCCTCTAGCACAGGCAGGGGAGTTTCACTTTGGTTGCATTATGAGGTGTGCTCACCAGTTTTCGTTCAGCCCACATGTACAGGATTTGATGATGACATTGATGACACAGAGAGATGCGTTGAATAAGGGTCGTGCCAATTCACTCTAGTATGGCATGCTTCAGATTGCAGACGATGAATCCAAGTTTGATAGGGCTCTCACTTTGATTTCTCCAGTTGGATGTTTCCAGCAACAGGAGTTTGAGACTCGGTTCGATCGGACTCTTGGGGTTATCAGAGTGGTGCAACAGAAGTCAGTTGGTGCTGAGATTGATGGACTTCCAGTTTGTTTATGGATTGTGTGTTTGCGTGTGGTTCATTACCACAGTTCGAGGATGGCAGAGTCCACCGATCAGCAGATGGAGATCCCTATTCACAACTTATATAGAGTTGAATTTCAGATTTTGGATCCAAGAGTTTACTTGTTGGGCAATTGGCTTCACAGAATGACAGGGCTTGACCATGTCAGGAGTTACAACTGTATACAGAGGTTGTTGGATTGCGTTCTTTCCAAGGTCACTTGGGATCCAGGTGGTGGGTGGACCAGTGCGGTTGGTTTTTCATTCTTTCTTCAGATAATGTGGCAGTTGAGCTGGTTTGCAATTGTGGATTGCTTGAGGGCAAGCAATCTTTGGGAAGGGAGGACTATAATGTCCCCAAAATTTGGACAAAGTGACTTAATTATTTAATATCACCTAAGTCTTAAATTATTTTTAAAAGAGGGATATTAAATAATTAATAAATTAAGTTATAAAGTGACTCCTTGAAATATTTAAAGAGTGAACATTATAAAGTCACTTTATGATTTTGAATGGGGAAATATAAAAGCGAAAAATGAGAGATCATTCGGCACTTTTTTGGAATGAATATTTTCTCTTGGCAATATTGTCTAGCTTCTTGGTCATGGATTTTTGGAACCCTAGCTTTTGTTTCGACTGTGAGATATCAGTCCTAGCAGAAATCTGAATTGTTTACAGGTTACCATTTGTGCAATCGAGCTTGGAGCCAGTTTGGAGGAGATGAAACAAAGTATTTCCTGATTTTCGTGATTATCCTTTCAGTGAGTTTTTGGCTGCTTCAAAGGTGCGATTTCAGGGTATTACACATTCTTTGGAGGGTGTGGCTTTAGGAACAAGCCATAGGCATTTCATTTACAGGTATGAGAGTGAAATATTCCGAGCCAAATTTTTTCGTTTTTCAATTTACAAATTACAAAGCAGTGCACCCGTTAAGGTTAGAGGAGAAAACCAAAACGTGCAAGAAAGCAACTCTAACCAGAATGGCGCCGATGATGGCGAGCATTGGTCAGAGGATCCAAAACAAACTGCTTATGCTGTAACTCTAACCAGTATGGCGCCGATGATGGCGAGCATTGGTCAGAGGGTCTTCTATTCTAAATGCAGAAAAGAACTCAACGCCAAGTATGTGCTACCCAATCCAATGCGGAGTGAGGGGCGACCATATGACGGAGTGATTACAAAATTAAATGCTTGAATTAAATGCTGGAACTGGAAATACTCGACACCCAGAATGTGCTTGCTGACCCAAGACGGGAGAGTAGCTACCATAGGGCGGAGCTATAACTATTACAATAATGATTGAAGAAGCTAGACTATTACAACAGCAAATAGGCAATATTTAAAATAACAACTGGTCAGTACTACTGCCAGCTTACAACATATCATTGCCTGCAAAATCAGAATATTTGGTGCTCTTCAATGGTGCATACAATAAGAATCCTCTGCAAAGGTTATAAGGCAATCTTGACACCAACCAATAAAGGAAGATGCAGATTTCATAAACTGATGTATCAGATCTGCACTTTGTGTTACATAATCAGCAACTTACAAATTCATAGAATAGTTCGTAACTTCCTTAAATCTGACCTGAAAGAAGTGAGATAAAATGCAATGCACTCTAACAACAAGGGCGACCAAGATCAAACACTTAAACAGACCCCAAATGCCTTAAATGCAAGTAGCACGGAATTCAAGACAGCAACAAAGGGTACGGCCTGCTGAAAAGTTCGATCCTTCCTTAAAAAATAAATACTTAACATAAAAATCTGAGATTTAAACTATAGCTTCGCCTATCCTAGACAATGAGAAATGTTCAACACCCAGAACTCTTTTTTTGGTATTTTTTGACTTACGATTACAAACAAGAATCTGCTGTATCAAATCAGCAACTCTAGAAAAGTATGAAATGCAAAAATCTGAACTTCAAGGCAATAACTCTACAACAATGCAAAAACTTACTATAAAATCACTCAAATAATCTAACCTCTCCACTAGGTGCTGTCTCTCAAGCACGAAGTCGAGCCCAGACTAAGAGGCATTCATTCCTCGAAGTAATTCCGCAACCATTTCGGCAGCATAACATTAGCATAGACCAAAGATACCAAATGATGCTCCAAGACTCCTTTTTATAATTCTCCAGTTGACTTCTCAAAACCCTAAAATCCGCTTTTAGGTCAAAACCCAATCTCCTCAAGGATGGGCGTACTTTTCCTTCAAAGCTTTAGATTTGATATTTTAAATAAATATCATACTTTAATAAATGCGCCCAACAAAGCTTGCTCAGACTTTAGTAATAATTAAAATATTCCTTAATGAGGCGCCACCCTCAAAAGATCACCTTTTTAAAACAACCTTAAGTCATTAACTCTAGGCCAAGGGTCAACGTTAAAATATAATAATTAAAACGTGACTTTTTAATTAAATGACTTAACTTATCCTTCCGAATGTGCCCTGAAGCCAATACTGAGCAAAACATCTGACCAAACTGAAGCAGGAAGTCAACCGAGCTGAACTCAACTGGAAAGCTGCTAAAAATAGAATTTACTAAAAATAGTAAATTCCGGAAAATGCTCAGAATGCCGAGATGAACACACCACTGCGAAGCCCTCTGAAAACCCAGAAAGGATCCGCCATTGAATCCATCATCTTTGAGCAATGACCTCCTCAAAAATAGGAAACCCTAATTTATCTTCCGACTAGCCTTCGGGTTCCCAAGGAAAAGGCCAACGGTCACTAGAAAGATCAGGTTTGAGAAGGGGACATTACAATCCGCCCTTCCCAAAATTGCTTGTCCTCAAGCAATACCACCACAACTCCAGAAATTTGAAGATTAATCCATACGCAACAAGTATGATCCCTGGTTCCCAAATGCGTCTCAGGAAAAACCCACCATGCCGATGCTGCACCACTCTGATCACATCAATGAAAATATCATGCCAATGCTGCACTGACTCCCCTTGTAACTCCAAAGTGTTACCATCTATGATTCTCAAACTGAAAGATCTTAAAGGAAGGAAATCAAAATCATGCAACATCTCATGTCCACGATCCCCCGAATTAACAGTATCAACCATACTACTGTCAATCACCATTCTAAGCAATAGGAGAGATAGACTATTCAAATCAAAATCGAACTCCTCCCCATACCTCCACATGGTAACAAACGGGACCATGCCTGCAAGTGTGACCTCGACAAATCTTCTTGCAAGGAGGGAAGCATTCCTTTGCAAGAGCTCCACAAACTCATACCCATGTCTCCGCATAAAGCTACCATGCCTCATCTGAATTATACTGGGACAACCATGAAGACTACAGAAAACAATCATAGTTCCAACCCCATGAGTCTCCGAATGGTGAACCAAAGCATGTGAGCTACTGCTGTCATGAATCAATACTGAGAGTAAACTGTCAAAGTTTACATCATCAACCATCATAAGATGAATTTGGAGGGTAGGAAAAGTGTGAAGGAACAAATAATTACTGCTGATCAAGACTAGGATCAGCGCAGTGCAATCTGATTCTCGAGTCCTACCCAAGGGAAAACAACAACACCACTCCAAATCCCAAGCGTGAGCATGTGAGATGACCATCGAGCTGCAAAGTGACACCTCCAAGGTGGTTGGAAAACACACTAGATTCATCTCCATGAGAGAACTACCACCTCTTTGATCAGGAGTGAGGAACCAACTCTCCTGAATGAGAGTAACTCCATAAGTAAGGTGGCTGGTCTGCCACCAACCAGCAAGCTCGTGTCTCAAAATCTGCCCTTGTCTGAGCTGAAAGTCACTTCCAAGAACTACCGATCGTTGATCTCTCCAACCCATATTCAAAATTTCTCTCCAATCCATTTGTTGATGAACAAACGGAACCATCAAGTAGCTGGAAAAGAAGGGAACAACATCAACAAATCTAGAAATTTGATCCTTATCCCTCCAAAAGTCTTTTCCATAAATAATAAATTTTAACAACCCAAGTTGAGAATCCCCAGCATGGATACCCAACTGAAAGTGATTTTCAACACACTGAAAAGAAATCTCTACACATTCCCAAGTGCTAGTGAGAACCAAGTGCCTTCTCACGAAACTGATGTCCCATGTAGTAAATCCTTGAAGCTTAACCATGAAAGCTTCCACATTAAGGGAGTATGAAACATAGAGTGGCTTCAAATTCAGCTCCCAAAACTGATCAATATGATTCCAAACATCATTCCACCCAAGGGATGGATTGTCAAGAGTGCACCCACCAAAGTCTAGTTCACCTTTTTCCCATTTCCCCTGAGTAGTAGGTCTGAAATCTTCACTCGTTGCTGCTGTAATGAAGTTACCAACAGCTATCAAGACTTGTCTCATCAACACCTTGATGTCATGGATGTTGAAATTACCTTGCTTCGTCACCTCCCATGTAGAACCTCCATCCTCAAACCCACTTATGCATTCATGACTAATCAGCAAATGTGGCACATCCACATGGAGTGAGATCAAAGCATCCAAGCACTGGAAACCATACTCAGTCTCATTCTTTGTTTCATCTTCCATCACATAGAGAGGATTGCCATAATCTCCTTCATCACCTTCTTCAAAGAGAGGATTGTCAAAAATTGAAAAGTTATTCCATCCATCTTGCTGATCTAAATCTGCACTTGTAACTTCAGTCCTTCTTGTGAAACCTTCAAGGTCAAACTCTTCTCGAAGACTATCAAGCTCACAAAATACTTGCTTGATTTCTTCGGCTTTATGTGCATTCTCTTGCTTTGTGAAAATTTTGAAATCAGCAAACTGATTTTCTATTTCCATTAATGCCATTTGAGTTTCTTCTAGCGTAGCTCTTGTTGGTCCAAGCTCCAGAGAAAGTTCATCAATATTTCTTACTCTATCTTGAGAAGCACAAATGGTCTTCTTTGCAACTTCAATGGCATAATCACGATCTTCAACCAAGTGCATGTACTCGGACTTCAAGGTTACCAAAGAGTTTCTGATAAGTTGCAGATTGGGAAGAGCAACTTCATCTTTCACTCCTCTTTGTCTCTCTTCAAGCTGAGCCTTCCAATACAATTCCTCAACCAAGCTATGTGTGTGATCAAACAAGGATAAAGCTTGCACTTCCTTGTCAACGAACACCTTGAATTGTCCTTCCCACTCATAAGAATGCGAAGATGGTGAATTGCTGGTTGGCTGCTTTTCAAAATCAGAACTTTGTTTTGTGACATCGCTGTCCTCAAAGCTGCTCCAACCTTCTTGTCTTTCATCCTCAACTAATGGAGAATGTTCAGTGTCATGGAGAGGAACATACTCCACAGTTTCTTCGTCCTCAAGCTTGCAATCAGCTTCTTGCCTTGGTAGATCAGCCTTGTGATCTAAAACCACATTGAACCTTTCTTCTTCAAAAGCCGTAAGGTCTTCAAGCTCTTCATCCACCTCATTGCCATTTTGATCAAAGGCTATGGCAGCCCCTGACTCAAACGAACAATCATTGAATGCTGGTTTGAAAGTTTTGGAAGTAACAACATCCTCCTTGGTGGCTGCAATCAACTTGAAGGGATCACCATGGAGCTCTTCAAAGTAAGCTCCTTCATCAAAGACAACTTCTCCTTTGGCCTCCTCATAGCTTGCAAGGCAGACAATATTTTGGTTTTCATCAGGATCAAAAGGAAATTCATCCCACAAAGGTTCTTTGTTATACCTCTGTGCCAACACACCTGGATCCCAAATGCCAAGGGGTTGACTGAGATGATCAACAGGAAGAGGTTTTTCATGCTTCACTGGAAGTATTGACTCAATGAATAAGTCAAATCCTGAATCTCTTAAGCTGATATCTTCAAAAACATTTTCTTCCGATGGTTTGGTTTGTTGGTCAAACCCAAATCCAACAATGTCACCACCGAAATGAAGTGAAGATTCTTCGATGCTGCTTGTTTCGAAAACTTCACCTTCATTATCTTTTATGGAACTATCATGAGAAAGTATGTTGCTGATTTCCTCATGTGGAACTTCTCGGGGAGTTGAGACAGCAACAAGAGCAAAACTATCCCTCACTAAATCTTCAACAAGAGGAGGTACAAACACATCGAAATCATTACCAACATCATCACTTTGGTAACGGTCATAAGCTGATTCAAAGACACCAATAGTATTTCCTTCAACTTGCTCTTCTTCACTTGCTATCACATGCAAGTCAAGGGGCATATTATGAGGCTCTTCCACACACTCTTCAACTGTCACGTTTTCTCCTTCGAGCTCACGATCATTTTGATGTGATATGTGCACCTTGTTTGTGCCATCTTCAATGCTAGATGACTGATTTTTCTCTTCAACTTGCATATTTGTCGGCTGCAATCCACAAATAGGCACTTCATCTCCTTCCTTCTTTGATTCTTCGAACAAAGCTTGTTCTGCTTCCCTTTTTATCCTTTTCCTAATGTGGTCCACCATCTTCAACTTTTCGGGCTCCAGTGACGCCACACACCTCAAATGGGAATCAATGAAACATTGTACCTATAATCATCTGGCATGGTTTGATATTGCTCACGGAGTTTGACAGCCTCATCTTCACATTGTCTTTTAAACTGTTTGGCATATTCAATGAAGTCCCTTACGACATCACTAACCTTTCCTTCCTCCGATGCCATAGTTGAATCTGACTTCTCACGACCCATAGACCTTAGAAAATGCAACATCTTTGAAACTTCTGAAAGCTAATACTGAACTCAGCTCTCACCTCTGATGTAGAATCTGTTTTTTCTGTCAAGTGAATTCTGATGGGCACAGGATGGCAGGATCTTGGCTCTGATACCACTGAAATATTCCGAGCCAAATTTTTTCGTTTTTCAATTTACAAATTACAAAGCAGTGCACCCGTTAAGGTTAGAGGAGAAAACCAAAACGTGCAAGAAAGCAACTCTAACCAGAATGGCGCCGATGATGGCGAGCATTGGTCAGAGGATCCAAAACAAACTGCTTATGCTGTAACTCTAACCAGTATGGCGCCGATGATGGCGAGCATTGGTCAGAGGGTCTTCTATTCTAAATGCAGAAAAGAACTCAACGCCAAGTATGTGCTACCCAATCCAATGCGGAGTGAGGGGCGACCATATGACGGAGTGATTACAAAATTAAATGCTTGAATTAAATGCTGGAACTGGAAATACTCGACACCCAGAATGTGCTTGCTGACCCAAGACGGGAGAGTAGCTACCATAGGGCGGAGCTATAACTATTACAATAATGATTGAAGAAGCTAGACTATTACAACAGCAAATAGGCAATATTTAAAATAACAACTGGTCAGTACTACTGCCAGCTTACAACATATCATTGCCTGCAAAATCAGAATATTTGGTGCTCTTCAATGGTGCATACAATAAGAATCCTCTGCAAAGGTTATAAGGCAATCTTGACACCATCCAATAAAGGAAGATGCAGATTCATAAACTGATGTATCAGATCTGCACTTTGTGTTACATAATCAGCAACTTACAAATTCATAGAATAGTTCGTAACTTCCTTAAATCTGACTTGAAAGAAGTGAGATAAAATGCAATGCACTCTAACAACAAGGGCGACCAAGATCAAACACTTAAACAGACCCCAAATGCCTTAAATGCAAGTAGCACGGAATTCAAGACAGCAACAAAGGGTACGGCCTGCTGAAAAGTTCGATCCTTCCTTAAAAAATAAATACTTAACATAAAAATCTGAGATTTAAACTATAGCTTCGCCTATCCTAGACAATGAGAAATGTTCAACACCCAGAACTCTTTTTTTGGTATTTTTTGACTTACGATTACAAACAAGAATCTGCTGTATCAAATCAGCAACTCTAGAAAAGTATGAAATGCAAAAATCTGAACTTCAAGGCAATAACTCTACAACAATGCAAAAACTTACTATAAAATCACTCAAATAATCTAACCTCTCCACTAGGTGCTGTCTCTCAAGCACGAAGTCGAGCCCAGACTAAGAGGCATTCATTCCTCGAAGTAATTCCGCAACCATTTCGGCAGCATAACATTAGCATAGACCAAAGATACCAAATGATGCTCCAAGACTCCTTTTTATAATTCTCCAGTTGACTTCTCAAAACCCTAAAATCCGCTTTTAGGTCAAAACCCAATCTCCTCAAGGATGGGCGTACTTTTCCTTCAAAGCTTTAGATTTGATATTTTAAATAAATATCATACTTTAATAAATGCGCCCAACAAAGCTTGCTCAGACTTTAGTAATAATTAAAATATTCCTTAATGAGGCGCCACCCTCAAAAGATCACCTTTTTAAAACAACCTTAAGTCATTAACTCTAGGCCAAGGGTCAACGTTAAAATATAATAATTAAAACGTGACTTTTTAATTAAATGACTTAACTTATCCTTCCGAATATGCCCTGAAGCCAATACTGAGCAAAACATCTGACCAAACTGAAGCAGGAAGTCAACCGAGCTGAACTCAACTGGAAAGCTGCTAAAAATAGAATTTACTAAAAATAGTAAATTCCGGAAAATGCTCAGAATGCCGAGATGAACACACCACTGCGAAGCTCTCTGAAAACCCAGAAAGGATCCGCCATTGAATCCATCATCTTTGAGCAATGACCTCCTCAAAAATAGGAAACCCTAATTTATCTTCCGACTAGCCTTCGGGTTCCCAAGGAAAGGGCCAACGGTCACTAGAAAGATCAGGTTTGAGAAGGGGACATTACAGAGAGTCAAAAGGAAAGGCGTGTTTATCAGTTTTGGGGCGAGTTAAGAAGATGACGTGTTTGCAAAGGAAGAAACGACTCTTTTCATCACCATTACATGGTCGAGTTTGCTGCTTTGGGCGCACTACCAGTCATGAGAAATGACTGCCATAGTGGAGGATTGATTGCTGCTAACAGTTTTTGGGCGCTATGAGACATTTCTAACGCCTTCTTGTTTGGGGCGAGTAACTTCCCAGGTCTGAGCGTTCTTTGTACTCTATACTACTGTTTTGGACCTGAATATGCTTCTTAATGTCATAACAAGAGTTTAGTGAGTGTCATGGTGAACTGAGTCTGTTATTTGTAATTATCAGACATTATATATATTCAGAAAATCGCATTTTGTGCTGCATGTTATAGTCAAGAATCAGGCTTAGTTGGCCCTAGCATTGTAATGGTGGTCAATAGGACTAAACGGCTGTATATAGTGTTTTTGCCAAGAGACAGTAATTTCTGAGTCTGAATCGAATGATAAATCTGCATATGAGCTACAGGAAACAATCTGTTACAGTCAGTGTCACTATTATCTGAGCATCTTTCTATGGTCCATAGTCCAAACTGTTGGAATCCCATTGCCATTGAGTTCTAAAGCAATTTTCTGAGATTGTAATGTGCTGATATAAATTTCTGGGCAATTATTAATGTATATCAGACCCTCTGTGTTATCGTCTGAGCCAAACACATGTTTCTGAGAATGCAATTATCTGATATAAACTTTTGTGCATACTTATATTGAAAAATCAGTTTCAGGAGAAGTCAGATTTGCTTCATAAACGTTCAAATAACATTGCAATTGCTGTTGTTAAATTTGAGCACTCTGCTATTGTAATATGCTAAAGAAATGAGCACATAACCTACTGATTAGAGGCGGTGTACATATAAATCAGATTTAACTGTGCTTAGACAGTGTCTTTAAATTTGGTTATTTCAATGTGCTGTGTAATGACAATGTTAAGTCTAGTGAGTCTTGAATGAAGGACCTGTCATTATAGTGCTGTTACATTCCCTGTGATAGTGTAATGAGTGAATATATTACTGAAATTTGAAGGTGTTCAGTCACTGTTCTTCTTTTGTTGTCTAATTCCATTATATGAGATGGTCTTCATGCACAACACTTACCATAGTTTGATAAAACAAAGGCTATCAAACTAGTAAAAATTGCGAAACTTTACACCTTCCCAGGAAGGAACTTCACAGTTTTGATGGGAAATGAGGCCGCTTCTAGCAACCTAGATTCCTCAATTTCTGAAGTGTGGTTTGGTCTATTTCTAAAGTGTTCAAGTTAACCTCTGGATCCACTTGATGCTAATTTGTGTCAGTCGTTTTTATGAAATCATGAATCGAGACCGATTTGGTCTTATATTTAGACGAAGTGGACTGCATTATGAAAAACTAGCCTGTTAATTATAAACACGGATATGTTCTAACAACTTTTTCCAGTGAGCTAAAAATAGCTTCTAATGAGGCTAAATATAGCCTGTCAAGGGGTAATTTTTACAAAAAATTATGAGACGTGGGTTTTGTAGAGAATGTATTTCTAAGCAAACCCACAACATCAAAAATTCAAAAAAATACTTTTTCACTTGGCATGCAAAGACTTTTCAGAAAAAAACAACAGGGGGCAGCGGGGGCTGCAAAGGCAAAATTTTCCGAAAAATTTTGGAACATGGGTTTTGTCGAGAATGCTATGCTCAACAAACCTAGATGACCAAAATTTTGAAAAGCTATCGTTTACTTGGACATGCGAGAGAAAACCTAAAACAAGGATAGAAGAAATGTGAGGGGGAGTATATCCTGCCTCTATAAAAATGACGCCTATGCCTCGAATGAAGTCTGACATGCATGTGTGTTGGGTGAAAATTATGTAATCAACTTTTCGATAGATTACACAACTAGGACTTCAGCCACAGCTATGTGAGATATAAATCTCTCCTCTCAGAAAGGGGAGGCGCCCTTCTTACTGCTAACAGAAGCTATAGTAAAACAAATAAAGTAATTACACAATGTACACAATACTTACGAAGTGGGGAGGGGAGTGTCACATTCATTCTTCTCTCTTTTTTCAGAGAAGATGTTTACAATGCTTCATTGTTGGAAGTTCTCAATTCACAATAACCTTAAACGATCAACAAGCAGCAATACCAATACCTTTATCTTGTCAAAGCAAAGCGTAGAGCTACCAGAAGTGATTAACAATAAACAAGTAAAAGAAAAGGGAAAGCTCACGAAGGCACAAAGTCGTTCTGTAGCTTTTTCAATGGTGGATCTGTGAAAGATGTGTCATTTGTTGCATTAGACGCACAAAGTCTTCTTAGATACAGCATGAACAATTACAAGCGCAAAGTCTTGTAGATCATTCAACAAAAGTATCCAAATAGCATGAACAATTACAAGCACAAAGTCTTGTAGATCATTCAACAATAGTTAACCAACGATAAATATAAATCCAAATAAAAGATGTAACACAAAGTTTACATGAATTACTTAGAGTCCAAATCTCATAAACTAATCACCACCAATCTCAATCAAATCCAAGAGACAAGTGATCCAACGCAAAGTCTGGTATGCAACTTCTTTCTTTATTGATTCAGATTTAGATTCACAAAACATGAACACAAAGTTTCACAATTTGTTGCAAATTGAGCAGCACTTCGTTGCAAAAACTAAAGGATAGATAATACAATAGAAATCCCTCATATTTATAGAAAGAGGGATGAGCAAAATTAGGAAAGTTAGGTGAGCTAATTAAGGAAAATCTCACCTAACTTTGACCAAAGTCAAAGTGTAATTTGTTTTCAAAACATTACATCTCAGATTTGGTGTAATTACATTTCAAAGAATGACATTTAAGATGTCAAAAACTATTTACAAGATGCCTAGGGGAAAGCACCAAAAAGTTGAACACTGGGAAATCAGGAATCTTCATGGTTCCTTGCTTGGGCGCGGAAGTCTTCATACTTTATCCTGGTCTCCTGTGTGAACTTCTCATCCAGACCAACGATGTAATCCACAATGGTGTGAATCCTCGTGATCAATCTCATGGCAGATGAGTGAACCTTCTTGCACCTATCAAGATGCGTTATAAGGTTATCCAATGTAAGCCTTGTATCACAAATGACATTCAGTGAGGCTTTTGAAAAGTCTGTACTGTCAATCAACTTCATGATGGCTTCCTTGAAGATCTAGGATAGTTCTGTGGCCGGCAGGAAGATACGATTCTCCTCAAGAAGCTGCCCTGGTAACTCCTTGATTCCTCTTTCGAGAATCACACGATGCCCTTCGACGTCTTCCTGTACTTGGTGGAGATCTTCTGTAAGAGACTCGAACACGTGAATACGGTGCTTCCACCAATTTACTGAGCTTTGCCTATTTCATTTGCGACCACCACAACAAGCATTTTTCCATCTCTTTGCGCTCTTGGGAAAGTACACTCTCCTCCTTGTCAAGCTCTGTTTTGAGTTTGGCTATTAGAGTAGCTTTTTCATCCGCGGCAATTATAATTTGAGAACCGTGTTCTATGATCTTTTTGACGAAATCATACAACACCCTGCCTTGGGAGGCGAACTTCTCAGCTTTCTTGACAGCTGGGTCCTCAACACTTACCATTGCCAACAGTTGCGCATTGCTTGTAGATCCTGCAAGTCTCCTCACAACAGTGGCATAATGCTCTGCCCTCTGTTTGTACATATTATGAGCTTGCTCCATTTTATCCAGTCTTCCAGCCAAAATATCCAAAGTCACCTGTGCATCTGCTTTTGCACTTTCATTTGTAACTTTTCCAAGCTGGACCCTTGTCAGTGTGTAATCCTCCATGTTGACGTCTCCTTCTTCATGAGGTGGTATGCCAATTTTTGCATACTTATGACCAGTTTTGTCAGCATTCAGCTGCGAGTACACCTTTTCCTTTTTCTTCCCTTTAGCTTTTGGAGGGACTATCTCTTCAAGGTCAAGCTCTTCTGGAGAAATCATCTGCTTCTTTCACTTCGACACTTGAGATATCAACCAAGGGAGAAGAGAGGTGGTACGAGCTTCTGGATTAACTGTCAACTCTCTTGTCACCGTCTCTTCTGAAGTAGCAACTGGTATTGTGACAATGGGCTCAATATCTGTCATAACTGCTCCTGTAGTTTCCACATTGAGTTGATCATGCATTGATTCATTCATGAACCGATTAAAATCAGTTTCTAAAGTGATATCATATGACGGCGATGACAGACTAAGAATAGATGATGGAGGGCTGGATTGTCAACCATGTGTATACTTGTCACTGATGGAGTATCAAGTATGGTTGATGCTGCAGGGGTAGGTGAAACACTCACTACGAGTATCACGGTGGTAGGAATAGGTGATGTAGGAACAGGTGGTGGAGTGTTCAAATTCGGAGGTGTATGAGGAACATTTGAAGTCACAGGCGATGACGTTCTGGGAAGTTCTTCAAATACATTCTCAGATGGAGACATAGTTCTTTCTTCATCATGCCTGGGTTCCTGTTGATCACCCTCTTGTCCTTCTGACTCTGGTTCGCCTTCAAAATCACCATCAGACTCTTGTTCATCTTCAGAATCTTCTTCTTCATCAGAGTCTGCTTCTACTGAAACTTCTTCTTCAGCGGATTAATCACTGGAGTCTCCTTCTTCATCAGAATCTATCTCTTCAGAAACGGCCCCATTTCCTTTGGAGTGAGATGGTTCAAATTCCGTAGTTTCTCCTTCCGGGACAGACAATGTATCCTTCTTACCGACAGTGAACTTGATCCTTGGGCCTCTTCGTGAAGAAGTGAGAAGAGCCACAGATTTGTCTTTCATGCGGAATTCTTGTTGTCGGCGAGTTTCTACTTCGGATTCCTCTCCTTCCGAATCTGTTCTGAAACTTGAAAAATTGGGGCCAATCTTTCCCTAATGCTAACACTTTCCTTTTTGGACCATTGAATTGCAAGCAACGGCCTCTTGGATATTTCTTGTTGATCATAGACAGCATTCATGATATCGCTAGGATCTGTGAAATCCTCTGGTAGGTCAGCGACACCAAGATCTCTAATCTGTTGTACTGTCAATCTGCAATAATCCATTTTGCGAATAGCTTCCTCATCTCTGCAATCAACCCAAATGTCCTCAAAACAGTACTTGTGATGATGACTCTTTTGCAATTGCCTTCTGACATCTCGGTAATCAAAATCAAACCTATATCTGTAGGTCCTAATTTTCATGACTTGCATCTCAACATAGACTGATTTGGCTTTTTGCACAATCTGGATAGTATACCTATCGATTGTCAGTGGGAACTTGAACCCACGCTTGTGAATATTTCTTCGTTCTTTGTGCATTGAAATCAGTTGTCTGCACATCTCCATGAGAACCCACTTGTCTGAGGGGTATCATGGCAACATGTAAGGGCAACCAGTGTAGCACCCTACTCTTAAATAAGTAAAAGTTGGGAATTGTAGAAATATGCATCCAACTTTACTTACCGCCTTATAGGCCTCATCAGATACCCTCCTCCTCTCAAGAGTCAGATCGAAATTGAAAAGCAGAGGCGTGAAGAAAGCATCATAACCCTCCTGAAATGATGGAAGCTTTCCTTCAATTCCAGTTGATAGAAAAATTTATACACAGGTACCAACATTCGATTCCCTTTTGTGGATAGACTCGGAAATTGCCTCATCACAGCTGTTGCATACACCAGATAAGAAGTCATATAGAATTTTAATGTAGAAGGCACATTGATCAACTGTTCATGTATTTCATCGCTAATTTGTTTGCCCCAATCAATGTGAACCTTTTGTCTTCTTATGATTTTGATGTATTCATACATCCAGTCATGAAAAGTGGATGATTCAGGCAAGCCCTTTACTCTGCTCAAGAATGTGATCATATCTTTGACATCTTCTTTGAAATCACTTCGCAAGAGTCCCTTCGACCATCTGGAAACAGTTTTCCTAGGCTTTTTCAACCATTGGCTATTTATCAGGTTTTTAGCCTTGTTGGGATCAGCATCATAGACTTCTTATGCTTTTTGTATCAAGATGTCAATGTACTCCATCTGTGGAACTTTGAACACAATATCAAAGAAGTCAGGGTCGAGTCTTAAAATCTCGTGCCCAGAAGAATCAATCACACTTTTGCTTTCCCTGATGTAGTGGGATGCAACTTGAAGGACAAATTTCGTATTGTGTGCAACAGTAGGGAACATAAATACCAAATGCAAGTTACTGTGTACGATTTCTCTCATAGAATCATCAAGAGGCTTCTTCTCAGTTTTCTCTGCAAAATCAACTAGGTCTTGATGACCAACCTCTGTGTCTTTTATCTCTTCCACCTTGGAGACCACTACAGTCGGCGGATATACACCTTGATACTTATACTTCATTTTGTCTTTAGCTTTTGAAGACGACGGAGGTTTTCTGGCAGTCATCTAAGAGAAACTAAATCTACAATCAACAACTTTGAGAATCTTGAAAAGAGACTGCAAGATGTGGAGTCAAAACAAACGTTAGTCGAAAAACAACATTGGGATGCGTGAAGCGAGCAACAATGATGAGCAAGCATGGAGCAAGTGACAAGGCATGCAAAACGATGCACAAAGTAGAAGGAACAAGGTTCGGAACGAAGCTGGAAAGATTTGAAGTGTTTTAAGGGAAAAACTAGGAAAAGTGTAAGGACGCTGCAAATCAGCACCCTTGCACTTAGGGAAAATTCAGCTTGGTGCAATGGCGCTGATTTTCAGCACCCTTGCACTTGGTAGTGTTAGAAAATTTTCATGATGTCAAGGCGCTAAAAATCAGCGCCCTGACATTTTTCTCATGAAGGCACAAGTTTGCAAGTGTTGTGGCGTGGATTTTCAGCGCTTCAGCATTTGGCTTGTGAATGGACGTGGTGCAATGTTGAATAAAAAGCGCACCCAAACATGAGAACTTTATGTCACTTGGAGAAAAATGTAGAACTTAGGTTTGATGTAAAAGCCTTCAAAAACGGCGCTGAAGATAGAAATGTAAAACTCCTTCACAATAATGCGAACCTTATTCTCAAAAACGAGTTCATACTAACAAACCCGCGTATGAGAAAGGTCATTGAAACCAAGGAAAGAAATAAACTTTTAAAGATCAAAGGAAGTGTATTCAAAACATGTTTTGAAGAATGGCAAAACAACAAAGAGCAAAATGACCCTAATAACAATCCAACCTGAGACTCACGCATGGGTATGAGAAAGAAGAGATAAAAAGAAAAGAAGAAAAACACGTTTTGAGAAGAACATGAGACTCAAAACTACATAAAAACGTATTTACAGATCTTTACAAGATAAAACACATTCATGAGAAGAACAAATGAAAGGAAAAAAGAATAAAAACGTACCTGAAACAAGCACTTAAAACCTAGCGCGACCCGAAAGTCAGATCTTCAAGAAAACGCGTTTTTAGATGAGGTAGATGCGCGCCCAGCAAAGAGGAATGGAGTGAAGACCAAAAATGATGAAAAAGAAACAATGAAATCATTTTTAAGTGATTGAGAAAAGCCAAAAACCTTGCAATGTCCCCTTTCTAACGGAACACTTTATCCCGAATCTTGCATCCAAAGTAATCCTCAAAGAGACATTAGAATCATTAGAGATCAAAAAATTTCAAAAATAATATCTAATTACATCAAAGATGATACGATATCTTGTGATTGTTAAAGGGATTTCTTTTCATTAATTACCATGAATGATCCTTCTATAATATATAAATTATCTTTCAAGATCCCATAGGTGGAATCCTCTTATACTACTTATCATTGTGGTGAATGAATAGAATCATTATTTCTTATTAGGCTCGATAATTGCTACAAGGATAATCATAAACAATATATTATGTGTATATTACCTTGTATATTTAAATGTATCTAAATATACCCTTACCAATTATTAATGCGTCATTCCAACTCTTACTTTACTGTCCATTTTAAAATATATCCAAATATAAACACAAATCATAATATACTTGAATATCCTCATAAGTGTCAACTGAGAGTTAGAATAATAATCTACTTTCCCCACTATTATTACCTTCCATATGTATAAGTAATGAGGAACTTTAATTGGAAATACTTATCTTACTTCTGAGCAGAACCCGGAGACAACCCTTCCTTTCAAAATGTGTGTTCCTCTTCTTTCTTCCAAGACTTAACCATGCCCCCAGGTTGAGTATGATCTTTGTCCAACAGGTATCGAATCTTCTAATTACCTGTATTGCTATTGATTAAATTCTTGATTACAGCAAGTTACTGTTGTACGTGAGCCTTCCTTTGTCGTCCAAGACACACATTATCAACATTGGTATATATCAAGCGGCTAGCAATGATCCCCTGGCCTCTGCATTCCATTCACGACCTCATATGTGGCCAGACGGCAATGATTATGTGAATGGGCACCGTTCAGGATTTATCCCAATGTCTAGCATAAGATAGAACCTCCAATATATGCGTGGTACCTATGGACTCAATTCCCGTCGCGTTTTTGGAAGATCTCCCAAAATATAAGCGTCCACGAATACCAATGATAATGAAAGCACTAGCGATGCTCCCCAAAGACTGTAATGTCCCGAATGCAGAATACTCTATAATGAATCAAAAGCCAATGATTCATGTAAGGCTTCCTCCCGTCAGATATCCATCGCTACGGGTTTTTATATGAATCCCAATAAAAGCCAAACCGTTGCCATTAGACATGATCAGGTAGCGCCCTTAAATAAGTAATTGAGACCTCTTCATGTTAATTAAGCTCACGATTTGGTAATGATATTTATTTAGCATTATTTCTGAGTAGAAGATCGCCCATCTCCAAGAGGTATTTATTAATACATTATTATAATCACAATATTTATAATATTTGATAACATTATTTAATATCTGAGCTTTACATTAATTTTATATATATATTTTAATATTTATTATATTATAATAATTATAATATTATTTCTATCTATATTTAAATGTTAATATTTATATTTATGTCTAATGATATTCTAGGCTATCTTTATTATCTTATCATGGAAATTATATTCCATATTATCAAAATGGTTATAGTGCATATTTGGGTATTACGATATGCATTGCATTATAGTTATAATTACAATAGTATCAAATCGATAATATTTATAAGTATGCCTTTGCCTATCTTAGTGTCAACTTTCAAGAACATGACAAACCTAACTCAAGTTGCCCATTTAATTGAGGCATAAAAAATGGCACGAAAAGCGAAAAGTGTAAAAGACTCAAAAAAGTGCACCTAAGCCAATTTTGGCTAAGTCTGACAAAATGTGTAAAGGCGCTATAATTCAGCATTTTTACACTTTTTGAGATCACTTTTATGCAAGGGCGCTGATTTTTGGCGCCCATGCACTTTTTAACACTTAGTCAATTTTTGCAACATGGGCAGGAGCGTTGTTTTTGGGTGCAACTGCATATTTCACAATTTCACTAAGTATGAATAGTGAGACTTCGCGAAGGTACTCGTTTCGAAGGTCTTCGAGAGGCGAACAAAGGGGAATGCTCAAACTAACTATTTGAGGCTTTGGAATGCATTTCGAGGTGGCTTGAACTTCTCATTTTGCATGCTTGAACTTCACGAACCTAGGAAACAGACAAGTTTCGTAGGGGGGTTTACTGTGGAACGAGTGCTACTAGATTCCACGATAACAATGTGTTGAAAGATGAAGTCTGGAAAATTATCCCTCTGAGCAATCTGGACCTATAATTGCAAAGAACACTAAAAAATCCTTCCTGTAGCGCCTCCAAATCTTGCTTGCACAAGGAAATATGTGTTTACCTTCAACCTATGATGAAGGAAATGGATGCCCAAGTGCATATTTAAAGAATTTTTTATGAGTTAAGGCATCACATGCATGTAAAAATCCTAAATTTTGGACGCAATATTCTCGTTGGACCTCATTCAGTTAATAAAAATGGAGACTGATCCTTCAAATAGCCACCACTCAACATGCAAACAGGAAATACGCCACATGCAAGAATAATGAAGTATTTTGCAGTTCGATTTGGAGGTGAAAATGAAGTTTTATTATTATTTTAATTCAGTTCAAAAATCCCTCTATTATAGGGCGATCAAAGCATGCACTTTAGTTTCACAAAACTTTTAAGTCAAAGTTTGACTTTAGGTGCCAACTTTCTCAGACTTGGAAACTTTTTTGAAATTTCCAACTTTTAGCCTTTGCAAATGTCACTGAAACCTTTGTTTGACCCTGAATTTTGGATGCTCGATTGATCTTGAAGCTGAGCTGACACTTTCATCGCGAAGCTGGATCAAGTCTGAAAAGATGTTGCTAGGAGCAACAAACGCTAAAAACTTCATTTGGTGCCTTGAATTCTAGGGCGCCTTTTCCCAAAAGGGTGCATTTTTCACCAAACTTAGCCATTTTTATATTTTGACCCTTCGTGCTTCAATTTGCAGTTGTCGGCGATTGATGACTCTTATGAACATGCCAAGATATGGAATAGAAAACCAGTTCAATTCCAGAAAGATTGATTGGTATTGCAACGCCTAAAACAAAAATTTTGCTTCATTAAGGAATTTTGATTAAAATGATCTAAATCCTATAAAATTGTCGTCAAAAGTCAGTTTTTTGTCAAATCAAGCATGGTTTTTTGTGAGTTTAATGTCTAGAAGATACTGGCAAAATTTGAAAATTTTGAAAATTAGGGTTTTTGGGCCCCTATTTTTGGGAAAAACCCTAAAAAATAGAATCTTTCCAGAATTGGCTGAAATTTATTTTGATTTGTTTATTTCATGTCATGATCACATTGGTGAAGTCAGAATCAAGAAAAAGTTAGTTTAAGTTTGGTGGGTTGTTTTCACTTTTTTAGGAGAAAAGTTAGGACCATTGAGGTCGTCAATGGCAGTTCACCAATACCAAGTGTCGAAATCGAAGCCTCAAACTTATTACAGAAGTTTGTACGGTGAAAGATGCTGAAAAAGATGCTTCACGACGAAGGGGATTTTCAAATGGCAAAAAAAATGCAAAAAATATTCTAAGTTTGGAAACACTTCCCCTTACTACATGGGAGATACTTGCGCAATCAACATGCGAATCAACTTTGCAGTGTCTGTACATGTACAAATGGTGAAATACAGTCACGTACACGCATCAGCGGCAGTAATGCTTCAACGCAATCAACTCAGCAAGTGACACAATGCTCGCCAAGCGCAAAATGGTGAAAATCATCAGTTTTGGAGCAAATTTGCGCCCCTACAAGCCAGAGGCGCCCTTGAAATTCAAGGCCGAAATGCAATTATTGATGATTGCAAATACATTCATCATCTTTGGAATTCTGTTAGCTTTCCAGCGAATCCATCAAATTCATGAAACTCCGACAAACGATGGCGGAAGCAAAAGAAATGGGAAATTTACGCATCAGAGACTGCAGTCAAAATATAGTTTCTACGCCCCTATAGCCCAAGGGCGCCCTTGAATAAAGCCTCTCAGATGTTAGAATTTGCAGAAACCATTTTCGAGGGATCTCTTCAGATTCAGCCCAGCTTCATGATGAATCCATTCGCCAGTCCATAAGACATACTGAGCAACTGTGGCAATTGATCCAGCAAGCACGTAAAACAGAGGGAAAATAAAAGTAAAAATATCAAATTGTACCTCTACAGGCCAGGGCCACCTAGCCTTTTGGCCAACTAGATGAGGTTTTCGGCAGCTGTCATCTTCACGAGATCTATTTAGAATCCTCCTAGCTACACAGTGAATCCAATCGTCAGCCCTTGGGATCCGTCAAACGCCCAAAGATGAAGAATCAGCAGAAAATGTTGAAGGATAAAAGCAAGCAGAAATATGGCTAAGTATGGAAAAATGTACCTTCCTTGAGAAAGGCGCCCTTCTATTGGAGGTCTTAGAAGTAGTTTTCTAGCTTCGTCACTCCCAGGAACATCTCTTCCAAGTTATTCCATCTCTGCGATGAGATCGTCAATGCAAGCATCGAAGCAATCTAGCTCCCGGCAGCAAAGGTCAAAGTGGAGTGTTCTATTGAAAGTTACAAATTGCAAAACTCATTCTCAAAAGTGCAATTGCGCCCCTGCAAGCCAGGGGCGCCCTTGCATTTGAGGTTCTTAATCCAACTTTCAGACGTTGCACAATCACCCTTTGCGAAATTCTTCCAACTATGCGATGGATCCAACATCCAGTCAATGGGAATCATCATTCACTGGCAGCGTCAGATTGAAGCACAAAGAGGCAAAATATAGAAAATGGCCAAGTCTGGTGTCATATGCACCCTTTTGAAAATAGGCACCCTTGAATTTAAGGCATCAAAGAAAGTTTTTAGCTCTCGCAGCTCCCAACAACATCTCATCAGACTTGTTCTAGCTACATGATGAATGTATCAGCTCAGCTCCAAGATCAATCGAGTATCCTAAAAATTAGGGTCTAACAGAGGATGAGGTGACGTTTCCAAAAGCTAAAAAGTAGGGAGTTAGCAAAAACGTTTCAAGTTTGAGTAATGGCGCCCAAAAGTCAAAATTTGACTTTCAAAATTGAAGTACATGCTCTAGCCACCCTCAAAAGGTGGAATTAGTTAACTGAATTAGATAATATTAAAACTTCAGTTTTAAACGTCAGTTTTACTTGCATATGGCGTATTTCCTTCATTATTTTTAAGTGGCGCCTATTTCAAGGCTCGATCTCTATTTTTGTTAACTAAGTGCGACCCAATGAGATAATTTTGTCCAAAATTTAGGGTTTTCTCCTGCATGTGACTCCTTAACTCTAAAAAATTCTTTAAATATGCATTTGGGCGTCCATTATTTTCACAACAGGTTGAAGGAAAACACGTATTTTCTCGTGCAAGCAAGATCTGAAGGTGTTAGAGTGATATTTTTCAATGTTCTTCGCAGATACAGGTCCAAATTGTTCAACAGAGTTCATTCAAGGATAGGTGTCATTTTTACAGAGGCAGAATATAACTTCTATTTTCTCTCTTATTTCTTCTATCCTTACCTTAGGTTTTCTCTCGCATGTCCAAGTTTACGACAGTTTTTCACAATTTTGATCATCTGGGTATGTTGTGCACAGCATTCTCTACAATGCCATGTGCTAGAATTTTTCAGGAAAAATTGCCTCGTAGCTTAACTTTTTGAAGCTTTTCTTTTCTTTGGAGATTCCTTTGCATGGTAGAGAAAAAGTTAATATTTTGAAAAACGAAGAATCTAGGTTTGATCAGCACATTGGCAGCTACAAAACCCATATTCCATAATTTTTTGAAAAAATTTGCCCCCTATTGTGACCTTTTCACACATCGCCTCATTACAAATGGGGACCCCCTAATTTTTGCTTTTTTCGGGTCTTTTGGCTTGATTTTGGTTGGTTTTTCTTGTTGTCTCTCTTTTGCTTTGTTTGTCTTTCCGGCGTGTGCCCGTCTTTGTGCTTAAACGTGAAATTTTGGCTAAGTCTGAGAATTAGGGTTTTGAGTCTTCCGGCCAGTTTGAAGTCAAATGGAGTGAATAAGTTGAAATGTGAGTTTGGCAATGCAGTCAGTAAGCTTCCAACAGGTTCCCAGCAAAATTTCATCGAATTCTGACAACTTACTATTTTTAGTAAGTACCTAATTTGGGACATTTTTCTCAGCACTTTTGAAATTTTGATCGTTACACTGCATCCAGAGCACATCAAGCTATTTGTCTGCAAGTTTTGAGCTGAAACAGACAACTTTCTATTTTTAGCAAGCTCACCTTCAGGAGCTAATTTTAGGGTTTACATGTGAAGTTTTTCAATGCATGTCTGGAGAATATTTCTGGGTTTTCTGAAACCTACGCGATGATATAACATGCAAAGTGAGATGATAACTTTCAGCACTCAGCCTTCGGAGGCTATTTTTAGGGTTTGCATGTTGGAATTTTCTACACATGTCTGGACATTCTTTGTGGGTTTTTTGAAAGCTTTGCAGTGGTGTAACATGCAAACCAGGATCGGGACCTTTTCAGGAGCCGTCTTCAGGGGCCATTTTTAGGGTTTGCATGTAGAGCTTTTCAGCGTGTGTTAGGTTATTCTTTATGGGTTTTTCAAGAGCTACGCAATGATGTGACATGCAAGAAGAGTTGATCACTTTTTCAGAGACTTACTATTTTTAGTAGGATCATTCTGACGGCTACCCAGCACCTCAATATCACGAACAGAGCGAAGTGCAACAGAAACGAGGTCGAACAGAGGTCATTTGATCGACATGCAAGTCAGATTAGGGTTTCCAGCTTCGGGACCCAAAATGAGGGGTCAAACGCCAGAATTTTCAAAAACAAGTGTATCCCACTACGATCAGTATCTTTCAAGCTATCCACTAGTAAAATTTGAGGACAATCGGAGCACTTACTATTTATAGTAAACCACTTCTGAAACAGGCTATAAATAGTAAGACAACAGCAGGCGCCAATGTGAACAGGCAGGTCATCCCATGAGGGTCACGTCATTCAAATTTCAAGCTGAACGGAGTTGTGGAAGTCTCAAAATCAAGCAATTACTATAAATAGTAAAACATCTTCAGAAACATGCTATAAATAGCAAGTCAACACAAGATGGTAGTGTGAACAGATCAACTAGGTCATGAAGATCCTGTGGCGTTAATTCCAAATCAATCCAGGCTTCAGAAGAGTGAAAATCAGAGACTTACTAAATATAGTAAACAGGGACGAGCAAGCCAGAGAAATGCCTAAGTCTGAGAAACTTCCTACTCACCCTGTCAAATGCGCCCAAGATGAGAATGGCAGGAGGATGAAAAAGTTTCCAAGCATGAAATTCCTGCTCCTACCCCAAAATGTGCCCATCTCCAGCATGAGTGAAGGAAAATTGTCTAAGTGTTGGCTTATTCCTGCTCCTACCCCAAAATGCGCCCTAATCTCAAGATGGTGATGGAAAATAAGCTAAGGCATGAAGGTTCCTGCTTGACCCCCAAAATGCGCCCTCATCTCAAGATGGTAGTGGAAAAATTTCTAAGTGTTGGGTTATTCCTGCATGACCCCCAAAATGTGCCCACTCTTCATGAAGACATATAAAAAGTCAAAGTTAAATCCTCCTTGACCCCCAAAATGCGCCCATCTCATCTTGCTTTGAAGGACGTTGAAAAGGTTGTGAAGTGTTGAATTCCTCCTTGGGGTCCCATATGCGCCCAACTTGCTAGGCTATGGAGTGTGAAGGAAAAGTGACTAAGGCGTTGAAGTTAAATCCTCCTCAGCATGCCAAATGCGCCCAACTTGCTAGGTGAATAAAAAAAGTTACTAAGTGTTAAGTTCCCCCTCAGCACATGAAATGCGCCCAAGTCCAAGATGAAGCTAAGACATATGCTAGGCGTTAATTCCTCAACATGTGAAATGCGCCCAAGGGTATTGAAGGTGATGTGCTAAGTGTTGTTGAAATTCCTCCACCCTAGGTGAAATGCGCCATGACTGGAGAATGAATAGGGGAGAAATATCAAAGGCAAATTTGTCCAAGTATTATAAATTCCTCCTTGATCCCCTATATGCGCCCATGCTCATGAAAGATGTTAAAAAAATTTCTAAGTGTTGAAGTCTCTCCTCCCATAGAGGAAAATACGCCTAAGCTTGAGGGGATGATGAAATTTTTTGAGGCAAGGATGAATTGGCAGTGGATATGTTAGAAGGTGTCGGCTTCATGAGGTTGATAAAAATTGTCAAGGCCAAGCAAGAAAAATACGCCCAGGGGTGATGAATGAAGATAAATTTTGAAGAAAATATTTTTTTCGTAGACCCATGAATTTGATGCTTTCTGAAGGGAATTTTTTTCTGGGTACTGGACATCTTCGACAAAGAATGGATTTTAAAATTTTCCACACCTTGACAAGGACTTTAAGATGGAAATTTCACTCGGGTGCCTGGTTGATGAATTTTCTAGAGGAAATAAATTATTTCTAAGGCAGATGGGTTGGAAATTTGGCTAAGGCATGAAGAATTTGAAGGTGAAGTTTGTTAGAGAAAAAGGATGAACTAGATCACTCAGACCTTGGAGATCAGAACATGGAGATCAGGTAAGTAAAGTGAATTTATACTATAAGTGTTCTGATGCTCTTCTCTTTATCTATTTTGCGGGATGAACACCGGGGCCAAAGCACGATGACTTGAAGCGATGAAGCAAGTAATCCAAGATGATATTACAACCTTAAAAGGAGATAAAGTTATATGTTTCGAGCTCCTCCACGAGATCTCAGTTGCACCCAAATCATGAAGGAAGATGTTGGAAGAAATGGCTAAGTGTTGAAACTCCTCCACATGGATCTAAATGCGCCCAACTCAGGTGAAGAAATGCTCGTGTCCAAGACTGGAAAATCCTTCAAGATCGAGATGAAAGAAAAGATGAAGTACCAAGCGTTGAAGATCATCCTCGAGTACTAAAGTATACCCAAGATGCAACGGTAGCAAGGAGAAAAATCACCATCAAACAAGAGAAAGAAGTTGCAGTCTTGAAGTTAGATTGAGGACGTGCCTGCCATACCCTTTCAAGAAGTTGAAGCCATGATGATCAAACTCATCCAGTTTGCAGTCAAGAAGAAGAACAAGAACAATGCGAATGCATTTCCAGATAGGAATCTTCTAGAAGATGGTGGACATTAATTGCTCATTTATTACTCCACTCTTCTTGGTGGCAGTTTTTAGGGTTAGGGCTCATGTGGCTCAATTTGAGCCCTTCATTGTAATTGAATATGAGCCGTCCATTGGACCGGGCCAACTATAAAAGGGGCATCCCTGTAATGTCCCCTTCTCAAACCTGATTGTTCTTGTGACCGTTGGCCTTTTTTCTGGAAACCCGAAGGCTAGTCGGAAGTTAAATTAGGGTTTCCTATTTTTGAGGAGGTCATTGCTCAGAGATGGTGGATTCAATGGCGGATTCCTTCTGGGTTTTCAGAGGGCTTCGCAGGGGTATGTTCATCTCGGCATTCGGAGCATTTTCTGGAATTTACTATTTTTAGTAAATTCTATTTTTGGCAGTAAACAGGATGGTAGCAGGCAGTTGACTTTCCCCTTCAGTTGACTCAAGTGGCGTATTCAGTTTTGGTCTTCAGAATGCAGTTCTGGGAAGACGAGCTCATTTCACTTAAAATAACATTATAATTAAAATGTTATTTATCACCTTGGCCTAGTCGAATGACTTAAGGTTATTTTAAAAGGTGGACTCAAAGGGTGGCGCCTTCATAAAGATTATATTTAATATTTGTTGAGTTCTCCTAAGTCAAGCAAATTAAATTGGGCGCACTTATCAAGGTGATGTTTTTAATTAAATATGATTATTGAGCTAAAGGTGAAAAGGATGCCATATTGAAGGAAGAGATTAGGGTTTGAACTTTGAGTTGGATTTTAGGGTTTCGTGAAGTCAAACGAAGCTTATAAAAAGGAAGTCTTGTGCATCATTGGATCATCTTTGGACTATGCTAATGTTATGCTGCCGAAATGGTTGCGGGAATTCTTCGAGGAATGAATGCCTCCTAGTCTGGGCTCGACTTCATGCTTGAAAGATAGCATCTAGTGGAGATTTTAGCATGCTTATGAGTGATTCAATCATTTGTAAGTTTGCCTTTGTTTTTGTGCATTGTAATCATCATTGTAATTAGTTAGATCTGATTTCAGCATATTAGAGGTATTTCTAAAAGTGCAGATTAGCTACAGCAGATCCACGTTTATATTCATAACTCAAAAAATACAAAAGAGTTAGTTCTGGGTAGTTTTGCATTGTCTGTGTTAGCCCTAGGCGCCCACATTCTCCAAATTGCAGATTTTAATATTATGAATTGAATTTTTAAAGTCAAGTCGAGTTTCTCAGCTTGGCCGTACCTTTTAGAAGTGCATTGAAATCCGTGTAAATCAAATTAGGGTCTTTTTGGTCAGTTTTAGTGTCTTGAAATGGACGCCTATGCCTTGAGAGAATAATGTATCTTATTTTGCATCAATCGGATAACATTTGAGAAAGTTATGAACAAACCATTGTGGATGTAAGCTGCTGATTATTGTAAAAAGTGCAGATCTGTTTATGACAGTCCAAGAAAGCTGCATTCTCTGACTTGGGTTTTGGCATGGAGGCTTATTTTGAGATTGTAACAGAAATAACGTTGAGTACTCTACCTGGCAAGAGTCTAATATATTGACATTGCAGGCAATAGTTATTTATTGTAATCTGGCAGTAGTACTGACCAGCATCCTTTAATAGTGCTTTGTCATTAATTGTAATTCACGTTCTTTCTTTCTATACTAGTGAATTAGTTGTAACTCCGCCCTATGGTAGCTACTCCCCATTCTGGGTGAGCAAGCACATTCTGGGTGTTGAGTAGTTTCAGCTTTCAGCACTTTCTTTTCAAGCATTGTTTGTATTCACTCCGTCATATGGTCGCCCCTCACTCCGCATTGGATTGGGTAGCACATACTTGGCGTCGAGTTCCTTTTCTAGCATAAGCAGTTTGTTTTAGATCCTCTGACCAATGCTCGCCATCATCGGCGCCATTCTGGTTAGAGTTGCTTTCTTGCACGTTTTGGTTTCTTTCTCTAACCTTAACGGGTGCACTGCTTGTAAATTGTAAATTGGAAAAAACGAAAAAATTTGGCTCGGAATATTTCAATCCCCCCTCATTTGTACCTCAGTAGAGATTAGATTAGACATCAGACTAGAGAATAGAGCAGAGAGACTGATAGTTGTGATAGCTTAGAATAGCTTGGTAGTATAGTATAGTTTGGAGGAGAAGGAAAGTTTTCCCTTGAGAACTTTGTAAGAGATTGTTGTGAAAACTATCATAATAAAGAGAGCTTTTATTAATGGTGAATTCATCTTTTGTTATGAGCAACTAGCAAGATTTCTTCATCCCTTCTACTTCAAGTAGCTCAGATTAGAGTAATTTTCATTTTTATGCAAATAGATGTTAATTGTGAATTGCGGCATTTGATCGAGGCAGCTTCGTTTTAATCCATACCACTAGCAACTTGTTGATGGCAAGTTTGCCTTGTGTGGTCAACTGGAAAACTTTACAAGCCTAACTTCGGTTTATAATTCACATCTTGGCATGCATCGTCTTGATGGTGTCCTTATGTTGAATCGTAACTTGAAAATTTCTTGCCGCTCCCTTGAAGATTGCATCGACCTTGTGTAAGCTGTCGAACGTGAGGCGAAGCAGAGTCTGGTTGAAGTCTATTAAGATTGATCCCACGTCCTCCTTTAGTATAGAATTTAGATCTTCTAAAACCCTGCACCATTTCAATTCAGTACTTTCTAGTTAGTTTAGGAAACAAGAGCTTTATAGACAAACCTTTCGAGCATTCGAATTCCTTTCTCCACTGTTGAACAATTTTGTAAGTCCCCTTGAAATACCAGCAAATCACATCAAGCCAACTAAGACTATCCACTGCATGAAGGAACCTTGGAGTTGAATGCATGATCTTTCTAGCAATCTTAGCATGTAGGAGATTTTGTTCAAGAGAGGATAGAGTCACCATTGGTAACTTTATTCTGTGTTGGTGTGATCACAAAAAACACATCAACACCCCCGAAGCCTCTGCTGCCCCCCTGTTGCTTTTTTTTGAAAAATCTTTGCATGTGAAGCAAAAAGGTGTTTTTTCGAATTTCTAATGTTGTGGGTTTGCTTAGAATTATTTTCTCTACAAAATCCACGTCTTGGAATTTTTCGTGAAAATTGCCCCTCGATAGGCTATTTTTAGCCTCACCAAGAGCTATTTTAGCCTCACCAGAAAAGTTGTCAAAACATAGCCGTGTTTATAGTCAACAAGCTAGTTTTTCAGAATGTAGTTCACTCAGACTAAATTCAAGACCAAATCAGTCTTAATTCATGATTTCATCAAAACAGTTGACACAGATTTGCATCAAGTGGATCCAGAGGTTGACTTAAATGCTTAAAAAATGAATCAAATCACACTTCAAAACATCGAGGAATCCGGGTTGCTAGAGGCAGCTTCACTTCCATCACAGTACAATGTATAGAATTCGTAATGGCTTGTGTAAAGCATTACAACTCTACTACACGAGAAATTCAATCAGTAGATGGACGAGTGATATGTAGTATCAAGCCCAAGGACATCAAGAAGTGTTTTGGTATTCCTCCAAATCCAAATAATCTGGTCATAACTATGGAACAGTGTGAGAAGGTGTTCAATGCTGATAAGGAGAAATGTCAAATGAGAATGGCCGAGAGGTGGCTTAAACAGAAGAAAGTTAACTTGCAAAGAATGTGGGTCGTGGAGAGTTCAAAGATGAATATGCGGTTATAATTACCCTTCTTAACCGTGTTTCCGGTCAAGCGGATGCCAATAATTTCCAGCCTTGGATGTATTACATCATGGCTCAAATCATCAACAGAAAGGAGCATTACGATTGGGCCTCTTTGATCAGCGATGTTGTCCACAGACAAATGACCGGCTTCTTGGTTGCTCACAAATTCCACATGTGTTTGTACTTCGCGTATCTGATAGCCTTCCAAGGCCAGTTTAGAGGGTTGAACACTGTGAGGATTCTAAGTGTGCAAAAAGTTCATCAATATTACACACAGCTTGAGTTCACACAGTCCGAGCAACACTTCAAGTGAGTGCAGGAATCATTTTTCATGTACACAATGAGGAATCTGGATCAGGAGTTACATGTACGTATCTCAGCGGAAGCCAAATCAGCGATGGTAGAATGGACGGATTAGTTCATCCAATTCCCTACTTTTACCTACATCTGCATGTATGGATATGCAGGTCATCCAGCCATGCTACCCCGTTATCCTTCGGATAAGGTAGTGTTCATGTAATTTCTACAGTAGTTGTATGATGTTCACTCCTATCTGCGCAACAAACGCAAGCCAGCTACCACTTTTCCATTACAAATGGGAATTTTCAGGTGCAAGTCAGCATCTGACACCAAGGCTATGAACCATGAGTTAGTGAGACTTAATCTTAAGTATCTCGTTGAGAGACGCTCATATGACCCTTGGGATCACTTCTCAGCACGCCTTGGAGGCCAGTCTTCT
>VDFB02078029.1:0-13600 GCA_007258455.2 Sequoia sempervirens
GATGCACACTAGTGCTCGGCTGAGAGTGATGGGATCCTGGAACTGAATGACCTCTATGTCTCAAATGATCTCTAACATGCTCTATACCGATCCCATTGTCTGATGCAATGTGGGCATATGCCTCCAACAGGTCCTCAGCCAAACAATGTAGAGTCATGTGTGACATATCTCCTGTAAGTGCATCAAGCTGTGTAGGAGTAGGGATGCCAATCATTGTAAAAGGATCCATGGTGGTCCATTGTGCTGAAAATGGTGTGGATTAGGAATGTCTGGACATCAAATATTGACCTACAGGATCATCAGATATCCTAGTGGTGGCAGCCGCAATGTCATCTACAGTGGCAATTGCTTCCTTTTGGGAAACAACGACCTCATCTGCTATGGGGGCTAGAGATAGGGTGAGAGGGCACATCACCAGCCAATACCCTAAACATTGAAATTGGTCTATCCTGCTTGGCCGGTGGGTGGGCCTATCAGTAATCCTACCATGCCTCTGACCAACATATAGTGGAATGTCCAGGTAGTTAACTTTGAGGCCCAAATGGACCTCAACATACAACTGCGGAACAAAATACAATGGAATTTGGTCATTGTTTAGTGGGCCATGTCTTTGCCAAGAAATCGTGGGTAGATCAATGAGGCCATAGCATGATCAACACATCTAGTGACCTGGTATCCCCTAACCTTAAGCACATTTTGATAAAATGGAAAACAAGTGGCTTTTATCATTTCTTTGGTGACACTATCTTGTATTTGTTTAAGGGGAACGTCACCATGTACTTCTTCCCGCATGCGGGAAAGAATAGCAGTCACTCTGTCTAGGGAATATGCACTAGTCCTCTCAAGTTCATCTTTTAGTTTTTCTAGACTATACAATATTAACATGCATGGTTCACTATATATCCCCAGGTTTGCAACCTGTGCTAATGAATCTCTCAATTTTTTTTATCTCATTACTAGTATTTACCAGGCAGGGTCATACGGTGGAACTTGCAGTCTGCATTTCCTGTTTTTATATATATATATATATATATATATATATATATATATATATATCACAATTACACCCTAAAAACAATGAGACTTTGGTAAATATATATCTAAGATGAAAAGAATGCAAATCTAAATAGAACTTGTAATAATTCATCATACTCATCAATAATATTTTCATACTATTAACTTGATTAAAAAAGGGTGGAAAGTGCTTCATAATCTATAACATAGCATCCTTAAATGGTTCAAATTTTAAATGAAATGATGAAAGAAGAATAAGAATACAAAGATTAAAGTATAGTATTTGAAAATAGTGGGATAAAAATATTTAATCTAATAGTTGTTAACATAAATGAACTTCAATTATATAGCCTTAAGAACATCAAAAAATTATAGATTGGAAAGCAAAATAAATATGTCATATTACTTGAATCAAATCTAATAAAGTTTGACTTTATTGCATACTTGTTATAAATATCTCACATGAACCAATGAAACTCAATGTGTCTCCAAATTACATAAGAAGAGAGAACCTAAATGTGAAAAAGAAAAAGAAAAAGAAATCCATCTTTTTGTAATGAGTTTGTTAAAATTTAAAAACATTCAAGAACCCCAAAATGGTTTGAAATTGATGAGCATAATAGAAATTCCTGAAGGCAAGAGGTCATCACAAACCATTCGGTTGTGGGCTTCAAAAATTTTCAATGAATGGTTTTCCAATAAGATGTATTAACCAAAATATTCCAAACTTTTATACAATTACTAAAGATGTACAAAATGAGACCCTTACTAAATAAATTTCAAAATGCATCATTAAATGTATATTAACATCATCCGCACTCTAATTAAGAACATTAAAAACAACACCAACACAAAGAGATAAAATTAAAAAGTTCCAACTAATGATGTTATAATAATCCTCCCCAAGTTGATCCTCTCATCCCAATCATCATACTTAATGTTTTGGTACTTGAATCATGTTTATTATATTATGTACTCCTCAACACTATGTAAATTAGAACTCTTAATAAACATGTTTTTTAAGAGGAAGCATTTTCTCTTTCTATTACCATAACGATTATTCTTGTTTTTGTAACTTGGTATTTCTACTTGTAGATTTTCAACTTTTTATTATGTAAATCATTCTTTGATACCCAAGTAGTTTGAAGACCCTTTTAAGATGAAGAAAATATAGATTTATCATTTGTAATCCTCATCCTTCCTTGCTACATGAGTAATTTTTTTTATGAAAACCATGTTTAGGAATGAAAATATCCAATCCCTTATGCTTTGAACTAAAGTTTGCAATGCTTATGGTTCTTTTGGCCTTATAGATTCTTGAATCATTTTATAATATAAAACCCACATATAACCTACTTTGGCTCTAATAATTGTAAACCCTTTAGGAATTCTAAATTGTTGCATCTTGTCTTGATTTTCCCACCATTGTTATTCCTTTTGAAATTTTTACAAATTAGTCAAAGAATCCTTGCACTTATATAGAGGATCCTTAGGTATGTTCTTAAAATTATTTAAGGTTAAATGACTTAATCTAAAATAAAGGCATATATGGATCTCTTGCAATTGTAACCTCTTTACTAGTGTGAACATATTTGATACCTTGATGGCATGGCATAGATGATGTTGCTTGATATTGCTTTATCCATGGATACCCAAGTAAAATATGAGATATGTATCTAAAGAAGAAATAATATGACATAGAATAAGAACTTCCCTCATCTTTTAGACCAAAAAATTAAGGTAAAATAATGTATCCTATAGTTTCAATCAACATATCATTAGTCAATTTTAAATAAACCCTCAAACATGCATATGCTTGTTTATAAAATGATGATAAAACAAAAATTATTCAATGCATACATTTCATTGGTGAAAAGATCAATAAACACACCCCCACATGGTTCATGATCCACACAAAACCAAAGCACATTATAATTATTTGGTAATCCAATAAATGTGAAAAAGGTGTCGAAAAAATTAGCATACCTAAACCATAAATTGATTTGTCATAAAGTGGGTGGGTAGCTTAGTGGTGGAGATTTGCATCCTAACTAGTTCATGGAAATTTCAACATGGTATTAGAGCCAAGCTAGGTGTATTTGACACCTATGTTGCGGTGGCTCCTGGGCGGAAGTTGCATAATGGCGTGTTGAGAAATGATACACACCTAAGCCATAAACACCCACTACAATGTGATCCATTAGCTCAATAGTAGAGCATCCCAACACCAAATGGGAGGTCCTAAGTTTGAATACTGGTTAGTCCATAGAAATTTCTATGAAAGTCAATCACTAGTACATAAGAAGAAGAATAAGTACCCTTATAATTTTTATTAATACCAACAAATCATTCCTCACATGTAGGTGAATCAATGATTTCAAGCTCGTCAACATGTATATGTACCTCAATCTCATGACCCTCATATAAAACCATTTTATTAGATTTATTTAGTGTAAAATATTTAAATTTTCATTAGGAGGAACAATTGAGGGATTGACCCCAATATTAACCCCCTCAACCTATTTTTTTTTTATCAATCAAATCCTTAATCAATAATTCCTTAATCCCATAAAATGTTGAGTATAATTACAATTAACTCTACAATTTAATAACAAAATTCTTTCTCATTATATCTTTTGGGAATAACCTTAGATTTATCTAATGGCCTAATAGGAGGAAGTGTAATCATGTTTGCACTAAGTAAATTTTGAAGCACATTTTACCAAGGAAAAAGTTGGAGGCTTTAGAGTCATAATATTAGAAACATTTATAATGTATAGTTTGTACAATGGTCATTTCCATTATTTTTTACTATCCTTTTGGAAATAATTTTTCTTTTCAAATTTACAAGGGTAGGATGATGTAGATGAAGCATTAGAAGATCCATAATTAAGTGTGGTAGCCTCTAACAACTTTAGTTCTTAACATTCATCTCACTTGCACATGCAAATGTTAAGAATGTATATACTTTGTAGATCCTTGTTTACAATCAAAAAATCTAAAATAATAAACTTCAATCCAACATTCCCAATATTTGCATTGACCAATTTCAATATTA
The DNA here is from genome assembly GCA_007258455.2 of Sequoia sempervirens. Taxonomy (NCBI): domain Eukaryota; kingdom Viridiplantae; phylum Streptophyta; class Pinopsida; order Cupressales; family Cupressaceae; genus Sequoia; species Sequoia sempervirens. The sequence continues at coordinate 4,073 of VDFB02078029.1, forward strand.
AAAAATAGACCCAAATGGAAGATAATACAATCATTTAATAGCATACTATTTTAAATTTCATGGGAAGAACTTAGCCAATAACTTATCATCATACACAAAATCCAAATATGTAGCACTAAAAACCTTGAATGTGTCATGGGATCTCCTTTAACATTGTGCATCTCAAATCTAGGATCCAAAAGTCCAACAAAAAATGGATATGTAAAATTTTTAATAGAAATTGAATTGTGTTTGATTTTTATATGTATGTCTTTTTTTGTTTTCATTAGGTAAGGAATCAACATTACTTTTCATCTCAACAAGACTTTAAACATTAATGTCAAGGGTAGATAGAGGCACACTAGGATTAAGGACATGAATGAAAGTGGCAAGATGAGAAATGGAAGGTGGTGTATAAATTTGTCGTGACATAATAAATGAGTGTGGAGGACAAAAGACTCTTGTGTAGGAATATCACAGTTGAGGGGAACATGGGGAAGTGTAAACAAAACTAATGAGAACTAATGTGGACACAAGAGAACTATGTGCATCATAATAAGTAAGCATGAGATGAGATCTAGGGAAAAGGAGAGGTTAAGTTTGGGGAGATTTAGTGGAAGGAGAAATAAATTGCATTATAAGATAGATAGGAGTAAAACAATAAGGAGGAATACATGAAGAAGAAGCTTGGGATGGAGGGAAAATGGCACATCACTCAAAGGGATTGTTGAGCTTATCCTTTTACCTATTTAACTTTAAGTACTTTCTTTCCACATGGCTTATTAATTAACATAGTATATGAAGGAGATCAGTCATTGTACTAGGATTAATATTACTAGCCAAATTTGCAAGATCCAAAGAAAGGTTGTGTGCATCAAAGCTATATCTTGATTACCATTTTCTCAACAAGGTCCTCATGGTCAAATGATTCTTCTCCATTATGATAAATCTAGTATCATGCATATTCCCAATCATACCAATTTTAGCTTGATTCACAACCATGGTGGGATTGAACTATGACTTCTTACTAGGAAAAGAGGATGATTTTGGTATTAGAAGGAAATAAGGATCGAACAATATTTATATTTGATTAAGAAATTAGACAATGAGAAAGCACTTAAATCTAAAAACTAAAAAGGATTCAAGAAAACCTTTATGGCCAAATCGTAGGACATACCAAATTAAATGGCTTTGCCAAAATGAAAAGAAAATAATTTCTTTAGAGTTTTCTTTTCTAATTAGCTAGGATAAATAAATACAATAAGTAAATACACAAATTAGCTTCGAACATACAATTGAATTTAAAAATACTAGACAAGCACACTATAGAATTGACAAAGAGGGTTAGGGTTTTTAGCTTCATTTGTTATATGGAGATATTTTATTGTAATGTACATAATCAATTATATGATTCTTGATTTTTTATAAGATTTAATATTATGACACCTTAACAAACCAAGATATGACTTTCATGGTTCACTCCTACATGTATGGAATTTACATTTTCATCTACAAGTTTGACCCTAAATTTGTATTTTTAAAATTATTTTGTGACATATGTGTTTAGTTTATTTTTTGTGTTATTAGTTGGATGATAGTTAAGGTGTCCACTACGAAATGGTAGATGATGGGGAGGTGATGTTGGAGCATTTGCACTTGAAATAATGTTGTAGATGCATTGAAAAGGTGTAGATGCATAGAAATTATAGACCTCTCATCCCCTAATAGATAGTTGATAGTTTTGATATTCATTTTTCTCATGAAAGGTGTTTAACAAGACAAAAATATATGCAAAATGGGGAAGCAAAATACTATATTTAAAATGCTTTAAAAACTTTCAAAAAAATGCAATTTGAATTCAACAAATTTAAAAAAATTTGCATTTAGGGTTTCAAAATTAAACAAATAGATGCATTTTGAACTCTAAAAAAATTGAATTTTAAATACCTAGTGCTCAATAGTGCTCGATATGTAAACTGGAATGATGAACTTTGAAGAGATGAATGGAAATTTTCTTTCGCCGGAGAGAGAAACCTTGTTTTGTTGCCGTCACGGACTCTATTCGCCGCACACACCAGGACAGTGACTGGTAAAAGAAGAAAGTAAAAGTGACAGTGAAAATGAAACAATTTTTTGTTTTTGTCATATTGAAGGGGTTCGGTCGAACCCCTGTTCGGCCAAACCCATTTGAATATGATTTTTTATTCAGGCTTTCTATCGGGTTCTATTTGGGAACCAATTTATTGGTTCTAAGGAAACCATCGGGTTCGGCCAAACCCATTCAGTATGGTGAAAGGAAAAAATGCGAAATTTCCTTCCTCTTAGAAAGTGTAAACCACTATTCTAAGGTAACCCTACGCCGTAAAATTGTTGTTCTAATAAAGTTTGCACCCTTGCTAAAGCTATCAACTATAGCAACCTATCAATAATACGGGAACACTTCAGGTTGTGGGTGACCTTGGGAATGAAGTGGACTCAGATTATGGACTGGTTCCCTAAGATACCTTTGGGGAAAAGTTGAAGGATGATAAAGGAAAAAGAAAGAAAGATGTACATAAATCTAAACCTACCACTAACAGTGATACACCAAACCATGACAATATTGCGTAAGACTTTACAAAAATCTCAATAGAACCAAACAATCTCACAATATAGAGATTTATGTTTACAAAAAATGAGTCTATGTAAGGCTTCGATTGTTCTAATGCTTAACACAAGGAAAACAAGATGTTTTCATAGATATAAACGCAAAAGAAAGAGATCACTAGCGAGACCAAAATTCTTTATGACATAATAATATTCTTTGCATCCGGTACTGAAGGAATCTAATAAAATAAAGGATCACACAAAATCTTATCATGCAACTCACAACCAGTCACTAAAACAACAAAGAAAATTTGTGAAGGAAATGACTCTCTATTGAGAAAATAAGGAGTGTCTATGTTACATATTTGTAGTGTATTCATCAAAAAGAAAATGAGTTACAAAGTCCGAATAATGCTATTCCAGCCATCTCCTAACCAAGAACTGCTTTACAAAAAGGCAAAAATGCCATATAAACAACCCAAGAGTGTCAGCCCCTACCTTAGGGTTTTCAAAACCCAGTCGGCGCCTGGACATGTCGGCCCTAGAAGTGCTTGGAATGAAGTCAATGAGGCATTCAATGCATACTCCCTGCTCATGTCGATGAAAGCTCACTCTTGGGCAGGTCTTTAGATCTTTTACAGTGACCGCATTAACTTGTAGCCTATGTCCACCCTCGAGATTTCGCCAGAGTCGCCTTGAATGCTCTGCAACGTGGTCACTAATGCCGCTCCACTTTCTCCAGCCGACCTCACCAGCTATCGTCGTGACTCATGGCTACCTCCCCTTCGAGAAGTGATATTAGATCTTTCCATTAGATTTAGCATCATTATTGTCCGATCACCCTTGATCTCAAAGTAGAGCGATGTTGGCATGCTCCATTGATTTCGTTCGCAAAGGGGATCCAAACAGTCAGACTACCCGCGATATGCCCTAACGCCTTCTGATTGGTCAAGTTCGTGCCAAGTGGATTCCAAGTTGGTCAATGGTTTCCTCAGAAAAGAATCGCATTGTCGGCAAGACTTTAGATGTCGGGGAGAAGTCGTAGCGGGTAGATAGAGTCATACCAACATGCCAATTCATTCGGCGAGACACACACGGTCGGCAAGACTCCATGGTGAACAACCAGAGTTATATCGATCTCACAAAAAGCTATCAGCGCGAATCCATCAGCCTATGGGAACTCACGCTGATATTCATCTCTTGGTGAAGGCAATTCCTTTCACTAAGACTTTTTCAACCGGGTAAGGGGCCAAGATGAACCGAATCTGGACCGGGAAGGCCTGGCAAAAGATAAACGAATCTCGGCGATCGGGATCAGGGACCAAAAATGGGGAAAATAAAGAAAAGAGCTGAACTGGACTGAACCAAAATTTGGGCATGAAACTTTCAAGGTTCGTTTAGAATCTCCGATCCCGCCTCGACAATACCATAATGCAGGGCACAAAGAAAGAAGGAAAAACATATGGGGAACTTCATGGGAAGACATCCCTTGATCAAAACCACAGTGAAGCGAAAAAGATAGAGTAAAAGTGGAGTCAGACCGTAATAACCAAAACAAACAGAACCCCACCCCTTGAAAGTTCCAAACCGCTCGACCTCTGGTTTCGGCCCGGCCGCAGAAAGAAAACGCACAAAATAGGAGGAGACAAGGCGGGATCAGAACTAAAACTAATCTTGGGAAAAGCATAGTGGGGGTTGGGGTGGAAACAAACCCAAAACTAAAACTTTCATCAAGTTTCAAGTTCGGATTCCGACCTGAACCTACCTCCGACAAAGACAAGGAAGAGAGAAAAAGGACAAGGAAGAAAAGAAAGGAAAAAAACTACCCCATGGTCAAATGCAAGGTCAAAGAAGAAAATGAGATGCACAAAAGCATGGAACTGGACTGAAAATGGAAACTAGAACTTTGGAAAAGTTCCAAGTTTGGTTTTACCGACTACCGACGAAACAAAGGAAAAGTACCGCATTAAAGACAAAATGGCGGAAGCTGGGTTGGAACCGGACTGTAGCCAGGGAACTTGAAACCTTGAAAATCTCCGAAGCTTGATCTCAACCCACCTCACCACAAAACAAGGAAAAGGAAAGAAGAAAGCAAAAGGAAAAGAGGGAAAGGCAAAACATAAAAAAGAAAAACCCACCCCGGGAACCAAAGATATGCACGCTAGGCTCAACCCTCTAGGGAGCCACATTTAACCCACATGCCGAATTATAACATCATATTCCCCTGCATCTACACAAGAAGCAAACAAGTTAGAAAAAGTGATCTTGATGCAAGTGTTCCTCCATTTGGTCTTTGAGCACCCCTAAAAACATGGGTTACCCTGTCTGATTGAGCCCATAGGTGAAAAATGGCTAACAATAAGTACACTATCCATGTTAAACAAGATCTAGTAAAAATACATTTAGCATATATATATATATACACACACACACACACTTACACACGAAGAAAATTTTTCTTCATCAATTTGTAAGTAGCACTAACCTTGTGAGACCCAAGGGAATCCTACTTTATCAATTTATAACTAGCAATAAAAAATTTCTTTCAAGAGCATCATGCATTGGAACACAAAATATTTGTAACCGTAGCAAGGCAATCAATAATTACATATGACCTAATATATAAGAATTATAGTTTGAGATGGAGGATCCATATGCCCAACACTCAACAATTGTCATGATATAGTATATAGCAATTACAAAGGTAAATTCTAAGTAGAAGGCCTTGCGTAGTTTCTCTATTGTTGCTCGTTGCAATGTAGCCTACAACATGGGAGGAAGTTAAAATTTAGTGACTAATTTGCAAAAAAATTCCTTCCATTATGCATGCAATTGACAATCCTAAGAAAAGCATTAACTTGGAGTTGTGTTTGGTTAGGGGTAAAAAATGAGTTTTGATGGGGCTTGGAACCCAGTACAAAGGAAAGCAAGCTAAAATAAGATAAACCATAAACCAACAACAGCTCCATAGTAGCCTCTAAAAGATTAACATGACTACATGTTGCAACTAACAAACAAGCAAGGGCCTGAAACCATTAAACATCATAGTTTTAACTGAGACCAGAAACCCTTTTAGCTACACAAAGAACTCGTCTACATCTACCAGGCATCAGCAAACCAGCCGCTCATGGAAGACACCACTAGGCCAAGAAAGATAATTAGCACAATGGTGTAAGACACCATCAGAGCCCTAAGAAAAAATGTGAGAAAATCCAAAAACCCCACCTCAATAGGGGAGATGGAAAGCATACCAAACCACTGAGCATAAAGCCACTGCTTGAACCAGGAAGCCAGCTATGAAACCACCTCAATGGGAAGGAGCTCCCCTCTATAGGAGAGAATGATATGCCCACCACATCCACTACCACAAGAAGACTCTAGCACCCTCAACTTCCACCTCCATAGGAGAAGTGTCCACCTCAGTAGGATCAGCAACTGAGGAAGCCAAAGACAATCACCTCCCAACTTGACCTCCATAGGATCTAGGAAGAAGACCAATGTAGTAGCAGAATAAGTAGCCATACCACCCTTAGGAAAAACTTGGTAAGAATCCAACTCCTGCAGACAACAATCTTCAAAAGAAAACCACTGAGCCTAAGGGGGATTAGCCCGCTAGGACAAAAATATAAACTTAGAAAACCACCCAGCATGTATCAAAAAAGGAGAAGTTAGGGAACCCAAATCATCCATAGACAACTCCAACAGGAAAAACTCAAACAAACCATTCTCCTTCAACACAAAGGCAGTAGAGATAGAATCCAACTCCAAGAGTAACAGGGCTTTGAGAAAGGACTTAGGAAACAACCGTACCAAGAAAAAATGTAAGCCATAGGGGGCTCCAAAGAGCAAAGCCAGACGAGGGAGAAAAGAAGACGGGGAGAAGGGTAGGAGAGAAAAACCATGAAGCACACCATCTGATCCAGCAAGATCTAAGAGAATGAAAGCACCAACCACAAAAAACCCCAGCACAATCCACCCACAAACCACACCCAACACCAAGGAAGCCACTGAGAGATCCAGAGCCAAAGTAAGCAAAGGATGCAAGCAACAAGGGCGACCAAAAAGCCAAGCCAGGTGAGGGAGACCAGAAGAAGGAGAAAGGGGAAGGAGTGCAAACCCATGTAGACCACCATCTGACCCAACAAGGTCTGAAAGATTGAAAACTCCTACCATAGAAACCCCCATCACAAGCCACCCAAAAGCCTCACCCAACACCACCCAAAAATGTAGAGCCAGATCCACAGCAAAAGAAATCCCCAACAAAGGATACCCAAAAAAGCAGGTCCCGAATTTAAGAAGGCATCACACAAGAAGAAGCTCACAACAACCACATCCCACACCCACAACCACAGCAGACATCATATTCTTTAGAATCTGCTCCAAAACCCAGATGGAGAAGACCGACCCACCAAATTTTTTTCCAAAATCTACTACTCCATCCATAGCAAATTTGAATAGGCTTCTCCCTCTTCCCCAATGGACCCATCACCATCAAACCTGCAACGCCAGGTAGCATAAGCAGCCACCACAGGCCTCTCAGCCTCCAAAAGGTGAATGTTTGGGCTGTCATCACCATCTGCTCCATCTCCATCTCTAGAAACAAAGCTCCCACTCACACTTGCCTGTGTCTTCTCGCTTCCACAACAGCTCCCATCATTCATACAGAGGCAGGAAGCAAAGCACCCTCCATCTAGATTGTCCCCCTCATCACTGCCACTCTCCTCTATAGTGTTTTAACTATAATCTCCCACCTGAGCCTGAGCCCCACTCGATGTCGCTCTCACCGCTCTCATTTTTTAACTCAATCTGTTGTATATAACTTGGAATTGTTATTGGTAATAGTTTTTACATTTCTATACAATTATACCTTCTGAAAAGAATACATGATCCGACACAATAAGTGCAAAGCTAGTCTGAAGATTGATCCTAGTAGCTTTAATCCTCCATGTAGGATGCTACTTTTAGCTTTAAGTCGATCTGAAGATCAAGTAACATTTTTTACATTTCTATACAATTATACCTTCTGAAAAGAATACATGATCTGACATAGTAAGTGCAAAGCTAGTCTAAAGATTGATCCTAGTATTTTTAATCCTCCATGCAGGACGCTAATTTTAGATGTATTGATCCAAAGCTTCTAAAAAACTCTTTTCAAACAGAAACAAGTGTCTACAACAACTCAAGTGTGTACAAAATTCAAATATTGGATGGAAAAAGCTATAAAGAGAAGAAAACTTCCTCGTGGAAATATTAATTTAGATATTAATTTGCATCAAAACAAAGGCCATAGGACAAAAACCAAACAAAATAGGTAAGTTGAAATTTTCAAATGTATTTTTATATGTTGATTCAACAAAAACCTGCAAAGTGAGGGGAAAATTTGTATACCATTGTCAATTTTGTGTGTAGACTTTTGCACAGCGAAGTTTTTTTCTTCTTGCTCTATGCCCATTATATTTTTTGATTTTTCCATGAAATATGTCTGCTCTTTCATTCTCTTCTACAATTTATAACAAATGTATTGACTTCCATCAAAGAAAAGGTGGTGGGAAAAACACAGAACAAAACAAGTAAGTTGAAATTATCAAATATATTTTAATATACTGATTCACCAAAAACCTGCAAAATGAGAGGGGGAAATTTGTATACCAGTGTCAATTTTGTTTGGAGACTTTTGGGTAGCAAAGATGTTTTCTTGTTGCTCCATGGCCATAATAGTTGTTGATTTTTCCATGAAATATTTCTATGCTTTCATTCTTGCAATGATGAATAACCTGAATCTACTTAGAAGAATGAGTTATTGTCATTGTAGAAATAGGATTATACATTGCCTATTTTGTAAACTCGTGGTACAACATCACTCTCTTTAGCAAGTTCAAATTACTCATCATTGCATCATTTATATGCAAAATGTGGAAGCATAGACAATGGAGCTGGCTATTCGACAAAATGCAACACTAGTTCAAATGCATCTAGAAAGAAACAATCGATCCCATGTATGCAAAATGTGATAGTAGAAACAAGCCACATGACTTGCTTTCAACAATGTCGCCTACTCACAGGAACCTCACGAAAAAGAAACATTCACACAACAAAAACATTAGAAACTGATCCAAAAAAATTTCTCTCTCCATTTGTGATTTGTTGCAATGACAATTTCTCAATGAAAAAACAAAAAACCACAAGCGAAAAACATGCGAGCCAATCAGAAATGTGGAGAAACCACCCAAAAATTCTACTTTAATAAAATAAATGCCATAGACCATAGGATAAATGAATATATCATCGTTTGGTGCCGGTTTCGAGAATCCTTAATAGTAAAATAAACCCACCGAAAACACTTTGTTTAGCATGTTCAAATTACCCATTATTGCATTATTTATATGCAAAATGTGGAAGCATAGACAATGCAGGTGAACTATTTGACAAAATGTAGAACTGGTTGAAATGCATTTAGGAAAACAAGAATTGAAGAAGCTAGTTTTTTAGAGAACCAGTAGTTATAAGAAATTTAGGTAAACCAAGAAAGGAGTGAAGAGTTTATGGATAAAAGCTAATGAGAAAATACATTTGTTTTACACATCTCACTAATAGTAAGCAACTTTTTCAAAGTGGGATGATGTTTATTTAGTACTAGTTCATTGTCCAGTACATAGCTTTGGTTAGAAGTAGGAGTCTACTCCTCTTTGAGTTCTTCCTCATCTGAGGTTCTCGAGTTTACAGTCATAGGAGCATGGACACAATTATACTCTACAATTGCTTCCTTAATGAGAATAGGAGCATTGTGTCCACAACCAAATGGGAAATGTTGAACAGCTGTGGGTCTGGGTTTAGGAGTTGGTTGAGGGAATTTCTTTGTTGGTTCATGATCCTTGTCAAGTTTAGCCAATCCCTTTCCCTTTTGTATTTGTATTCATTTGATCATTTCAGCCAATGGCTCAATGTCAAATATTGTTTTGGTTG
>VDFB02078030.1:0-70264 GCA_007258455.2 Sequoia sempervirens
GGGTCTTTTCTTGCTGCTGCAAATACCAGGTTTTTGTCAATAAAAGTTGTTGCTTTTTCAGTTGCATGTTGTCAGATCTTATTTGTATTCATTATAAAAGATCAATAAACTCTATGGCAACATTATTTCCAGTAGAATCTATCATTTCCAGTATTGCAATATTTTATTTGAATTTATTAGAAATTTCTTTCAAAATCAGCACTTCTTCCATTTGTAAAAACACAAAAACCAAAAGCGTTCAAAAACAAGGCAAAATCAGGCGGGTCGGAAGTCAATGAGAATAGAGGTTTCTACAAACTGTCATCATCTGAATGCTCGGAATCAGCTTGCTGGTCTGATAGATCAGATTGCTCTTCCCCCTCATAAAACCATTCCATCTGATTGTTTTTAACCTTGGGACGAAGAGGACATACGTGTTTTTCATCATAGGGCGCCTTGCACCAGAAACACAATTTTTTCTTCCGTAGATCATTCAGTGTTTCTCTATCAAAGGGTGGTGCATTTTGTCTCTTAGGATCAGGTGGATCCCTCCTTCTGTCAAAGGGCCTATTCCTGTCAAAAGACCTATTAGGCCTCGTGTATGGTGTCGAACCTGAAGTGAACTTGCTGCGAGGTGCTGCAAGCTCCATGTTACGTGCCTTCCTCATAGCCTCCTGAAGAGTAGGAGGATCAAATGCCTTGACCCAACCTCTCATAGGCTCCATCAAACCCTCGACAAAGAGAATGACAAGTCTCCGTTCTGAAATGCCTGTCACCATGACTACAACCTTCTGAAACTCACTGACATAAGCATCCAAACTACCTGTCTGTCTGAGCTGAGCTAGCTCTCTGAAGTAGAGTTCTGGATCTTTCTTATCAAAACGCTCTATGAGCCTGCTGGTGAACTCCTGGTACTTAGTGACTGCATGATGGCCAAGTGTGTACATGCCATGATGCCACCAATCATGCTCCAACCCGTCAAGATGCAAAGTAGCAAACTTGATGGCCTCGTCCTCCTGCATAGGTCTCAATGATAGATAATTGTCCAACTTCTAGACCCAAGACCTCGCTGACGTCTTATCAGAACCATCGAAGTATGGCAAGGTGATTTCTCTAACTGCATACTGTAAATCCCTGTTCACCTGTGGCTGTGGCTGCTGGTGCTGAGGAGCTCTGCGGTCAAATCTACCTCCCCCTCTAGGTTTATGAACATCCATAAACTCATGAAAAGACAATGCCTGCCGGATCTTAGGTGCTAATGATAGGTACTCACCATGAAATCTAGTCACATCCGCTACTGACATGCCATTGTGTGGCTGAAACTCCTGATGGTGACCCTGCTGCTCTGCCTCCGGAGTCGGAGGTGGGGTCTCTCTAGATATGAATGTAGGTTTTCCAGGCCTACGCTCATGATAGATCGGTGATAGCTGTCGAGGTGCTGATGCCAAAGGCTGGTCCATGCCTACAGTCCTGTTCGACTGTCCAATCTGGATATAGTGCGGCTGGGATGGAGTATACTGTCTAATAGTGCCCATCAACTGGGACATCATGTCCATCATATTATCATGCCTGCGTCTAAACTCCTCTTCAGTAATATCACCCTCTGCATGCGCTTTCCCTGAATCCCTAAGTGTCTCTGCAGGGAATTCCTAAGTGTCTCTGCAGGGATCTCACGGTCTGCCATCAGTGTTGTGACACTGTTCTCACTACTGTTGGAGCTAGATCTGTGAATACCCAATACTCCGGACACTGTCTCACCTTCAGGAATAGGTGGACCTGTCCAATCCTCGACTCTGCCTATTCCTACACCCTTAGTATAATGAATGATGTCTCTATTCATGAAAAAGCAACCAAAAAGCACTCTGTATACTGAAAAAGCAACTAAAAAAGCACAGAATGGCAGGAAAACTGTGCTCTAATACCACTGTAAGAGACCAGGTGTCTCTCAACCCAAAACACTGTCTGGAAATGCTGAGTTTTGTTTGTTTTCTGAATTTGTGGTTTTTTTGGTGTTTTTGCAGTAAAATGAAAAAATGCGATTTTGCAAGAAATTGACTGGAAAATTTATATAAAATACTAGATGCTCAAATACTTCAGAATAAAGATCAGATCTCATCACCAAATAGTTATTCATCATTCTGGATAGTTACAACTGTAAAAATCAACATGCAGACAAAAAGGCAACAACTTTATTGAAGAAACCTGGTTATTGTAGTCGCCTTGAAAAGAAGAAGAAAATGTACGGCCAGCCCAGAATGAAATCTCTAGGCTCAGAACAATGAGAAAGCTCCAGGAAACCTAGGTGCCAACTTTGCAAAAGACAGAAGATTCAAATTCCAAGCGATTTCCTCTGTTGAAAGAGTACGGCCCTTGCTGGTACAGAACAGTACGGCCCAGCAGCAGCAGCATTAAATGTGGTACAGCTTCTTGAAGAATGTGCCTGAACTCTGAGAAATGATCCCTGTCAAGTCGCCTTCAATAACTGATCAATGATCTCTGTATACTCTTCCTGAATCGATCCAATAAGCTCAACTGCAACCTCTGTATGAAGTTAGCAAGTACGACAATCTTCAACTGGTATTTCACAGTCTCAGTATGTCAGATCTCAAGGAGGGAACGTTCCTCAAAATCTGTTCATCTGCAGAAACCCTGGTTTCTCAAACCCCAATGCTCATAGAGAGAAAAGTTAACAAATTCGAATAATTAATCACATAAGTTCAATTTGCTCTTTGAAAGAATATATAGCTTCTTTCAATAATTCGACTTTTCTCATTAAATCATTAAATTGCACTTAATAATAAATATTCGCCCGTTTTCCAATACTTTGTCTAATATTTATTAAATGGCGTCCCTTTTTGATTTAATGAATATTAAATCCATTAAATATCAATTTCCCCTCTTTCCTTATAAAGTATTAAAATACTTAATAATTCGCCATTTAAATATTCACTTTAATATTTAATTAAAATGACTTTATATTATAAAGTCAAATTAATTATTCCCTCATTTATTATTAAACGCTTCTAATAACCCTCGTTTGCTCAACCAAACATCAAACCGGGTCGATACTGAGCTGACCAGCTAACCCAGGTGCCCTGCCCAAAATAGTAGCTTCCGCCTGCTGACTTACTATAAATAGTAAGTATCTGAAAAACCTCTCTGCAAGAGTCTACGAAGGCCCAACCTGAATCAACTGAAGGGATAATGTTCCTGAACACCAGATAATAGCCTCAAAAGATCCTCTACACATATCTGTCAGCCTACGAGGATCAGAATGATAGGCTAACCTCAAATCCAGCTGCGCTGACTAGGAAGGGGATATCACAACGGCCCTAAGCCAACAATTAATAAATTCGTACCACCTTGGGAAATGCGCCAGGTAAATAACAAAATCAGCCGCTCAAGAATATATCTCTTCCCAGATGAATAATGATCAAACCCTGAATGATAACTACTCAATATGCTCTATAATAACTTCTGGATGAAGCTATTTCACTGACTAGCAATAAATCAGCTGATATTTGATAGCCTCTGAACAGCAAACACTGAAGATGGCTCGTTCTCCAATGCAGACAGAAAACTAAAACCCTTGGCTCCATTATCTAAAGAAGTAACTGGCTAAAATTGATTTCATAACATAATGAAAATGAGTTTCTCTCAAAGAAACTTATATTTCCTTAGTTGGGTCGAAATTCTCCAAAAAGCATCATTTAAATAAAACTTGAATTTCACTTTTTAATCTTTCCATAGTTTGGACACCCTTTTAATTAAAATAATTAATTAAAAAGTGGCCCCTTCTTCATGATGGTCGACCCCTTTAAAAAGTCACTTAAGTTATAATATTAAATTATATTATAACTATATAATATAAGCTCCAATTTAATTAATATTTATTTTGGCAAATAAATATTAATATCTCTTTCAATATAAGTCTGATTAACGAACCGTCTAAATCTAGATGATAGGTGACTGAAACTGCATATGACCAGACCATATTGCTAAAATTAGCAGGGGTGCTCCGCTGAGTGTCTCCGCTTACTAAAAATAGTAAGTCAAGCAACCGATGTCCAAACGACCCCGAATGAAAGCCAAACTGAAAGATTCTGCCAACTGAAGACAAGCCAAGCCTCAACAAAACCCTCTAACCACCCTATCAGCCTACAAGGGTCACATAATAGGCTAATCTCAAGATCTGAGAGATGTCAACTGGAAGGGGACATTACAATAACTTTGCTCAATTGGGTTACAGGTCAGGAGGAAGCTAATATTTTCCGACCGTGGATGTTCTATGTCATTTCTCGGATTATCAATAATAAGGAACACTTTGACTGGGCCATGTGTCACATCCCTTTTGTTTTGAACAAGATTATGGCAATAATAATATGGTCGTTATGTTAGTTGTAATCAACTACCTTTCATGAGAATGTGAAAATTGGAAAAACAATTCTTAATTTATTTGATATAACCACAATTATGAATGATTTCTTTATATGTATATATATGTGAATGTGTTGATGTGTTTTTTTTTTTTTTGAAAGAGGAAATAGAGAACGGTCTAACCCTATTTCTTTACCAAGTGGATGCAAGAGTGTCAACATATCGAAGGAAAGGAAAATATCATCAAGGAGAGGCCGCAATCTATAAAAGAACCAAATTACCATCAAGTCACGAGTTTGGTGTAAGGTTGCTAAAGCGGTAGTCATAACCTTGTGATATTATCGCACTTAATTAAATAATTTTAAAAAAAGTAATTGACTTCAACTTTGGTGTAAGAGCGAAACAAGTCAACATAAAAGAGTATCATCGTTCTCCTTTTGAAGGTCACGTATTTAGCTCTTAAGCGCACCTTGGAGTAAGGAATTGAATTAAATATTATTTCCGATATTAATATAAACCTTTAAGTCACGATTGTGGGATGTAAATATCAGGGGGGGGGGTGACTCTTTTCCATTTTGTGTTGGGTTGGTGGTAACTCCTCGCCACCTTCTCCTCCGTGTCTTGAAGAAACGCCCAAGAAGGACGCATGCAGATGTTTTTCTTTGGGGGTCTTGGCTCGCTTAGATTCATAGGATGGCATTCTTCATACTTGGCACTCTCTCTTCGGGTCGGCATTCTATGGTTTTGAATTTTTGTCAAGCATTGCCATGGCCGAGTGCCATTTTCTTTTGTTAGTCACTCTATTTTTAGGGGTGGGGAAAAACATTTTGTACTCTTGAGTATATCTGCCACGTAACACTCTTCTAGACAGTGACGAATCACGAAACTTCTATTTCCATCATCTAGTTCATTGGGAGGAAATGCTAGGAGAACTATCAAGTTTCAGTCTGCGTATTCAAGCACGTATATTTAGTGTATTTGAATTTGTTAAACCATAAATGATGAATAGTCCATTACTTTGTTTCTGAAATCGATGTGTAATGTTAGTGCATTCATTTGGAATCATGTTCTACTTTTATAATATTTATATCGAATCCCTTGCAAAACCCCAGTGCTTCTCCTAGTAGATTTATTTCTTCCTTACCTTTTGATCTAGTCGTGGTCACTTGATCTTGCAAACCGGGATATTCTGAGTTTTCCTCCATCTCTGTTTTACTTGAAGTAAAAACCTTACTCTGTTTTATAGTCCTCGAATCGGGGACAGTTCTTAAATCTCTTTTTCCCGTGACAATTAGTTGCAATATATTTAGAACTAAAGAGTTCTTTCAACATCGACAAAGACTATCTTTCCCTCCTCTAGTGAGTAAGAAATGAACATATTATCCCTAATTCTAGAGGAACGAATTATGAGCTGAGTCACTGATAATATAAACTGAAGAGTCAAATATATTAATGCCAAGTAAGGGTGAGAGAGTTGATGGCATGAGAAATGTGCTCATAATCATTAAATCCTTGGCCAAGGTTATGATGCTTAGAATAAGCAACAGTCAGCCATCCAGAATTAGATATACCCCTGGTTAGGACGGTCATTCTAGTTAGGAGAACCTATAGAGAAAGATCAACCAGGGTAGCATAGATTCTTGACACCAGACTTAGATGGCAAGATGGTAACTGGGAATCCTTTATAGGCTGCACCTCGTGAGGGGTCAGGTTTCTTCAGTTCAAGAAACATGGGAGACCAGTAGGTCTTTGGTTGGGAGAAAAATCCCTTGATGATGTTTCTCTTTCCCTCAAAGACTGAGACTTGTTTCAAGCATTCCAGCAGGAAGCCTTTAGACTGTACTATCTCTTAATTCTCTCTCTCTCTCTCTTTACTTCAAAATATAATTATCCTATATTGCTTATTTCCATTGATATCAATATATGTTCTATTCATTTATTAAATAATGGAATAGTTAGTTCATAATCAACTGTAGCTTTCATTTATATAAACCGTTAATTGTTACATTTCAGCTGCATTTGAAAACTAGAAGTTAGTTATTGAATGTTAAAGTAGTTATTGATCATATTATTTATCTTTCCTATTTGTTATATGTGATGAAACTCTCATCAGGAAAATTAGTTAGTTACTCTTCAACTAAATATGGGAGTTAGTTACCATTCTTAAATTGTAGATAGCTAGTATGTTACACCATGTTAATCAGCGAGTGTCTTCAACAGCAAATCATAGGATTTCTTAAGATCCACAAGTTTCACATGGTGTCTTATCTAGTCTACTTAATTGTGTTTCAAGGCAATTATAGAACTTTGAAGACTAATGGAACTCTCGGCGTTCAGCATGTTCATGACTATTACTCACAATTGGAGTTCTCAAAGGCTGCACAAGATTTCAAAGCGCTGAATGATCGCTTCCTAATGAAGACGGTCAAAGACCTCGATAATGAAATGCACATCAGGATTTCACCAAAGGCAAGATCAGCAATGGAGAGTTGGGTGGATTAGTTTATTCAATTCCCCACTTTCACATATATTCGAGTGTATGGTTACACCCGAGAACCTTTGATGCTACTGAGGTACCCATCAGACAAGGCCCTATTCATGGAGTTCCTGAGACAAGCTCAAGAGGTTCACTCTTTTCTTTGCAATCGGCAGAAGCAAGCATTCACCTTTTCTTTTGGATGGGGTATTTACAAATGCAAGATAGTTGCTGATTGCAAGTTAATGACGAATGAGTTAGAAAAACTCCATCTCAAGTATCTCATCGAGAGGCATTCTTATGATCCATTGGGTCATTACTCATCATGGTTGGAGCGAAGTAATTCACATAGGCCAGCACTTGAGGACATTTGGTCCAACTGCATGTTATCATGGAATCTAGCAGCGCTCGTTCCACAGATAACCCCCCTACGAAACTTGTCTGTTTCATAGGTTCGTGAAGTTCAAGTACGCAAAACGAGGTGATTTTCAATCCACCTCGAAGTGCATTCCAAAGCCTCAAATAGTTAGTTTGAGCGTCCCCCTACGTTCACCTCGCAAAGACCTTCGAAATGAGTACCTTCGCGAGCTCTCGCTATTGATACTTAGTGAAATTGGGAAAAGTGCAGTTGTCTCAAAAAACAACACTCCAACTCTTTCTGAAAAAATGACTAAGTGTCAAAACTGCAGGGGCACAAAAAATCAACGCCCCTGCATTTAAGTGATTTTCTTTTTGGTGCAATGGTGCTGAATTTTAGCACTTGTGCACTTTTTATCTATACTTAGTCAAATTTGTATAGGGCACTGATTTTTTACTCCTGTGCACTTTTTCACAATTTTACAAGCTAAGTGTAAGGGCACCGATTTTCAGCGCCCTTACACCTGAGATCACCTCTCTAAGTGCAAGGGCGCTGATTTTCAGCACCCTTACCCTTTTGGCAGTTTCTGTCTTTGACATCTCCAAATCACTCTATCTTTGCTCTGAACCCCGTTTCTTCGCTCTCACTCCGTTTTCCATGCCAATTTGTAGTTTCATGCTTGCTCCACATTGCTTGCTCGCTTCACGCTTCCCAATACTGCTTTTCATGTTAAACGTCTGTTGATTCACCATCCTTGCAGTTTCTCTCCAAATTTCATCAAGTGATCCTGAAGGTGACATCTTCTGATCTAGTGAACTATCCCAGATCTACAAAGAAGCCGTTATACAGCAAGTTGAGGATGACAGTTTTTCCCAAAGCCTCAATACATATTATTTGTGATATACGGATGACACTTAATAATCTCACGACGCATCTTCGCTGGTGCAAGAAAATCCATTCATTTGCCAGAAGGTCAATCACAAGAGCTCACACCCTTGTAGATTACACAGTCGGCCCAGATGATCCGTTCATACAAGAGACCAAGAAGAAGTATGAAGACTCCACACCCAAAGCAAGGAACCATGAAGATTCTTGATCTCCGATGTTGAACATTTTGATGCTTCCCTTTATGCATCTTGTAAATAGTTTTTGACATCTTAAATGTCTTTTCTCGAAGTGTAATTGACCCAAAATTCTGAGATGTAATTTCTTGAAGACAAATTACATTTTGACTTAGTCAAAATTTAGGTGAGATTTTCGTTAATTGACTCACCTAGCTTTCCTAATTTTGCTCATCCCTTTCCTTTATATATATGAGGGATTTCTATTGTATTGTTTATCCTTTAGTTTTTGCAATGAAGTGCTGCTCAATTTGCAACAAATTGTAAAACTTTGTGTTCATGTTTTGTGAATCTAAATCTGATCAATAAAGGAAGAAGTTGCATACCAAACTTTGTGTTTGGATCAATTGTCTTTTGAATTTGATTAAGATTGGTGGTGATTAGTTTATGAAATCTGAAGGACTTCAAGTAATTCATGTAAACTTTTTGTTACATCCTTTATTTGGATTTATGTTTTGTGTTTGGTTAACTATTGTTGAATGATCTACAAGACTTTGCACTTGTAATCGTTCATGCTGTTCGAGGAATTGTTGTATCTAAGAAGACTTTGTGCTTCTAATGCAACAAATGACACATCTATCATAGATCCACCATTGAAAAAGCTACGGAACGACTTTGTGCCTTCGTGAGCTTTCCCTTTTCTTTTACTTGTTTATTGTTAATCACTTTTGGTATCTCTACGCTTTTCTTTGACAAGATAGAGGTATTGGTATTACTGCTTGTTGATCGTTTAAGGTTATTGTGAATTAAGAAATTTCAATAGTGAAGCATTGTAAACATCTTCTCTAAGAAAAAAGAGAAGGATGAATGTGACACACCCCCCCCACTTCGTAAGTATTGTGTACATTGTGTAATTACTTTATTTTTTTTACTATAGCTTCTGTCAGCAGTAAGAAGGGCGCCTCCCCTTTCTAAGAGGAGAGATTTATATCTCACATAGTTGTGGCTGAAGTCCTAGTTGTGTAATCTATCGAAAAGTTGATTACATAATTTTCACCTAACAATTTTTTGGCGACTCTACTATGGACATGATACACATTCTAAAGCCTCATGCTTTCATTTGAAGTATACCTATGTCCTTTTTTATTGTAATTTATTTTCTTGTAAGTTTTTCAAGCTTTCACCAAGAACATGTAAATGGCTGCTCAAGGTCCTTGGGGAAATACTTTTGGTTCGTTGAGCCTACTTCTACCCCTACATGCTCTTCCTGAAGGCTCACGAAAGAACTTTCCCAAGTTTTTTGGTGATGGACAACATCCTTACGAGCACGTTGCTGCTTTCTACATCGCTTGTGGAGTTCATGGTGTTGAATACGAAGATGTATCTGTAAAGCTGTTTGTGGAGACTCTCCAAGGCATTGCTGCAGATTGGTTTTATCATCTGGCACCACGTACCATCACAAACTGGGCAACTCTCATAGCCAAGTTTGAAGGAAGGTTCAAGCATCCTGAAGATGCTCATGTTTTGTTGGCTCAGATCACCAAGTTGAAGAAGGAATCTCACATGCCTATGTGCGAGTTCATTGCTCACTTCAACAAGCTGACACAAAGAATTCCAATTGTTTCTCAACCTAAAGCTGAGAATTTGAAATGTTTTGTAATGTCCCCTTCTCGGTGATCATTTGTTGACCGTTGGGCCTATTCCGGAGTAGGCTGTCGCGGATGGTGAAATTAGGGTTTCCTAGTTTTGAGGAGGCTCTTGCTTGGAGTTTGGGATTAGATTGCGGATTCTTTCACGGGTTTTCAGAGACCGCAGTGGTGTGTAGTTTGGCATTCCGGAACTTCGCGAATTTACTATTTTTAGTAAATTCTATTTTTGGCAGTGGACAGTTTGGGTTCAGTTCAGTTGGGCTTCTTCTGCAGTTGTTTCAGCTGGCACTTCAATTCTTGGCCTTGGGCGCATTTTTTAGTGGAGAGATAAGTATTTTATTATAATATTATTATTTTAATATTATACCCCTTTGCCTAGCAGTGCAACTTTAAGTTGTTTTTAAAAAAGGGGACTTTGAGGGTCTAGGCGTCATAAGGTGATAAATTATATTTTTAATGTCAAATTTTGAGACCTTGAAATGGACGCCCCTTTTGAGAGATGAATTTTATTTTAAAAGTGAGTTATTTTATGGAGGAAAAAGGACGCCATCTCTTGGAGGGAAAAGGTGGATTTGAAATTAGGGTTTGGGCGCCCTCTGGATGCTTCTAGATGTTTCTCTCTCGTCTATATAATCAGGCCTCAGCTCTTCATTTGGTATCTTCTGTCTACTACACCGTTATGCTGCTGGATTGACTTCAGGCACTCGCTTCGAGGAAAGCACACCTCCTAGCATTGGCTCATCTTCTTGCTTGAAAGATAGCAACTAGTTGAGAGGTTAGCTTGTAATTGGTAGTTTGCATTGTCTTTGAGTTCTATTGCATTTTGGTAGAGTATTTCAATCATGTTGTCATGTTTTCTAGTTGCTGTTATCATATAGCTGTAGACTCTTTTTATTCATAATCCAAAAACACAAAAAGATTTCATTGTGGGTATTGCATTTTCTCATTAGTCTTGGTAGGGCGCCACCTTTTGTGAAGTTTCATGAATTTTAATAAAGTCTGGAATTTTTAAGAGAAAATCGCCCTCCTCAAGGGGCCGTACCATTGTACCTTCATTGGGTTTTGAGCAGAAATTAAATATCAAGGTTTTGGGGTTGCTTTGTGTCTTGAACTTGGGCGCCTTCATCTTAGGTGTCTTTTGCATCCATTTACTTGCAGTTTGAATGAGTGGTGTGAGGTTTGTGAGCATAATTTGGTGTTACAGTGTTGCTGATAACAGAAAAAACAGTCCTTACTCTGTCATAGCAGCAAGCTTAAAATAATTATTCGAGTTGTGTGCAAGGAAAGCCATTGAGAAGACTTGGAATTATCATTCTATATTGTTGTAATGTTGAAGACTCTCTTATAATGTGCTTAATTGATGAATTTCTGATATTGTAAGCTGTACAGTAGTACTGTCAGCATCATTTAACATTTCCGCAATTTATCTATGTTGTACTGCCCACTGCACAAGTGGAAGAGGCTGGCTTGCCGCCTATTTCTGTTTGCATTGTAATTTCCTAAAGACTCCGCCATATGGTCGCCTCATATTCGTCACGGATTGAGTAGCACATACTTGGTGTTGAGCTAATTTTCAGTATTGCATTAGATAGGGATCCTCTGACCGAATGCTCGTCGTTCACCGGCGCATCTCGTGGTTAGAGTTCTTATTCAGCATTTTCCTTTGAGATCCTCTGACCAATGCTAACACCTTGCCCTCATCGGGATCCTGGTGTACATTCTGGTTAGAGTTGCTTTCCGCATCGTTTTGGTTTATGCTAACCTTAACGGGTGCATGTTGCATTGTAATCAATTGTGAAAAATCAAAAAAAAATTGGTCCGGTTCATTACATGTTTCTTTATAAATGCTCAAGTGCCCGAGGTTGGTTTCCTATTGAGAAGAGCAACCCCAACTACTCTTGCAATTGTACAAACCTTGGTGACAAAAATTGAAGATGATTTCATTCTTCCTAGGAAAATAAAAATTGAATCAAATGAATATGAAGAAACCCCTTCTTTGGAGATATTTTCTTCCATCACGAGGACGGATCCTATCGTGCAAAGGTTGGTAAATGAGCTACTTGTCCTCAAAAGCAGCTAGCTCATAATTTTGTTGTTGGGAATCAACACAAGTTATCTTCACCTCTGAAGAGGCTTGCTCTTGAGGTACCATTAGTAAAAGCAGTAGCAAAGCATCCTGACTTCGATCCAAGTGATCTCGCTATTCTCTTCTAGGAAAAGGAAGCATACATAGCAGGCGACTCCCATTTCTGGTTTATGCAGTCTTAGAAAGCCATTGATGAAAAGTAGGACGATGAAAGTCATTTTGCTGAAATTCAAGTAAATGAAGACAATCTTGTCTTGAGATCTCAAAAGATGGACATGCACGAAGGTCTCAGTTAGTTTGAAAATAATGCATCCGTGTTTCGAGGTTATAAACTTGAACACGTGTTGCATAAAAGAATTTCCCAAAGGCATGATGAGGACCTTCTTATAAATAATTCAGATTTTCCCAAATCTGAAGATGGTGAACATCATATTGAGGTATGTAGTGCAGTCATATCTTCATTTGAATCACATGAAGGAGATCATTCCAATCAGCATGAGGTTTCCATGGTTGATGAATCAGATGTTCAGGTAGCAACTAGTAAGAAGCATTCAATCTTTGACCGATCAAGGGAATATCCCAAAAGATATCTTGTTTGGTTGGAGGCCAATGGGAAGACAAAGATTCCACTTGCACCTGAGCGTGAAGATAAACTTGAGGATGTAGCTAAAAATGTATTTCTTGATGCACAGGAGCAGTCTAAATTCAATGATTCATTTTGGAGCAGAAGTATATCGGACATATTTTCAAAGGTAGCTAAACCTGTTCATCTCTTTCCAGAAGAAATTCCTCAACTTCATCTACATGTAGCTGCTAATGATCATGGAAGGCCTTGCAAGTTGTTGAAGAAAGGCAGCTATTTTGTTGAACCTATGAATGGTTTCATTTGAGAAGATTTCATCGATGGCTAGTTTTAATTAGGTAAGTTTTTACCTTTTCAATAAGTGCATTTGCATAAGTTTGGTCTTGTTTTCATAGATTTGTTTTTTGTCATTGTCACCTGACTCCAAGCCCAATGGATAAAGGCACTTGAATTCTGGAGTTCTTCTCCCTTCATTCGTTTCAAAGAACGGTTGAAGGAAGATCCCCAGCAGGAGCTAGCTGTTATCATGGAATCTAGCGGCACTCATTGCATGGATAACCCCCCTACGAAACTTGTTCGTTTCCTAGGTTCGTGAAGTTCAAGCATGCAAAACGAGGTGATTTTCAATCCACCTCGAAGTGCATTCCAAATCCTCAAACAGTTAGTTTGAGCATCCCCCTACGTTTACCTCGCGAAGACCTTTGAAACGAGTACCTTCACGAGCTCTCACTATTGATACTTAGTCAAATTGGGAAAACTGCAATTGTTTCAAAAAACAACGCTCCAACTCTTTTTGAAAAAATGACTAAGTGTAAAAAATGCAGGGGCGCCAAAATTAGCGCCCCTGCATTTAAGTGATTTTCTTTTTGGTGCAATGGCACTGAATTTTAGCGCTTGTTCACTTTTTATCTATACTTAGTCAAATTTGTATAGGGCGCTAATTTTTGTCTCCTGTGCACTTTTCACAATTTTACATGCTAAGTGTAAGGGCGCCGATTTTCAGCGCCCTTACACCTAAGATCACCTCTCTAAGTGCAAGGGCGCTGATTTTCAGCGCCCTTACACTTTGGCAATTTTTGTCTTTGACATCTCTAGATCACTCTATCTTCTTTTCGAACACCGTTTCTTCACTCTCGCTCTGTTTTTCGTGCCAATTTATAGTTTCACACTTGCTCCACATTGCTTGCTCGCTTCACGCTTCCCAATGCTTCTTTTCTTGTTAAACGTCTGTTGATTCACCATCCTTGCAGTTTCTCTCCAGATTTCATCAAGTGATCCTGAAGGTGACATCTTTTGATCTAGTGAACTATCCTAGATCTACAAAGAAGCCGTTATGCAACAAGTTGAGGATGACAATTTTTCCCAAAGTCTCAATACATATCATTTGCGATATACTGCTGACACTTAATAATCTCACGACGCATCTTCGCGGGTGCAAGAAAATCCATTCATTTTCCAGAAGGTCGAACACAAGAGCTCACACCCTTGTAGATTACACAATCGGCCGAGATGATGCGTTCATACAAGAAACCAAGAAGAAGTATGAAGACTCCGCGCCCAAAGCAAGGAACCATGAAGATTCTTGAACTCCGATGTTGAACATTTTGATGCTTCCCTTTCTGCATCTTGTAAGTAGTTTTTGACATCTTAAATGTCTTTTCTAGAAGTGTAATTGCACCAAAATTCTGAGATGTAATTTCTTGAAGACAAATTACATTTTGAATTAGTCAAAATTTAGGTGAGATTTTCGTTAATTGACTCACCTAACTTTCCTAATTTTGCTCATCCCTCTCCTCTATATATATGAGGGATTTCTATTGTATTGTTTATCCTTTAGATTTTGGAACGAAGTGTTGCTCATTTGCAACAAATTGTGAAACTTTGTGTTCATGTTTTGTGAATCTGAATCTGATCAATAAAGGAAGAAGTTGCATACCAAACTTTTTAGTTGGATCAATTGTCTTTTGAATTTGATTAAGATTGGTGGTGATTAGTTTATGAAATCTGAAGGACTTCAAGTAATTCATGTAAACTTTGTGTTATAGCCTTTATTTGGATTTATGTTTTGTGTTTGGTTAACTATTGTTGAATGATCTACAAGACTTTGCACTTGTAATCGTTCATGTTGTTCGAGGAATTGATGTATCTAAGAAGTCTTTGTGCTTCTAATGCAACAAACGACACATCTATCACAAATCCACCATTTTAAAAGCTATGGAACGACTTTGTGCCTTCGTGAGCTTTCCCTTTTCTTTTACTTGTTTATTGTTAATCACTTCTAGTATCTCTACGCTTTGCTTTGACAAGATAGAGGTATTGGTATTACTGCTTGTTGATCGTTTAAGGTTATTGTGAATTAAGAACTTCCAACAGTGAAGCATTGTAAACATCTTCTCTGAAACAAGAGAGAAGGATGAATGTGACCCACCCCCCCCCACTTCGTAAGTATTGTGTACATTGTGTAATTACTTTATTTGTTTTACTATAGCTTATGTTAGCAGTAAGAAAGGTGCCTCCCCTTTCTGAGAGGAGAGATTTATATCTCACATAGCTGTGGTTGAAGTCCTAGTTGTATAATCTATCGAAAAGTTGATTACATAATTTTCACCCAACACTGCGAAGACGAATTGGAAGTGTGCCGACATCATTACTGTAGACTTACTCTTCCTTAGCTTGCTGATTTCCTATCAGAAGACATTGAGGGTTTGTCAGATGACGACGGAGAGGTGTTGCTTAGCACATATGTCAAAGATCAAGTTCCTCGCCAGCCACTTCGCCAACTAGATTGGTATGCCAGAGAGAGTACTTCAATTGAGGACCTGTCAAGAGCAGTTATCAAAACTAGCGTGCACTTTTTGGACAGCAAGAGAAGGCGAAGGACAGTTCCAGTTCTTGAGCCACTAGTAGTGTTTTCTTCACTTCCTTCTACATCTAGGTGGAGGCCTTGAGTTAAAGTCATCATGCATCCACCTAAAGATGTCAGAGTTATTGGGAACACAAAAGGGAGAAGCACAGGCCAATGGAAGTAGAAGCAGATCAAGCAGGCACCAGAAGTTCCAATGGAGACAGTGATACAGGCTCAAACCAGTTCTTCATCTCTGGGTGCGCCATTTTCACCACAGTCACCTCCCATTGATATTGACTCAGAGCCAAAATCACCAGTTTGAGAAGCCTCAGCGCTAGTTGATCCATCAAAGGTTGACATAGCAACAACAGTCTCTCCTTAAGAAGATAACATTGATCATTCATGTTGGCTTGAGTGGTCTTTGGGAAGATGGAGGCGAAATCCTTCATATCAACTTGATTTATCTGAGTTTGTGGATCCTTATCAAGATAGGTCAAACAAGAAGGTCAAGAAGCAGGTGCACATAGAGAAGACTCCTGAAGCTGAGATCATCGTTGAAGTTGTTATACCACCAGAGGGCAAGAGTGGTTTGACCTTTTCACACATTGCCCCATTCAAAATGGGGACCCCTAATTTTTGCTCCATTCTGGTTTTCTTTTGGCTTGATTTTGTTGTTTTCCCGTTGTCTCTCTTTTCTGTTGTCTGCCTTTCGGGGGATGTGTCCGCCATTGAATTTAAACGTGAATTTGGCCAAGTCGGTAAAATTAGGGTTTGTACTTTTCTGGTCAATCCAAAATCAAATGAAGTAAATAAATGGAAAACCGAGACTGACATTGTTGTCAGTATGCTTCTTGCAGACTCTCAACTAAGTTTCATTAGATTCTGACTACTTACAATTTTTAGTAAGTGTGCAATTCAAGGCATTCTCTCAACATTTCCTCGAATTTAACAATCACACTGCATCTAGAACATGTCAAGCTGCTCGTGTGCAAAATTTGAGCTGAAATAGACAACTTACTATTTTTAGCAGTTCAGCTTCCGGAGCAGATTTCAGGGCTTAGATGCAGAGTTTTTCAATGCATGTCTGCATATTCCTTCTGGGTTTTCGAAGACCTTTGCGACAGTATAACATGCAAAATGAGATGACAACTTTTAGAGTTCAGCCTTTAGAGGCTATTTTTAGGATTTGCATGCCAAGGTTTTCTTTGCATGTCTGCATATTCTTTGTGGGTTTTTCGAGAGCTTGGCAGTGATGTGACATGCAAACGGAGATGGTCACTCATTTAGGAACTTGCTATTCTTAGCAAGTGTATCCTGGCAGCCACCTCCCAACACTTCAGAATCACAAACTGATCACAATGCAACAGAAACAAGAACAAACGGAGATCATTTGATATGCATGCAAGATGAATTAGGGTTTCCAGCTTCGGGACCCAAAAAGACGGGTAAAAAGTCAGAATTTTCGAAAACCGGTGTATACCACCGCGATCAGCATCTTCCAAGCTATCTGCTGGTAAAATTTGAAGGCAAATGGAGCTCTTACTATTTATAGTAAGTCATTTTGGAAACAAGCTAAAAATAGAAAGTCAGCAACAGGGGCCGATGCCAACAGGCAGGTCACGTGGTGAGGAGCACGTCATTCGAATTTCAAATCAGACAGAGTTGTGGAGGTATCAGAAGCAGGCAGTTGCTATAAATAGAAAACCACCTTCAGAAATGGGCTAAAAATAGCAGGCCAACCCGAAATAGCAGTGTCAACAGGTTGATGAAGTCGTGAGGATCCAATGTTCAAAATTTCAGGACGATCTGAGCCTCTGAAGTGTGAAAATCAAAAGACTTACTATTTATAGTAAGGCATGAAGAAGCTGGAAAAGACAAGAAAAATGGCTAAGTTTTGGACTTCATCCTGCACCACCATGAAAATGCGCCTTCCTCACAAGCCAAGAATGGAAAAGTTTCTAAGTACAAGCTTCATCCTTCAACCATGGCAAAATGCGCCCACTCTAGGAAGATGTCCAAGAAAACATTCTAAGGCAAGAACTCATCCTCCACCACCCTCCATTTGCACCCATCCTTCATCAAGTAGGAAATACGCCCAAGAAAGTCAAGGAGGTCAACAAAGTTTATCCATCACCTATGCCAAAATGTGCCCACATGCAAGCAAAATGCTAAAAAATTCTCTAAGTATAAAACTCGTCCACCTCCTATGGCAAAATGCACCCATGCAACAAACAAGTCAAAGAGGTCAAAATGTTTCATCCTACACACATAGCTAAATGCGCCCTCAAAGTGGATGACTTCAAAGAAAAATGGCTAAGTATAAATATCCTCCACCACCCTGGAAATGCGCCCATCCTTCATGCATGGAAAAATGAGCCCAAATGGGGCCATGTGAGGACAAAAACAAGGAAGTCAAAAGGTCACTTGTTGAAGGCGTTGGAAGTTTCATCCTTTACACCTTGCTAAATGTGCTCAAGCTAGTCAACAAGTCAACAAACCTTCGTCCTCCTCCTAGGCTCAAATGCGCCCAAGTGAGGGCATGTGAAGACAAAATTAAGGAAGCTCAAGGGTCACTTGCTAGGCGTTGAAAGTCTTCATTCTCTTGAGCATGAGAAATGCGCCCAAGGTGTTGAGGTGGTGAAAACATAGGCGTTGAAAGTGCTAAGTGGTGAAATTTTTTCCTAAGTGTCATATGTGCCTAAAGTATGTAAGGTGGTGAAAATTAAAACATGCTAGGCATTGGAATTCAAGTGTGATGTGCTTTCATGGAAAATTTCCAAATGAATTGATGAAATAAAATTTTCTCACTACAGGCAAGATGGATGAAGTTGAATAAAATTTTTTAAGGTGATTTAAATTTTTTCTAAGGCAAAATATTTTCTTCCTTAAGAAAATACGCCTAGACATGAAGGTGATGAATAATTTTCCTGAACATGGATGGATTTTCCAGTGATGAAGTCAGAAGATGATGACAATGCAAGATAGATTTAAAAAAAAAATTCAAGTCAGAGCAACACAAAATGTTCACAGAGATGAAGAACGGGATTAAATTTCATGAGAATTATTTTTTTTTCTAAGGTTCAAAATTTAAAAATTAAATGAACCCGTTCGTTGTGTACCCATGGATTCATCACGTTTTCCAAAAAAATTTCTTCTGGGTACTGATGATCTTCGATGAGAAATGGATTTCTATGTCTTCTGCACTTCGCCAATGCCTTTCGGATGAGGAATTTAATCGGTGCTTGAATTATGAATTTTCCTAAGGGAAATTTTAAAATTTTCTAAGGCAAATTTGAATGAAATGGTTTTTGAAAGGAAAATGCTTCGACGATGAATTTAAAGTGAATTGCCTAGATATTTTTCATTGAATTCTTCACGGATGAATTTTCCAGAGCGTCAGAAGTGATTAAAATTTAAAATTTGCAAGACAGAACTTTGGCTGGTGAATGGAAATTGCCAAAAGATGAATTTAAATTAAAAAATTTTGAAAGTGAATTTAAAAGATGTCAAAGTTGAACTTCTAGAAGAATAAGATTCCGGATGTGGAAAGACAAGTGTCGAAAATACCAGAGAGGGAAAATTCGAATTCTTGAAATGGAGTAGTGGAGATTTAATGCACTGGCTATACTTAGCTCCTTCTAGAATTCGATTTTTGCTATAAAAAATGAGAAGTTTTTCATTTCTGCTCACCAATTGAAGAAAATCAATTTGCTCTGAGTTGAGTGTGAAGCTGAAAGTTGCTAAGGCTGCAAGTGTTGAAGAAGTTCGAATTTTTGAAGCTGGATAGTGAGTTGCTAAGTGAGAGTTGGAAGTTGTTGAGACTGAAGTTCGAATTTGCTTGAGGAAAGTTGATTGAGGAAATTTTGATTTAAAAAGAATATTGCTAAGTGTTACTAAGGAAGTACGCACTTGCTGATTTGCTGATTGAAGAAGTACGAATTTACAAGAGTGAAGTTGCTGTAGCTAGCTAAGTTGCTGAAGTTGAAAATTGCTGAGACTTTCCTAAAGTTGTTGATAATTCGAAATTTGTTGAAGAAGACGTTGAGGTTTGCAAATGAGAAATAATATTGCAACTTCTTGAAGTCGACTGGCAGCCCTGCAAAACATTTTATTTATTTTTCTAAGTTAATTTGCTAATGGATGTTTATTGTTTTGCAGATGGCTGAGGCAAGGACAACTGGCAAGGACAACAATGGTACATCTAGGCAAGCTGTTATAAAGAAGCTGAGCAAGTCTTTCTTGCCGGAGTTGAAGTTTACTTCGAAGTTGGGCAAGCTGGCGGATAAAAATTCGGGCTCTGTCAACTTGGAGACTTTCAAGAATCGAATGCTGGGGATTGGTAATCATCGACCTTCGAACACTTCACACAACATCATTCGAAGTGGGTTATATGCAGCCGTTGGTTTCCCACCAGCCATTCAGTGTTCGGAACTGATGATGGAGTGCGCCAACTGCTATGAGAAGCATCACAGGTCAATCATGTCACCAGACGGTCAAGTGCTCGCCAACCTCACCCCTGCTGCCATTGGTGAAGCTTTTGGAATCCCAATGCATAGGAACATGATTTACAAATCGAGGGAGCGAGCTGAGCGAATGTATGCTTCTGCATTCGAGAGATGTACAGAAATGATCAATACTCACTGGATGAGCAACCCCAAGCCCTCTTGTACGAAGCTGCCAAGGCAAATTATATCAGATGACTTGAAGCAAGAGTATTGTGATATTATCATGATGCTGAGTCGAGTTGGAGGCTGCTCGCAGTCGTTTATTTTTGAGCCATGGATGTTCTATTACATCAACCTCGTGTTGGAAGGAAAGGAGTACGTTAACTGGGCTGGAATAATCAGTGACAATTTTCACGAGCAACTCCTGAGCTTGAGAAGAACGAAGACATTCTATATGGGCTCTTACATCATTTACATGCTGGCCCGTATGACGAAATATAGAGGAATTTCATATAAGGATCCTGTTGGTTGTGGTTCTCATCAGTTTAAAATTCATGAGGCTTTTCCACAGTTGCATTTGACAAGTACTACTATCCTCTTGCCATATGACAGCCATCTCCTTGTTGAGATTGAGATTCCTTTGGCAATGGAGTGCATTCTGTGAATCTGCTGGTATTGAATTATCTAAACCCTAATCGAGTGCTTCTCTGCCAATTGTTAGTGTGACATGGCAATGAAATTGAAAAAAATAAGAGATGGCCTGCAGAGGCAACGAAGTTATTTGTAATCGCTGGTTTGAATTATCTAACCCTAATCGCAGTGCTCTTTACATTGTTGTACTTGGCAAAAATTGAAAACAAATTGGCTCGGAATATTTTAGTGGTATCAGAGCCAAGATCCTGCCATCCTGTGCCCAACAAAGTTCACTTGACAGATGAGTGACAGAGATACCAGACACTACGTACAGAGAGAGATGACTACAGAGAAGTCTCTACTTGAGTTAATGCATGAATTGTTTACACTAATGAAGGATCCTGACATAAGGTGGGGAATCAAAAAGATTTATGCTAAGTCAGAAAGTCGGGATAGAAAGGTGCACATGTCACATTAGAATGATTGTGAGCTTGATGAAGATACCGTGGCAAGTGAAGAGTTAAGGGTAGAGCCCCATAATACTTCCCTTGACTTGCATGTAATAGGAAGTGATGAAGATCAACTTTGTGAAAAGAACAGAACGACAGTCTTGAGTCCTAATAGGGATTCAACCTATGAAGGTCTTGAAGCTAAGGGCTTCACTGAAGGTTTTAGTAGTACTGTTGTATGGGATGAGTTTGCTGAAGAAGAGCAAGTAGAAGGAAATACTGATGGTCCCGTTGAATCAGCCTATGAGCAGTGCCAAAGTGATGAAGTTGGTAATGATTCCAACATGATATGTACCATCTCGTGTTGAAGAATTGGTGGTGGATAGTTTTACTTTTGTTGCTGTCTCAACTCCCCAAGAAGTTCCACATGAAGAAATCAGCGACATACTTTCTCATGATGGTTCCATAAAAGATAATGAAGGTGAAGTTTTCGAAACAACAGCATCGAAGAATCTTCACTTCAGAAAATATGGTGACATTGTTGGACTTGGGTTTGACCAGCAAACCAAACCATTGGAAGAAAATGTTTTTGAAGATATCAGCTTAAGAGATTCAGGATCTGACTTATTCATTGAGTCAATACTTCCAGTGAAGCATGAAAAACCTCTTCCTGTTGATCATCTCAGTCAACCCCTTGGCATTTGGGATCCCCCATGTTGGCACCAAGGTATGATAAAGAACCTTTGTGGGATGAATAGCCATTTGATCCAGATGAAGATCAAAAATCAGATTGCATGGCAAACTATGAGGTGGCCATTGAAGAGGAAGTTGTCATCGAAGAAGAAGAGTGTTCAAAGAAGCTCCATAATGATCTCTTTGAAATGGTTGCAGCCACTCAAGAAGAGTTGTTTTACGGAAAGGAGAAAACAAAGGATGATTTGATCCTTTGAGCAAGAGGATGCTGTAACAATGTTTGATCAAGAAGACAGTGATGAAGATGGTGAGCTAGAAGACCATATGTTCTTGTAGGGGAAAGAGTTAAAGAGGTTTACAAACACAAGTATTAGCCATTCATGAAGCTGATTGCAAATTAGAGTCGAAGAAATCATGGAGAATGCTCATCTCCATGGCATTGAGCATTATCAACATGTGGGTGGTAAAGTACAAGGATGTACAGCATTGAGGGCTGAGAGGCAGTTGAATTCTCATGATGGGACTTCATGACAAGTTTGTTTATCACATCATACTTGGTTGACATCAATTTTGAGAAATTTGTCTCTCAATTTGTGTCAAAGACTCCTTGATTGGTTTACATTTGCTGGAGGTTGTAAGAAAAGAGAGTTTGGTTGATGAGCTGTCAAATTTCTTACCAATTTGCTGATGAAGCAAGAGAATTTGAAGGCCTTGATACTTCGAAGGAATCTTCTCAGAAGTTGCATCCAGCAAGACGAAAGAAGGACTTCCTTGAAATCAAGTGAGTGCTGAAGCAACTATGGTTTGTGCATGTGGTGTTATGAGATATCATTACACGAGGCCACACAGAATGAATTCACCTTTCAGAACAAAGCAAGACTTGAGAACTTCACATCCTCACTCTTACTCTTGACAAACCATACACTAGTCAGATTGGGAGTTGAATTTGAAGCTCTTCATCCTCCAATGTTGTTGAAGCCTTCGTGGTCATCAAGGATTTAGGTTAGGTTTCACACTTGGTTCTCACCAGCACTTGGGGATGCGTTGAGATTTCTTCCAATTGTTGAAAAACATAGTTGATCATGCTTGGGATGCTTATTGCTTTTGGACAAATTTCCCCTTCTTTTCATTAAGGCCCATCAATCAGTCTCTTGGTATTGAGGCCATTTTGCACAAGATCAGCCTTACCAGAGATTATCCCCTTGTCATGGTAAGTTGTACTCTAAATTCCTGCAACATCATCTCATGGGAACAAGTACTCCAAAGTCCCCCTCGGAGTTGGAAAGCGTGCGGGAATTCCACATCAAGACAACTCTTCCGCAGCTGTTAGGTAATGACCTTGTCAAGAGGATTGAACGCTTTCAGGGCTTCGAACCTTTGCCTAGAATCTGCTGTTGACATCTTGGACATGACATATTGATCTCAAAGATCTTTCACATCACTTTGCCTTGGCATGAAGATGTGATCACAGCAGTGATTGTCACCTGGGATCATTATGGAAGTCCTAATCTTCATAAAGTCAGCACTTCAACGTGAGAGTGGCCCTCCTTGAAGGTTTGCTTGCTAAAGTAATCTTTTTCTTGGCAAATCTTGAAGAGCGTGCCAAGAAGGACGGAGAAGATAATTTTAGCCCTCAAGGCTGAAATCAAGCAACTCCGATAGTACATCTCAGATCTCATTCATGGAAACTCAAGCAGAACACCTAGTCATCCACAGCTTCAAGGGACACTTGCAGAACAACAGAAGTTTGATCGATTATTCAATCAAGGAAAGCTCTTGGACAACTAGATTGAAGATTTCATTGTTGCAGGCCAATACCTTCTCACAGAGTTATATCAATTTGAGGCATAAGGCACATCAACTTCATTAGGGAATCCAGCAGCTTGAAATAACTGTAGCAGAAGACAATACGAAGGACTTGATACTCATATCTCAATTAGCAGTTGCGTATGACACCTGTTATCAACCTGGATTTGCACCCTGCAGAATATAAACTCAACAATCCAGTGTAACATGGGAAGACCTCTAAAGCTGTGGATCACTTATAGGCAGAGGTCAACCTCCGGAGAAGGCCGGCTTCCTTTGGTGTCACCTAACTACTAATTTTGTAAAGGGAAAGGGTGAAGGAATGCATAAAAAATAAAACTAACACTATGGTGATGCACCGAACTAACAGGAATCATGAAATAAAATAGATGAACATACACTAGAAAACTAATGATAGTTACTTTATTTACTCAACATGAACTTCGTGAACTTATGCATCATTCTTGAAAGGCTTAATCTGCATATACACTTTAAGAAGGAAAGATGAATTTCACAACTTTAAATTTCAAATGCAGATTGAGAAAACACAGTTCAAAAAATCACATAATCTAGAAGAAAATGAAAGTAGCATGAACACTAACACTGGTTTCGAAGGTAATCTTTGTATTTTATATTCAGAATTCCAAATGAGTTACAAAGCATACATCAGCTGAGAAAGGATTTGAGAAAAATCACTAACTCTTTAGAATGCATAATCCGAACCCCTTTACAAAGAGGCAAAAATGCCTTATATACAAAAGATGTGTCAGCCCCTAGGGCTTACAAAATATCAGCCTTCAGAAAGATTTGCTCCTAGGTCTTTTCAAATGAAATTAATGCTGCATTCAAGTGAGTCCCTGCTGTCCATGTCGGTGAAGAAATGCTCCAGGAATGACCTCCTTGATCTTTTGCAACACTCGCATTAACTTCTGGTCTCGTGTCTATCTTTTAACCTCCATGTCGAGCTGCTTTGAATGCTCTTCAACTCAGAGCAGATCCACGTCGCCTTCATTCTGTTGATCTTCTTCACAGGGATCAAACTGCCATGACTCTCCTGTAGCCTCCTTCTGATTGGTTGAACAGAGCTTCATGGGGGTGCCAGACGGTCAAAAGGTCGCCTCAACAGAATTGCATGTCGGTGAGACACTAATCGTGTCTCCTCGATGCAATTAGACCCCTCAGCGGTTATTGGCATAGCTCATGACGATCGGCAAGAGTTCATAGCAAGCCCAAAAGTCATATCGACATCCATAGTGACTGTCACCTAGACCATCGGCAAGACATTTCTCTTTAGGAAAGGCCTCATGGCAAGCCCTTAGGAGTCATACCGATATATCTTCCATCGCTTAGTCATCCGCATTCGGCAAGAGCTCCCTCAGTCGGCAGGAGGTCATGCCGATCTTTGTGAGTTATACCACTAAGCTCCTCTGTCGGCAGGACATCCATCTGTCGGTGAGAGCGCATGCCGAAGGCAATATCTCTCGGTGAGCCCATTTCATCTCGGCAAGACCCTATCAGGTTGGAAAGAATTCCTATCTGTTGGGTGAAAATTATGTAATCAGCTTTTCAATAGATTACACAACTTGGACTTCAGCCACAGCTATGTGAGATGTAAATCTCTCCTCTCAGAAAGGGGAGGCGCCCTTCTTACTGCTGACAGAAGCGATAGTAAAACAAACAAGTAATTACAAAATGTACACAAAACTTACGAAGTGGGGGGGGTGTGTTACATTCATCATTCTCTCTTTTTTTAGAGAAGATGTTTACAATGCTTCACTGTTGGAAGTTCACAATTCTTAACAACTTGAAACGATCAACTAGCAGTAATACCAATACCTCTATCTTGTCAAAGCAAAGCGTAGAGATACCAGAAGTAATTAACAATAAACAGATAAAGTAAAAGGGAAAGCTCACGAAGGCACAAAGTCGTTCGTAGCTTTTTCAATGGTGGATCTGTGAAGAGTGTACCGTTTGTCACGTTAGAAGCACAAAGTCTTCTTAGACGCAGCAATTCCTCGAACAGTATGAACAATTACAAGCGCAAAGTCTTGTAGATCATCCAACCAAATTATCAAAGAGCATGAACAATTACAAGCACAAAGTCTTGTAGATCATTCAACAATAGTATCCAAGAGTATGAACAATTACAAGCACAAAGTCTTGTAGATTATTCAACCGAAAGATAAACAAAAACACAAATGCAAATCTAAATAATAGATGTAACACAAAGTTTACATAAATCACTTAGAGTCCTTCATATTTCATCACCTAATTACCACCAATGAGATCAATTCATAAAAGTATCAAATCCAACGCAAAGTTTGGTTTGCAATACTCTTCTTTATTGATCAAACTCCATTCACAAAGTATGAACGCAAAGTTTCACAATTTTGCTTCAAAAAGGGCAGCACTTCATTGCAAAATACTAAAGGATAAATTTACAATAGAAATCCCTCAATTATATAGAAAGAGGGATGAGCAAAATTAGGAAACTGATTGAGGAAATTAAGGAAAGTTAGGTGAGCGATTTTAGGAGATCTCACCTAACTTTGACCAAAGTCAAAGTGTAATTTGTTTTCAAAATATTACATCTTCGAGCTTGGTGTAATTACAATTTACAAAAAGACATTTAAGATGTCAGGAAATATTTACAAGATGCATAATGGGATGCACCGGAAATGTCTAACACTGGAGAACAGGAAGTTTCTTCATGTTTCTTTGCTTGGGCGCGGAGTCTTCATACTTCTTCCTGGTCTCCTGCATGAACTTTTTATTTGGAAGAACCAAGATCAAAGGACATCACCTTTGGGATCACTTGACAAGATCTGGAGAGAAACTACAAGGATGTTGAATCAACAAGCATTAGCAGAAAAAGCAACATTGGGAAGCGTGAAACGAGCAACGATGATGGAAAAGCGTGGAGCGGATGACAAGGCACGCAAAACGATGCACAAAACAGAAGGAACAAGGTTCAGGAGTGAAATGGACAGAAATGAAGCTTATCTGGAAAAGATTGTAAAAAGTGTAAGGGCGCTAAAATTCAGCGCCCTTACATTTTGGAAATTCCAGTTTTGATGCAGGGGTGCTAAATTTTAGCGCCCTTACATCTCT
Organism: Sequoia sempervirens; assembly: GCA_007258455.2. Lineage (NCBI taxonomy): Eukaryota > Viridiplantae > Streptophyta > Pinopsida > Cupressales > Cupressaceae > Sequoia > Sequoia sempervirens. The sequence goes on from VDFB02078030.1 coordinate 26,552, forward strand.
CAGAGTTAGAATTTCTTTCAATGTTCAACATGTCAAGGCGCTAAATTTTAGCGCTTCTGCATCTTTGGCATATTTTGGTTTTGACAAATGTAGAGGCGCATGAAAACGGCACTCAGGGTTGGCAAAGTGTTCATTTGTATGGAATTACAATTGAAATTCATTTCATCACCATCGTATTTTCAAAGGAACCATTCTTACAACACAAGAGAATCCCCAATGTTCGCATCAGAACATTATAGAAAGGGCGACAAGGAAAGAAGTCAGCACAAAAAACGTTGGAGAAGAACTTCGAATTTCCAAAACACGTGATTGCAACTTGAGAAGAACTCGCCCAGCAAGAAGAAAAGAAGAACAAAGACCATAAACAAGGAAAATGGTGAAATAAAACACTCTTAAGTGAAAGAGAAAATCGAAAACCTAACTCAAGTTGAGCAATAAATTTAGGCACGAAAAGTGGCACGATTGACGAAAAATGCGAAAATCATGAAGAAATGCGCCAGAGCCAGAAAAAGTTTAAGTGTAAGGAAAAAGTGTAATAGCGCTAAAATTCAGCACTATTACATTTTTTAGAAATTTCACTTTCATGCAGGGGCGCTAAATTTTAGCGCCCCTGCACTTTTCATACTTAGCCAAATTTTGGCTTGAGAGCAGGAGCGCACTTTTTCAGTGCAACTGCATCTTTCGCAATTTGCTAAGTACAAACAGTGAGACTTCGCGAAGGGACTCGTTTCGAAGGTCTTTGCGAGGCGAACATGGGAGAACGTTCGAATTGACTATTCAAGGCTTAGGAACGCATTTCGAGGTGGCTTGAAAATTACTTCGTTATGTGTACTTGAACCTCACGAATCCTAGAAAATGGAAAAGTTTCGTAGGGGGGTTATCCGTGGAACGAGCGCTGCTAGATTCCATGATAACACTATCGAACTCCTCCTGTCGACGATGAGTCCCACCGCAGCCAGCTCCCTATCGGCGAGACACTACTCTCTCGACAGGACCCCATAGCGAGCTCCCCTTCTCTCCTCGAGTTCACTTCATTTCGCCGAGACCTCCAGCAATCGGCAGGACCTTATGCCGAAGGAAAAATCCTTCGGCGAGCTTGCTTCATCATCTATCGGCAAGACCCATCGGGTCAGGAAGACCTCTCGGCGAGCTCAAAACTGTTTCAGCGAGAGCTTCGTCTGTTGGCAAGACTTCATGCCCTTCATCTCTTGGCGAGACCACCTCCGTTCACTGAGACATCATGTCGAGCTCCCTTCTCTTCGTCGAGCTCACTTCACTTCAGGGAGACAACGCTTGGTCGCCAAGACACCACGGCGAACTTTAAAACTTTCGCCAAGACCTCCCCATGTCGATAGGACATCTCCCCGAGACCACAACCTTATTCCAAAGGTACCCTCTCTTCGGTGAGACACGACTTGGTTGTTGGGACGTTTCAGCGAGGTCCTTCTTGTCTCCCCGTTGACATCTCTTCACTGAGACCTTCGTTAGTCGTCGAGACCTCACCCCGAGTTCAACATCTCACCGAGGGCTCTTTTGTTTCGCCGAGACCAATGCTTGTTGGTAGGACATCTCCCCAAAGGTAAACAACTCTCCCCGACGCCGGCCTTGTGAGCAACTTTCGACGTGACTCCCACCGGTTGGGGAGACCTCACAGCGGGCAGCAAGTGCTCATGGAAAAAGCACCCTCCGTCGGCAAGACCTCATGCCGACGCGAAAACCTTTCGGCCAGAATGCGATTAGTCGGCAAGACCTCTCAGCGAGGTCACAATCTTTTGGCAGGCTTAGACCATTTCGGGGAGACCACCAATGATTTGCGAGACCTCTCGCCGACAATTCCTCCCTTCACCGAGACGTCCTTCCTATCAGCAAGACCTTGCGCCAGAGCTATCATCTCTCTAAGGGCTCATATCAATCGGGAAGACTTCACTTGATCGGTGGGACTTCATACCGAGACCAAGCCCACTTCGGCAAACTTAAATCTCTCGGCAAGACTCCCCGCATAGGTAGGACTTCTCCCTGAAGGCACAACCTTATGCTGAGAGCTCCCCAATGAACAACTGTCAGCATGACCCCTTTTCAAGCGAAGAGATACATGAAGACTCTTGGCAACCTGAAAGTCCTGGCGACTGGTTTATTCAACCACTTAGGACGCAATGCTAGTCGGCAAGACAACAGGAAGGTCTTGCTGACTTCCCTCTCTGATGAGTTTTGTGCCAAAACTGATGAGGCATACCTTTCAAATGAGCTCTTTATAAAATGGCATCAGATGCATGACCTAACCCTCGATGCAAATGTCCCATTTGGCCCTTATGAACATCTGAAACATAACTTATCCTGCCTGATTGATCCCGAAAGTGAAAATTGGGCAACAACACCATTGTAGCAAAGGAGGATAAAAGGAAGGTTTTCTCTTGGAGAGAACAACACCTCTTCAAAGTGGAAATGTATGAGAGAATCTCTACAAGGATGGATGCACTCAAAGAGGATGTTGCTAGAGCTCTCAAACTCATGAACAGGTTTGTCACTCAGATTTCGTGCCATTATCTTTGTGAGGACGGTACATATTCCGAGCTTGATGCAGTATAGGCCGAGTTTGAGAAGCTTGTTTGTGATAGCCTTGATGGAGATCCTATGGCGTCCAAGTTCGACTAGTTTCAACAAAGCAACTGAAGAGGTCAGAGAATGCCATAGGATGATCAGAGATGGTGAGGAGTTGAGCAGGCAGACTGTCATCATGGATAGCGTCAAAGTGCCAGAAGATGAGACAGTCAACAATTTCTTGGATGAGGTGATAGCCCATGATGGTTTGGAGTAGACAGTCAGTTAGATCCTACAGTTGTATCCGAAGATAGAGTTAGAATCAACAGTTAACTCGACATCGATCTTGAGTTCTAATTGTTGATTTTATGCATGCTTATTTCATCCTTGGAGATATCTTTGGAGGAGGTTGGACTTTCAGTTAGGATCAGTTAACTAATGGTAGTTATCAATTAACTTTCATTTCAATAAAGACTTGCATGTTGCACATGTCCATTTAGTTTAGTCTTGTTTCAGTTAGCCGATGGTATTTTTCTAGTTAATTGTATAGTTTCATTTATTTAGGTTTAGCAATAAACTCTTGCATTCTTGCAAGACTCATGTTAACTCAAGGTGATTTTAGGGTTCCCTACACCTTTGAGTTCTATAAATAAGAGCGCCTTTGCTCATTTGTAATTAACTTTGCACGTACTAGCATACATGCTGAGCAACCTTACCTGTAGTATTGCTATTTTGTATCTATTCAAGAACTTTTATTCTAATAATAAATAACTAAGCCGCCTTACCTGAATGTTATTATTATGGTACTTGTTCACCTTAGATTAAATATTGTTGGTTTGATCATTTATTGTTATGCGTTTCTCGATATACAATTTGTTGTCCCAGTTATTATTTCATGTTGTGATTAATAAGCTTTGTTTCATATCTACACCTCAAATAGGTGTCGTCATCTCCTTGGGAATTTAGAAGTAAGGCTTATTGTCTGTAGAAACCCCTTGTCTCACTATTCCGGAAACTGAATTGTTTTTTGTTTGTTTTTTATTTTTTTGTGTTTTTGCATGCAAATATAGAATGCGATTTTGAAAGAATATTTCTAAAACAATTTAAAATAAAATACTAGAAGAGTAAACTGAAGCAGATTGATTACGGAAATGAGCACAAAGGCTTATTATTATTTTCCAGATGATTACAATACTGAAACCCTAACATGCAAGCCAAAAAGCAAAACAAATTTCAATAACTAAAAACCTGATTGCAGCCGCCATAATGAAGCATGAAATGGTACGGCCCAACTCAGTACATTCTCCTCCTTCCTCGAAAATGATGCAAACTGCCTCTGAGATGCTAGGCGTCCAAACTGGAGAAGACCAAAAGCCAGAAGACAAGGCGTCCAAGCCTGTGGAGAAAGTACGGCCTCCAAGATGTGAAAGTACGGCCCTAAACCAGCAAGATAAATCCGTACGGCCTTTGGAATGATGCCAAATGTGAAGCTAGAACAATTGTCCAATAATTTTCTCTTCTTCTGATGATTTCTAAATTTAAACTCTGAAACAGTAATCTCTGAATAAGCTCTGTAATAACCTCTGGATGAAGTTATCTCTCTGACAAGCAATAAATCAGCTAGTATTTCACATCCTTTGAACTGCAGACACTAAAGATGGCTCATTCTCCAATGCAGAATGAAAACTGGAACCCTAGGCTCTATTCTCTGAAGAAGTACTTGGCAAATATTTGATTTCATAACATAATGAATTGAGTTTCTCTCAAAGAAACTTATAATTCCTCAATTGGGTCGATTTCTCTCAAAAAACACCATTTAAAATAAACTTGAAATTTCACTTTTAATTATTCAATAGTTGGACACCCCTTTTTAATTAAAATAATTAATTAAAAATGGCCCCTTCTTCATGATGGTCGACCCCCTTTAAATAATCACTTAAGTTATAATATTAAATAATATTATAACTTTATAATATAAGCTTCAAAATAATTAATATTTATTTTGACAAATAAATATTAATATCTCTCTCAAAATAAGTCCGAATAACGAACCGTCTGAAGCCGGATGATAAGTGATTGAATCTGCATATGACCAGACCATACTGCTAAAAATAGCAGGGGTGCTCCGCTGAGTGTCTCCACTTACTAAAAATAGTAAGTCAATCAAATGATGTCCAAACGACTCTGAATGAAATCCAAGCTAAATGATTCTGCCAACTGAAGCCAAGCCAAGCCTCAACCAGACCCTCTATCCACCCTATCAGCTTACGAGGGTCACATAATAGGCTAATCCCAAGAACTGAGAGATGTCAACTGGAAGGGGACATTACAGTCTGCCCCTCCTGAAATTGCTTGTCCTCAAGCAATCTCAACACCGGATGCTGCAAAATCTCCCCGCTCTCCCACGTAGCATCCTCCACTGGTAAATCTCTCCATTTCACCAAGTATTCCCTGATAGTCCTCCTGCGCAACTGTCTCTCTCTGTATTCTAGGATCGACTCAGGAACTAAGATCAACTTTCCCTCATCATCTAAGGGGGGTAATACTGCTGAAGGTACCACACGGTTTCCCAACGCCTTCTTGAGACGTGACACATGAAAAACATTGTAGACCTTGCTATCTGCTGGAAGCTCTAGCTCATAAGCCACCTCTCCAACACGCCTCAGAATCTGGAAAGGACCATAACACCGCAGCTTAAGCTTTTCCGATCCACTCTTCCTAAGAGTAGACTGATGGTAGGGCTGCAACATGAGATATACCATGTCTCCCACCTCAAAAGATCTCTCTGTCCTCTTTTGATCTGCATACTGCTTCTGCTAATTCTGTGCCTTAGCAATATTTTCTTTAAGAGCCCTCATAGTGTCCTGACTCTCCTACAATAAATCTCCAGCACTAGGCACTCTACTGTCACTCAGTAGCAAATCCAGAAAACTAGACGCCTCATAACCATACAACGCCATGAAGGGGGACATCTGAATGGTCATGTGAAAAGTAGTATTGTAACAATACTCGCATAAATATATCCACTTGACCCACACCTTTTGCTGCCCTGCAATGTAATTCTTGAGGTAGCCTTCCACCCATTTGTTCACTATTTCCGTCTGACCATCGGTCTATGGGTGGTAACTAGTGCTCGGTGTAAGCTCGGTCCCACAAAGTCTGAACACCTCCTGCCAGAAGTGACTTAGGAACCGACTATCCCTGTCGCTAACTATGCTCTGAGGCAACCCATGTAATCTGAAAACCTCACAGAAGAAACCCTCTGCTACCTGTGTAGCTGTGTAAGTGGTGGTGATCGGAAAGAAGTGGGCATACTTCGTCATTCGATCCACAACTACGTATATGCAATCCCGTCCCTGGGATTTAGGCAAGCCCGTAATAAAATCCATCGACAGGCATCCCCACTTCCTATCAGGAATTGGAAGTAGCTGCAACAATCCTGCCGGATACGTGTTCTCCTGCTTGTTCTACTAACAAACAGGGCACTCATGCACATGCTGAAGAACATCTGCCTTAAGACCCTTCCATGTAAACCTTTCCCGAACCTGTCTGTATGTTTTGAAGTACTTGGGATGCCCTGCTGTGGGTACATCATGAAAGGATCGCAAAATGGTGTTCATCTCAGATCCTGGGATCAAGAAAATCCTGTTCTTGTAAATGATCAAGTCATTCACAAGTGTGTACCTGGTGTCCACCATAGATCCCTCAACAATACCAGATGCCCAAGTATCCTTGGCATACTCTGCCACAATCAAATGGTTCCAGTCCTCTGCAATATGTACCATAGAACTCAGATAAGGCCAGCGTGAGAGAGTGTCAGCAACAACATTCTGGGTACCTTTGATGTAGGTGATATCAAAGTCATATGCCTGTAACTTACTCACCCACTTCTGCTGACGGTCATTTAAATCTCGCTGCCCCAGGAAATGCCTCAAGCTATTATGATCAGTTTTAATGCAAAACTTACTGCCCACGAGATATTGCCTAAATTTGGCCAAGGCATGCATTATGGCCAGCATTTCTGTTGATGTGGTTTTTGTGACCATACCAAACAGTAGAAAAAAATAGTTTTGGGGCTACTCCGTTCTCTCTTGATCAAAGTATTCCATGCGCTAAGATTGCGAGAAAGTTCGCATGTTCAACTCCAAGGTTCCTTAAGTGCGAATAGACCCAGTTTGGTTGATGTGTTTTGCTGTGTTCTTACGAGGGGACTTACGTAAATTGTTCAGATTTCTTGCAGTTAGCAGCGGGTGAATGTGATTTGAAAGGGATTCTTGCGCGTATGATTTGGCAGTATAGCTTGTTTTCCTAAAACTAATCAAAAATGTACGGAAAGTAAAAAGGGGTAAGGCCTAAGAAACTAACACTCTATTCTAAATGCAGGATATGTGGAGCTTTGTTTCAATAGACTTCAACCGGATTTCACCTAGCCTCCATCGGACAGCCTCAGTAAAATCGGTGCAATCTTCAAGGGAAACAGCGAAAGATGTTCAAGTTATAATTTAACATGCATACACCATCAGAACGACGCATATAAGTATGTAAACCACAACCAAAGTTAAACACAAAATAATTTCCAGTCGACCACACAAGGCGGACTTATCATCAACAAGCCGATAGTGGTATGGAATAAAGCGAAGCTATCTCAATAAAACACCACACACCAAAGTAAGCTACTTGCATGAATTTAAACTACTTGGATACGAAAGGAAGAAGAAAACTTGCTAGCATTTCATGACAAGACGAATTCCATCATCAATGAAAAGATCTATTATCATAAAATGTGTTACACAACAATCTCCTCAAAAGTTTTCAAAGGGAAAACTTTCTCTCTTCTCCAAATTATGCAAAAATGCTCTACAATGCTACACTATCTAGCTCTAATGCTCTCTCAATGTCTACTACTCCAATGTCTAATCTAATTCTAATTTTCTAATGCCTTACAAATGAGGGGGACTCCCCCTTTTATAGCTAGCCAAGTCCCAAAAGACGGCTAGGGTTACAATCAATAGAGTGGCCAGAATCGTGCCACCTCAGCCCTAAACAAGATTATCCCTAAAAACCGCCACAAAGGAGAGTGGGGTAATAAATGCGCTATAATGTCCACCATCATCCTTCTAGAAGATTCCGTTTGCAGACGCGTTCACACTGTCCTTGATCTTCCTTCTTGGCGTTATCCTTTGACTTCGCCCGAGCTTCCATTCTTTTCTCCATCTTAAGTTTTGAAATGTTTCTTCAACACTTAGCCATTTTTCGCAACTTTTCTTCCCTCGAAGTTGAAACTCATAACTTTATCTTCTTCCGAAGGTTGTAATATCATCATGCTTCATCACTTCAAGTCATCGTGTTCTGGCCTCAACATTCCTCCTACAAAACAAGCAAGGAGAGGGGTATTAGAATACTTCATGATATAAATTCAACTTACTTACCAGGGTTCTCACGTTCATAGCCAACTTTTTCCTTCTTCATGATTCCTCATGCCTTAGCCAAATTTTAATCCATCTTCTTCAAAGGCGTATCATCCTTTTGACAGTATCAACTTCAACTGCATCTTCAAGGAATTCATTTCACCTGTTGTAGCTCTGACAACCTTGGTTTTATTCATCTCTGGCTCAAAAAAACTATCTTCACGAAGGATTTAAGCAAATTCACCTAGGCAGTTCCTTTCAAATTCATCGTCCGGAGAATTTCACCTTGAAAACACATTTTCTTCATTTTGCCTTAGAAAATTTTCAAATTTCTCCTTAGGAAAACTCATCGATCCCGGTGCCCATCAAAAATCTTCATCCCAGAATCCTCGACAAGCTGTGGAAGACCTTAAAATCAACTCCTCATCGACAATCTTCGATACCCAGAAGAAAATTTTCTCCGGAACGTTCGAATCCATGGGTACCCAACGAAGGGTTCATTTAATTTTCTTGAATTTTGAACCTTAGAAAATATTCTTCATCAAATTTATTCTCGTTCTTTGATCCCCTCTGAGAATTTTGCTCTGACTTGGAAAATTTTTACCAATCCTGTGCAGCTGGCATCATCTGACTTCATCTCTGGCAACTCTGCTCACACTTCAGGAAAATTCCATCACCTCTCCAGACTTAGGCATTTTTCCCAAGGAAGAAAATATTTTGCCTTAGAAAAATTTTAAAGCATCTTGGAAATTTTGCCTTGGAAATTTTGTTTCATTCGCCAGTGGGGAAAATTTTATCAACTTCATTTTAGAAAAAATTTCATTCACAGAGATTCCTGGTACATTTTATTTTCTAGCTACCACTTCGTATTTAACTTCACACTTGAAAAATATTTTTTTGGAGCTCCAATGCCTTCGAGGAAATTTTATCACTTTGCAACTTCAACGCCTTAGCAATATTTGCCAACAACTTGTGTTTCACCACGCCTAGCATATTATTCCTCTCCTCTGGCAATATTTTCTAACACCTATACCACTCATCACCCTTGGCGCCTAGCACTTGATGGAGGAAAATCAAAATTGCGCCCAACATCTTGTTCTCACCCTTCACACGCCTTAGGGAAATATTTTCAACTTTTGACATTTTAGGCGCATAATCACTTGATGAAGAAAAAAAAAAAAACGCCTAGCACACTACCCTCAACACTTTTATCTTACTTGCCACGCCTCACCTCATATTCATTTGACATGGCGCATATTGCATGTCAAGAAGGATATACTTCAAGCGCCACCTCTTGTCTTCACTTGGGCGCATTTGGCATGGTGTGAAGGAATCTTTTTCAACGCCCCAACTTTGTCCTCACATGCCTCATTTAGGCACATTCAAAGGAGAGAGGAAAAAGTCAACCTTCTTAGCATTTTTGGGCGCATTTCTATGTAGGTGGAGGATGACTCTTCGTATTCCACCTTTTGTCCTCACTTGAGCTTGTTTGGGCGCATTTCACCCCTTGAGGAGGACGAAACTTGTTGACTGGTTGACTTTCTTGGTTTTGGGCGCATTTTACATGCCTAGGAGGATGAAAATCTGCAACGCCACCTCCCTTGGAATATTCCCCCTTTTGTTTTTGTCTTTACTTGCCCTTATTTGGGCGCATTTCATGCATGAAGGAGGATAAAGTTTGAAACGCCCCTTTGACCTTGTTGACTCCTAAACATGGGCGCAAATAGCATGGTGAGGTGGATGAGATTCTAACGCCTTAGACTTCTTGTTGGCGCATTTGCTACATGAGAAGGATGGGCGCAAATCGAGGGTGGTGGAGGATATCTCCATGCCTTAGAAATTTTTTTTCTCATCAACCTCTTAGAGTGGGCGCATTTAGGCTAGGGAGCAGGATGAAGTTTTAACTTAGAATTTTTTTAGCATGCAAACTCTCAAGGTAGGCGCATTTTGCCTAGGCAGGTGGATGAAGTTCTTGACTTTCCTTGACTTTTTGCAACTTGGGCGCATTTTGCCCTCTAAGAAGGACGATCTTCATACTTAGAATTTTTTTTGTGCTTGGCATATACTTGAAGGCGCATTTGGGCTAGGCAGAAGGATGAAAAGGCGTTGACCTTCTTTGACTTTCCCCAGTTTAGGCGCATTTCTAGGAAGTGAAGGATGAAGTTCCAGACTTAGCCACTTTTCTCGTCCTTGCCAGCTTCTCATACCCTGCTATTTATAGTAAACCTTCTCATTTTTGCACTTCTAAAGATTGGATCAACTTGAAATTTTGAACGTAGCATCCTCATAGCTCTATTGTCCTGTCAACATTGCCATTTTTAGCTGACCTGCTATTTTTAGCCTGTTTTTGAAGGTGGTTTACTATAAATAGTAACCTCATGTTTCTGATAGCTCCCATGCTCCGATCGAGTTGAAATTTTAATGAGACGCTTCTCACCACTTGACCTGTGTGCCAACACTGACGCATGCATCTGATTTACTATTTTTAGCATGTTTCCAATCTGACTTACTATAAATAGTAAGTGCTCCGTTTGACTTGAAATTTCACCAGCAGATAGCCTGAAGGATGCTGATCGTGGTGGTTTACACCGGTTTTTGAAAATTCTGACTTTTTACGCCTATTTTTGGGTCCCGAAGCTAGAAACCCTAATTTGCTCTGCATGCGTATCAAATGACATCTGTTTCTCTGCATTTCTGTGGCACTGCAATCAGCTCGTGATTCTGAATTGTTGGGAGGCGACTGCCGGGGCACACCTGCTAAAAATAGCAAGTTCCCGAGTGAGAATCCGTTTGCATGTCACACCATCGCGAAGCTCTCGAAAAACCCATCAGGAATCACCTGACATGCAAAAGAAACCCTGACATGCAAACCCTAAAAATAGCCTCGGAAGGCTGAATTCTGAAAGTTGTCATCTCGACTTGCATGTTATATCGTCGCGAAGGTCTCGAAAAACCCAGAAGGAATATGCTGACATGCAAAGAAAAACTCTGCATCTGAACCCTGAAATTCGTGTCGAAGCCAGACTGCTAAAAATAGTAAGTCGTCCGTTTTCGCTCAAATTTGGCATGCAAGCAGTTTGATATACTTTGAATGTCGTGTGACTGTCGGAATCTCAAAAATGTTGACGAATCGCCTGTAATCTCACACTTACTTAAAATAGTAAGTACCTCGGAATCTGATAAATTTTTACTGAGAGCCTGCTGGAAGCATACTGACAAGAACGTTAAGCTCAAGTTTCAAGTTATTCACCTCGTTTGACTTCAAATTGGCTGGAAAGACTCAAACCCTAATTTCATACTTGGCCAAATCCACACTTAAATTCACTGACGGGCGCAACCCTAGAAAGTAGACCATCAGAAAAGAGACAGACAGAGAGAGAGAGACCAAAAACCAAAGCCCAAAAGACCAGAATGGAGCAAAAATTAGGGGTCCCCATCTGAATGGGGCGATGTGTGAAAAAGGTCACAACAATTTCCTTATCATAAATACTGTAAAGCCTCTCTGATCCTCTGAGTTTTCTGCTCTCATAAACAATCGGGTGCTTGTCCTACATAAGCACCGCTCCAATACCCTCACCAAAAGCATTACACTGAAGCTAAAAAGGCTTCGTAAAATCTGGCAGTGCCAACACTAAACACGTAGTCATAAGCTCCTTGAACCTCACAAAACACTCTTATGCCTCAAGAGTCCAATAGAATGCACCTTTTTTCAAAAAATCCGTCATAGGTGCTGCATGGCGTGAATAACCACTGACAAATCTGTGTTAGAAACCACATAACCCAAGGAATCCTCGCAACTATGTAAGGTTCGCTGGAGTAGGCCAATCTACGATAGCACGGATCTTCTCAGGATCCATCCGTACTCCCTCTGCACTGATGATATGGCCTAAGTATAACAACTCAGTCATCCCTAAATCACACTTGGATTCTTTAACGTACAAGGACTCCCTCTCCAAAATGCTGAGTACTGTATCCAAATGATCCAAATGCTCCTGCCAAGTCCTACTGTAAATCAGAATATCATCGAAGAAGACAAGTACATATCTCCTCAGATGTGAGTGGAAGACCTTGTTCATGGTGGACTGGAATGTCGCTGGAGCATTGGTTAGCCCAAATGGCATCACCACAAACTCGAAGTGTCCACAATGACAACGGAAAGCAGTCTTCTCAACATCCTGCTCACGGACTCTAATCTGGTGATATCCCAATCTCAAGTCTATCTTCGAGAAGTAACAGGCACCGTGGAGCTCATCAATAAGCTCATCTATACGGGGTATGGGATACCTGTTCTTGATGGTCCTCTTATTCAGGACTCTGTAATCAATGCACATGCGAAGTGTACCATCTTTCTTCTTCACTAGAACCACTGAAGAAGCAAATGGTGACTTACTTGGTCGAATGTGACCCATAGCAAGCAGCTCCTTGATAGTCTTCTCTATCTCATCCTTAAGCCGCTTCGGATGTCTGTAAGGAGTAGTCATGATGGGCTTAGCGCCCTCCTCAAGCTCTATGATGTGCTCAATACCCCTGTCTGGAGGTCTCCCTGGTGGACTGTCACTGAAAGCCTTCCCATGCTTAACTCTCAACTGCTGAATGTCAGGATGATACTCGGTCTTATGCTGTCCCTCCTGTATAGGTGTCAAGGTGCACTCGGCAGCCCACTCAACCATGTCATGATGCATAAGTCTCTCCATCCATCGGAAGCAAATAGTCCTGACGTTACTGTCTCGGATGGCCTTCAGAATATGAGACTTTCCATCCACATCAAACCGAATCTCCATGTCTTTGAGACGAAGTGTGACTTCCTCAAGGGAATGAAGCCACTTCATGCCCAAAACTAAATCAATATCTCCCATATTCACTACGTAATAATCAGCCTTGAATTCATAATTATTCAAGCGCAAAGGAAGATCCTTAATCATACGGTCACATCTGAGAGTGTAACCATCAGCCACCTTAACCCGAATGCCCTCAAACCCCTCGGTGATGAGTCCACGCTTCTCCAAAAATCTAGCATCAATAAAATTGTGGGTGGCTCCTATGTCTAGAAGGGTGATAACCTTTTGACCCGCCAAAACTCCACGAAGTCTAAAAGATCCCTCCTGCTGAATGCTAGACAACCGTGCCTCCTGGATTTGGAGCTCTGACTCTGCCTCTGCCTTAGGCTCTGAAGACTTTGATTCCGACTCCTCGAAACTCTCCTGCTGTTCAGAATTCTCAGATTCTGAATCCTCATAATAGGCCCACATAACTCTATTGGCCTTACCCTTAGGCCGCAAAGGACAATCATGGTTAGCGTCATAGGGACCCTTGCAGTAGAAGCAAAGCTTCTTCCTGCGCAAATCATTAAGAGTCTCACGATCCAAAGGTGCTGCTGATTTTCCCTTTGAGTCACTCTTAAAATCAGATTTCTCCTTATTTTTATTGAATCCCTTATTGTCCCTGAAGGAAGTAGTATTTTTGGAGTTGAACTTGTTAGATGGTGCTGCAAGTTCCATGCTGCGTGCCTTCTTCATAGCTTCCTGTAGTGAAAGAGGATCAAATGCCTTGATCCAACCTCTCAGTGGTTCCAACAATCCCTCCACGAAGAGCACAACTAGACGCTTCTCTGATATGTTGGGAACCATCACGGACAACCGCTGGAAGTCTCCTATGTAGGCCTCCAAACTACCAACCTGTCTCAATTGGGCCAAGTCTCTGAAGTAAGACTCAGGATCCTTCTTGTCGAATCGTTCCACCAATCTATCTACGAACTCCTGGTAAGTGGTGATACGATCGTGCTAAAGTGTCACCATCCCATGATGCCACCAGTCATAAGCTGCTCCCTCAAGGTGCAAGGTAGAATATCTGATAGCATCCTCCTCTGCCATGGGACGCAATGTAAGGAAGGTATCCAACTTACTGATCCAAGTCTGAGCTGTATCCTTACTGCTGTCGTCAAACATAGCTAAAGAGAGCTTGTTTGTGGCGTGCTTCAGGTCACTGTTCTGATGCTTAGGCCTCCTATCCGGCCTGTTCCTGTAATGCTCTCGCCTCTGTGTGATAAACCTGTCAAAAGTAATCCTCTCTCTGACCTCTGGGGTCAATAACTCCCACTAGTCGTTCACTGCCATAAGAATATCAGCGAACATTGCCTCAGGCTCCTCATCTACCACAGGCCCATCGGGCTCCTGTCTCACAAAATTCGGACGGGTAGGCCTATCTGCTGTCCGTGACACAGTCCTGGGTATCCTCCATGAACCTGCATCACTCCTGGCCTCATCACGTCGTGGGTGATGGCCTCCTAGGTGAACCAATCCTATGTATCGCCATGGTCAACTGCTGTAATACATCAGCTACCTGCTGTTGGCCTGTCCGAAGATCTTTGAGAGTATGTAAGACCTCTACATCATCATCCCTAGGGTTTTGAGGAATCTCTGTTCTGTCAGCCATGGTACCCGGCTGCCTATTCACTCCCTGTTCCCTGTCAATCAAAGCTCTCTTGCGAGTGTAATATTTGTGAGGCCCAACCTCCTGTGGCTGCATATGAATCCCAAACCCTCAAGCTGGCAAGAAACCACTCTGATACCACTGTAGAAACCCCTGGTCTCACTGTTCCGGAAACTGAATTGTTTTTTTGTTTGTTTTTGATTTTTTTGTGTTTTTGCGTGCAAATATAGAATGCGATTTTGAAAGAATATTTCTAAAACAATTTAAAATAAAATACTGGAAGAGTAAACTGAAGCAGATTGATTCCGGAAATGAGCACACAGGCTTATTATTATTTTCTAGATGATTACAATACTGTGTTGTACCCCAAAATTAAAATTTTTGTTACACTTAGACATTTTGAAGAAATGAGTAAAAGTCCTGTCAAAACAGTCAAAAAGGTCAAAATTTGGGTGTGCATGTCTTGCATGAGAGGTTAAATCGCAAAATTTTCAATTTCTGACGATCTGGGTTTGCTAAGAGCAGCTAAATCTACAAAACCCAGATCTCAGTTTTTCATCCCTAAATTTTAGGAAAACTGCTATTTTTAGAAATTTTCTCAGAATAGTAACGTTTTTTGGGTTTTTCTGGGTTTCTTTTGAAACGGATACTGGCAAAATTTTCTAAAAATAGAAAGTTGGTCCGACAGGGTCCGAACTGATTTTGATTGGCTCAAAATGTGTCCATATCAGGTTGGTGCAGTCAGAATCTTAAAATAATCAGTTTCGCCCTACTGGGTCTATTCTGTTTTTTCAAAAGCATATCTGGAGCTCCGAGGTCATCAATGGAGGTCACCCGACTGCCAGGCGTCAATTTCAGCACTTAAACTTCCAGCAGAAGGTGAAACGATGAACATGCACGAAGAACGAGAAAAAAAGTTGAAAAGTCATGAAAATTTTCTAACACTACTGAGTTTGGGCACCCCTGTTAAAGAAAGGCGCCCACCTTTTTAGGGCATCAGATGAGTGAATTAGGGTTAGGACCTCCAATGGAAGTTGCTCAGTATTCAGTCAGCTTCGCAATGGATATCCCCGTCAGAGCATCCGACAATCCAGTCTCCGGAAAATTCGAGTCAAAGTGGAAGGTATAGAATGAAGATCTAAAACTCGAAGAAGAAGATTAGATTGAAAATTTTTCTAAGTCTAGAGAAACTGGGCGCCCTAGGAGAATAAAGGCGCCCAACTTTTCAAGGGTTCAAATAGATGAACTTGCAGTCAAGGTTATAACGAGATGTCTTCAGAATGCAACAGACTTTCCAGTGAGCTATCCAACACGACAAACGGAGCTCGCAGTCATCAGATTCAAAGGGCTGAACAGAGGGTCCGATGAGAGTTGAAAAGAGAAATCCCAAAGCAAAGGTGAAAAATGCAAAAAATAAACTAACTCTGGTGAAACTGGGCGCCCCAGCTTGCCAGGGGCGCCCAAG
Organism: Sequoia sempervirens; assembly: GCA_007258455.2. Lineage (NCBI taxonomy): Eukaryota > Viridiplantae > Streptophyta > Pinopsida > Cupressales > Cupressaceae > Sequoia > Sequoia sempervirens. The sequence continues at coordinate 42,392 of VDFB02078030.1, forward strand.
CTTTTGAGGACCTAAAAGCTACTTTTTGACAAAAGTGTTTCTAGAAGACCCCTCCTAAAATCCTCTCAGCTTCGCAACGAATCCAAACATTCATCAATCCGACGCCCGGAGCTCGAAATTCAACAAGATCGCATGTAGAAGTGAGACATGAATAAATTGAAATTTTTTCTAAGTCTGGTAGAAGTGGGCGCCCCAATTGAGTATAGGCGCCCAAACTTTTGAAGCTTCAAATGATGGATTTTGCAGAAGTAGCATCCCAAGAGTGCCCCATCAAAATCAGTCTAGCTATCCAACGAAACATTCAGACAGTCAGTCAGATCAGCGTTGCTCCCGGAATCGAGGATTCATCAGAAAATCAAAGGGAGAAGGAAGAACTTGGAAATCAGAAAAATGACTAACACTGAAGAAGTTGAGCGCCCCTAGAAGGAAAAGCCTCCCATGAATTCAAAGGTCAAAATCAAGTTTTTAGCATGAGATGCCTCCAGAACATCCTTCTCAGTTTCAGTCAGGCTCCGCCGTGAACCACTCAGCTCGCCTATCGGGATAATCTGTCAACGGGAAATCAGAGGTGAAGTAGCCTGTCAAAATGGAGAAAAGTTGAAAATATCAAAATTTTGACTAACACTGGTGGAAATAGGCGCCCCTCTTGGAGAAAGGCGCCCAAAGTTTCATGCCTTAAAGTGTTTTCAAGAATTTTCAAAGTTTCAAAATTTGCAAGAGGAGAAGGATGGCGTCCAAATTCAAAGAGATTGAGATTTAGGGTTTTGAAAATAAAAGCAAAAAGAAAGCAAAACCTAAATCAAACCCTAAGTCTATTTAGCACTTCTTTTCAATGTATTTTTCATTATTTTTGCAGGTAACATCCAGAGGAGAAAGTTAGAGCAACAAGTTTGAAGAATTTTTGTGATTCAAGAATCCATAGTTACTGGTTTTATGTCAGATTTTTCAGACCAGCAGGCATAAACCCTTGCTTTTTCATTCTTCTTGTTCCAGAAGATCAAATTTTTCAAGCTAAAGGCTAAGGCTTTCAATTTTTCAGTCATCTGGGTCTTTTTGCCTCAATCTTCTGAAGAATTTTTCAAGAACTTCATCAACTTGCAGCAAGTGCTTTTATTTTGCATGTCAGTAAAAACCTCAGTGCATTCAAATTTCAACCATCTGGGTCCTTTCCAATCAGTTTTCTGAAGAAAACCCATATCGCAGCTTTTTTTCAAGAAAGTTAAAAAACCTAGGGTTGGCTGTTTTTTCGATCAAACATCAGGGTTTTGCAAATCTAATAATCTGGGTCCATTTCTAATCATATTCTGAACAAAACCCAGATGCCAGCTTTTTTCGGAAAAAAATTGAAGAAATTAGGGTTTGCTGCTTTTTCAGGCTAAATTCAAAATTTTCAAAAACGAACGATCTAGTTTATCTTGCATCGATATTCTGAACAAAACCCATATCTAAGAAAAATTTCTCAAAAATTTGTCCGTTGGAGCACAAAAATCAGCATTCTAAAAATAGAAATTGTTCAAGACTTGTCTGAACCAAGGCGAGTTTACAGTCATTCTTCAAGTTTTATGAAATGGAATACACTCCTAATGTTTTCACGACCGAATCAGTTCTCTTTCACAATTAAATCAAAACAGCTGAGACAGACTTGCATCATGTCAAGCCGGTGTTCGATCTACATGCCTTGGAGAGAGCAGGCAACACTTCAATCAAGAACCTGGGACATTCTGGACTCCTCGCAGCCACGTCAATTCCTATATCAGTTCAGAGCCTTGAGTTCGTAATCGCTTGCATTAAGCATTATAACCCGGCTACTAGGGAGATCCAATCGGCAGACGGTAGATTGATTTGCAGTCTAAAGCCTGATATGGTCGAAAGGTGTTTTTCCATTCCCCCGTGGCCTGAAAGCGTAACTCTTTCAAGGGATGAATGTGAAAGGATGTGGAATATGCATAAAGTTAAATATAGCAAGAAGATTGTAATGAAGTGAATGAAAGAAAAACATACGACTCTGCCAAGTCACACTTCCATGATGTCAGCAAAGTTCGATAAAGCGGCCAATGAGGTCGAAGATTTCCTGAGATCTATTGCAGATGCTGAAGATATTCTTGAAAAGTGGTGTTTTGTTGTTGATGGCATAGATGCACCGAATCGGGACACAATCTCTAACTTCCTAGCGGATGTGATCGAGCTTTAAAGCAACTTTCTTCTAGAAGCTTTCTTTCCCGCTTTCTTTCTATTCTTGGAATAATCCTTATCCATTCTTTGAGGATAGAAAGAAGATAAGATGTAATAGTTGGTGTTTCTAGGGTTTTATCTTTCTAGATTTAGTAATAAAGCTTGCTTGCTAGCAAGCCCTAGATTGTGAAAGCAAGGAGATTTTAGGGTTCCCTACTCCTCTGCTTCTCTATAAATAAGAGCCTTTGCTCATTTAGTTTCTTTAACGGTTATTGTCATAGCAAATTGCGAGCCTGAATTGCAGCAAATTGTTATTCAGTTTCAGTTCACTTAGTTAAACCGTGCTAGTGAGAACAAAACGCTGAGCCTATTGTGCCTTCTATTTGTTGCTCAAGTATTGTTCATTTGTGTTGTGATAAGCAAATTGTTGAGCCTCTTTAGCCAACAAGGAGTTAGTGAGATTGCTGTTTTCTATTGTGTTAAGAATAAGTTTGCAAGCCTCCTTAGCTGCAATTTCTTGTTCAAGGCATGTTAGAAGTGAGCTTTGTTTTAGAGATTTGAGTAATAAAATCATGAGCCTCTTTTGCCTTGGTCTAAAATCTCAGATTTCCGTTATCAGTGTTCTACTTTTATGATCTTTATTTCAGCTTGCAGTGAAGTGTGTAGGTGTTCGTTGAAAGAGAGATTATTGAAGTATTTTTGTCAGAGAATCTACCTTGTTAATTTCTAACTTCTCTTGCTCTGCTATTACTTGAGAGGTTAGGAACGTCTTTAGTTTAAGTTAGTCGTAGTTAGAGTTGAACTTCTTATTTCAGAAAATCTCAGCTGCGGCGTTTGTGTTTAAAAAACCTTGTGCTCTAAGCTGATCAAAAAGATAGGCAACTTAGTTTTAGTTTACTTTCTTTCAAACACCATCAGCAAGAGGGAGCTTCCCCTCCTAATTTGAAGAGCAGTTTATCTATGCATAGCTGTCCGTTTTCAAATCCGCATTCCAGAGGTGCGAATTTAAACGCCAACATACTAAAACCCTAACATGCAAGCCAAAAAGCAAAGCAAATTTCAATAACTAAAAACCTGATTGCAGCCACCATAATGAAGCATGAAATGGTACAACCCAACTCAGTACATTCTCCTCCTTCCTTGAAAATGATGCAAACTGCCTCTGAGATGCTAGGCGTCCAAACTGGAGAAGACCAAAAGCCAAAAGACAAGGCGTCCAAGCCTATGGAGAAAGTACGGCCTCCAAGATGTGAAAGTACGGCCCTAAACCAGCAAGACAAATCCGTACGGCCTTTGGAATGATGCCAAATGTGAAGCTAGACCAACCGCCCAATAATTTTCTCTTCTTCTGATGATTTCTGAATTTAAACTCTGAAACAGTAATCTCTGAATAAGCTCTGTAATAACCTCTAGATGAAGTTATCTCTCCAACAAGCAATAAATCAGCTGGTATTTCACAACCTTTGAACTGCAGACACTAAAGATGGCTCATTCTCCAATGCAGAATGAAAACTGGAACCCTAGGCTCTATTCTCTGAAGTACTTGGAAAAAATTCGATTTCATAACATAATGAATTGAGTTTCTCTCAAAGAAACTTATAATTCCTCAGTTGGGTCGATTTCTCACAAAAAGCACCATTTAAAATAAACTTGAAATTTCACTTTTAATTATTCAATAGTTGGACGCCCCTTTTTAATTAAAATAATTAATTAAAAATGGCCCCTTCTTCATGATGGTCGACCCCCTTTAAATAATCACTTAAGTTATAATATTAAATAATATTATAACTTTATAATATAAGCTTCAAAATAATTAATATTTATTTTGACAAATAAATATTAATATCTCTCTCAAAATAAGTCCGATTAACGAACCGTCTGAAGCCGGATGATAAGTGATTGAATCTACATATGACCAGACCATACTGCTAAAAATAGCAGGGGTGCTCCACTGAGTGTCTCCACTTACTAAAAATAGTAAGTCAAGCAAATGATGTCCAAACGACTCCAAACGAAAGCCAAACTAAATGATTCTGCCAACTGAAGCCAAGCCAAGCCTCAACCAGACCCTCTATCCACCCTATCAGCCTACGAGGGTCACATAATAGGCTAATCCCAAGAACTGAGAGATGTCAATTGGAAGGGGACATTACATCGTGTGTTGTCGTGATTAATAATCTTTGTTTCATATCTACACCTCGGATAGGAGTCGTCTCCTCCTTGGGAATTTAGAAGTGAAGATTGTCATTTGATGTAGTGCCAATAATCTTTCTTTAATCCTACGCCTTGGATAGGTGTCGTCATCTCCTTGGAAATCTTGACTTAAAGATTATTGTATAACCAATTCCCTATTCCTAATTCCTCTTGCTCTGTTTATCTAGAGGGAATAGGATAGTTTTAGCGTTAGCCTAGTTGTAGCTAAAGATCTGCAAAACCAGAGAAAATCCTTAGTTGCAATGTGTTTGGTTTCTTAACCTTGTGCCTCTTCCAGCTAAGTCAAAAAGATAGGATTTAGATCATTTACTTTTTCACGTATATCAGCAAAAGAGGGAGCTTTCCCTCCTAATTTGAAGAGCAGTCATCACGCACTGTGCATAGCTGTTTGTTGCCAATCTGCACTCCAGAGGTGCGAATTGTAATGCTAACACATTGGTAGGCACACAGTGAGAAAGGTTCTTCCTTATTCTCTATGGTATTGCTATAGTATGTATTCTAGAGAAATATTTTGCATATTCCATTGTTTGATAGAAAGCTTTTCTATATAATATTATATATAACTTGTTCTCTATGTAAATATCTTTCTAAAATTTTGCTAGGCATATTTCTTCATAATTCCTACACTAAATTTACCTCTAAGAATTCATGTCAAACCAAATGACAGCGATAGAGATGGAGCCACGTCAAATTGAGAGAGATTCATGGGAAAAGACACACTACAATGCTCCTAGCAGACACACACATGATAGATGTAGACTTCTTTGAGGGTCTTTACACTTGGAACAATAGAAAGAAAGGTAGTGTTGTGACCTTTTCACACATCACCCCATTCAAAATGGGGACCCCCTAATTTTTTATCCATTCCTCGTCTTTTGGGCTTTGGTTTTTTCTCTCTCTCTCTCTCTTTCTGTCTCTTTCTACTGTCTGCTTTCTGGGGATGTGCCCGTTTGTGAGCTTAAATGTGAAATTTTGGCCAAGTCTAAAAATTAGGGTTTATATTTTCTGGTCAATTTGAGGTCAAACGAGGTGAATAAATTGAAAACTGAGACTAACATTGATGTCAGTGTGCTTTCAGCAAATTTCCACTGAAGTTTCATCAGATTTTGACTACTTACTATTTTTAGTAAGTGTGCAATTCAGGGTGTTCTCTCAACACTTTTGGAGTTTTAATCATTACACTACATCCAAGACATGTCAAGCTGCTTGTCTGCAAATTTTGAGCCAGAATAGACAACTTGTTATTTTTAGCAGTTCAGCTTCTAAAGCAAATTTTAGGGTTTATATGCAAAGTTCTTCAATGCATGTCTGGAGATTCTTTCTGGGTTTTCTGAAACCTTCGCGATGGTATAACATGCAAAGTAAGGCGATGACTTTCAAATTTCATCCTTCAGAGGCTATTTTTAGGGTTTGCATGTCAGGTTTTTCTTTGCATGTCGGGTTTTTCAAGAGCTTCGCAATGATGTGACATGCAAAGCAGGGTGATCAGTATTCAGTGACTTACTATTTTTAGCAGGTCCGTTCCGACAGCTCCCTCCCAGCGCATCTGAACAACAAACAAGGCGAAGTGCAATAGAAACAAAGTTAAACAGAGGTCATTTGATAGGCATACAAGTCAAATTAGGGTTTCGGGACCCTAAATGAGGGGTAAAAAGTAAGAATTTTCGAAAACCGGTGTATCCCACTATGATCAGCATCTTTCAAGCTATCCATCGGTAAAATTTGAGGGCAATCGGAGCACTTACTATTTATAGTAAGTTGTTCCAGAAACTGGCTAAAAATAGTAAATCAGCAACAGGCGCCAGTGTGAACGGGCAAGTCATCTGATGAGGAGCACGTCATTCGAATTTCAAGTCAAACGGAGTTGTGGAGACCTCAGAAACAGGCAGTTACTATAAATAGTAAACCACCTTCAGAAACTGGCTAAAAATAGCAGGTCATCTCAGGATGGCAGTGTGAAAAGGCTGACAAGGTCATGAGGATTCTACACTCAAAATTTCAAATTGATCTGAGCTTCAGAAGTGTGAAAATTGAGGGACTTACTATAAATAGCAGGGCATGGACAAGCTAACAAAAGGAAAGAAAAACGCCTTAAGTCTGAACAATATCCACCTCCTACCTCCAAATGTGCCCTCAAAGAGAAATGAAGTTTGATGGAGATAAATTGCCTAAATTTTAGTCTCGTTCTGCTCCACATATCAAATGCGCCCTCCTCACAAGCAAGATGATTGAAAAATTTTCTAAGTAGTGAAGATATCCTGCAGGTACCTCCAAATGCGCCCAAAGAAGGATGAAGATGCTAGAAAATATTCTAAGTTAAAATTTCATCCTCCTGCCTATGCCAAATGCGCCCACTTCAGTTGGAGATATTGAGAATTTTTTCTAAGTCTAAGTTTCATCCTGCTCCCTAGGCCAAATGCGCCCTCAGGGTAAGAGCATGCAAAAGTTTTTAAGTGTTGAAACAAATCCTTCTCACCATGCTAAATGCGCCCATATCAAGCAAAGTCAAAGAGTCAAAGGTGTTTCATCCTCCACTACAAGCAAAATGCGCCCATCCTTCTCACCACAAGAAATGCGCCCAAGTTTAGAAAGAAAGTCAAAGGAGAAGGCGTTGAAAGTTTCATCCCTCTCACCCCCTCAAATGTGCCCAAATCAAGGCATGTGAAGACAAAATATGTACAAGAAAAGGTCAACAAGTCAAAGGCATTGAAGGCTTTATCCACTTCACCATGCTAAATGCGCCCAACTTAGCCTAGAAGAAGACAAAATTTTAAAATCCTCTTGCACATGTAGAATGCACCTATCCTCCTACATGCATGGAATGCGCCTAAGTGAAGGTGAAAATAAAGGGGTAATTGCCAAGGCGTTAATGTTGAACAAGGTAAAGTGGAGTGGAAGGAAAAGAGTTAAGGTGTTGAATTTAAAATCCACCTCACTATGCAAAATGCGCCCAAAGTTCATGCTAGGGGTGAAATTTAATAATGATAAATATACTAAGCGTTGAAATAAAAATAAAATATCCTTCATGACAAGTGAAATGCGCCCAAGACATTAAATTGTACAAGTGAGTTGATAATAAAAAAAAATCTCTTCACAGGCAAAGTGATTGAAGATAGAGGAATGGAAATTTTCTAAGGAAAATTCTTCCTTGATGCCTAATATTGATGGAATTTAAATATTTTTCTAAGTGTTGAAAAAATTCCACCTCCCTCTAGGAAAATACGCCCAAGTTGGAAGAATGATGAAATTTCCTGAAGCATGAGTAAACTTGCCAGTGGAGAAGTCAGAGGATGCCAGCTTCACAGAGTTGATAGAATTTCAAGCCAGAACAAGAAAATACGCTCAGAGATGAAGAATTGGAATAAATTTGGTGAAAATTATTTTTTCTAAGGTTTAAAAAATTCAAAAATTAAATGAACCTCTTCATTGTATACCCATGAATTCGACGCATTCTGGAGGAAATTCTTTTCTGGGTATTGAAGATCTTTGACAAGGAATGGATTTTAAAGTCTTCTACACTTCGCCAAGGCTTTTAAGATGAAGAATTTGATCGGCACTTGAAATAATGAATTTTCCTAAGGAAAATTTAAACTTTTCTAAGGCAAAATGAATAAAATGTGTTTTCGAAGGAAAAATGCTTCAGATGATGAATTTGAAATGGATTGCCTAGATGAATTTGATTAAATTTTTCGTGAGACTAATCTTCTTGAGCCAAAGATGAATAAAATTGAGTATCAGGGCTTTAGCTGGTGAAGTGAATTCCTTGAAGATGATGCAGTTGAAGCTAACACTCTCAAAAGATGATTTTAAAAGGTGTATCTCTTAAGCACGCCCTTGAGAAGGATGAAATTTTTCTAAGGCATTTGATGCACAGGTGTTATATGCCCCAACCTACAGATCATGAAGAAAGCAAAGTTGGCTAGAGAAAAATGATAAACCCTATCAGATGAAGAGACCACTCAAACATCGGAGTGAGGTAAATTTATGTTATGAAGTGTTCTAATGCTCTCCTCTTGGCTTGTTTTGCAGGAGGAACGTCGAGACCAGGCGGTGGTGAAGTAAATAGTCCAAGATGATGGAATTGTGAAACAAGTACTTGGAAGAAATGGCTAAGTGTTGGAATTTCTCCCTAAAGACCCAATATGCACCAAACGCAGTCAGGCGAATGCACAGTGTGAACGATTGAATCCAAGACAAGAGAATCTTCCAAGTTCAGAATGAAGGAAAAGATGAAGGCTCGGATGTTGTCAAACAGGTTAAAAAGTTACAGCCTTGAAGTTTCATATTGAGAACGTGCCTATTGTGCTAGTCCAAGAAATTGAAGCAAGGTTCACCAGACTTATCCAGTTTGCAGTTGGAACAAGAACAGTGTGAACACGTCTATGAATAGGGATCTTCTAGAAGATGGTGGCCATTAATTGTTCATTTATTACCCCTCTTCTTTGTGGCGGTTTTTAGGGTGAATCTTGTTTAGGGCTGAGGTGGCTCGATCTGAGCCCTCCATTTGATTGTAATCTGAGCCGTCCACTGGACTTGGCCAACTATAAAAGGGGCATCCCCCCTCATTTGTATCTAGTTAGAATAGCAGAGAAGGAATAGAGAAAAATTGATAGAATAGAAAGTATAATAGTTTGATAGTATAGTTTAGATTGAAAAGGAAGGAAAGTCTTCCCTTTGAATACTTTGTAAGAATTTGTTGTGAATGCTTTCATAATAAAATAATTTTTCATTGATGGTGATTTCTTCTTTGTTATGAGTAGTTGTCGAGGCTTCTTCATCCTTCCAATTCACGTAGCATCTTGAAGTAGCTTAAAGTAAAGTATATTTCATTTCATGCAAGTACTTAGTAATTGTGGAATGTGGTGCTTGATTTGAGCAAGACTTCGCTTGTCCATACCACTAGCGGGCTCGCTGACGGTGGGTTCGCCCTGCATGGTCAATTGGATTACTTTTCAAACTTAACTTCGATTGTGATTCACGTGTTTGTATGTATCGTCTTGATGGTACTTGCATGTTGAGTTATAATTTGAACACCTTTCGCTACTCCTCTGAAGATTGCACCGGTTTTGTGGAAGTTGTCCGAAGCGAGGCAAAGCAAGGCTCGGTTGAAGTCTGCAAGAATTGATCACCATGTCCCACACCTTAGAGTAGATTAGAACCTTCTTACCCCTACACTCATTTTAAATTCAGTTCATTTCTGGTTAGAATTAGGAAACTTGTACTTACCTGCCAAATCATTTGAACCACGTAAAACCCATAATCTGCTACCTGCTGTTAGCTACCGAACAATTGTGTAAGTCCCCTTGAAATACCAGCAAAATCACAATGAACCAACTGAGGGTATTCTATTGCATTATCGGAATCTTGGAGTTGAAAGCATGAACTCATTCGCAATCTTAGCATGCTGAATATTTTGTTCAAGAGAGGATAGAGTATCCATTGGGGAACTTTATTCTGTGTTGGTGCGGTCACGAAAATCCCATCAACAGGTAGCAACTACATTTCAAAGAAGTTAGATAGGATTATTATGTCCAAACAATGAATCAACTCTCAAACGACAATCACAGGAAGATTCCAAGATGCAATTCTCTTGGATTAATGGCTGATAACCCTAAGCATCAACACCAACTCCCTCGGGAGTCGGAACGAAAATCCCTTTCAGATCTGAAAGCATTTGGCTAACATATCCAAAATTTGAGGATGAAGTAGAAAAATGGAAGATAACATCCGCCTGCATTCAAGACCATACAATTTACAAATTCAATTAAAGTTAAGGATACCTGAGAACTCAGATCTCTAAGAGAAAAAAATGGAACTTGGCAATAATTTTTCTGCAGAAATCATGGAAAACAAGTTAGCGAAAATCCTGAAGAGGATGATCAGGAAATCACACCAGAACTACTAAAAGAACAAAATTCTATATATGAATTGTCTGTCCTACACCAAAGAGAACTGTTTTTGCACCAAAGGAAAAGGGACCAATGGATATATTCAGGAGATTCAAATATTAATTTCTTCTACACATTGGTCTAAGATTGGCAACACATCAATGGTCAGCCCCAAATCAAACCTTGTGATGGAAAAATTTATGATGATCCAAGAGAGATCACAAATGACACAACTAAATAAGTAAGTTTCTGGCCCTAGTACGAGTTCATATATATATATACAATTTAAAATTTATATTTATTTAAAATTCTAAAAAAGAGTAAAAAGTAATACTCATAAATTCAACATTCATAATTGACAATAATCAAAATAATAAAACATTTAAATACCTCAACTTGCAACAAAGAAAATATTCATAAATTGAAATTCAATGTGTAATATCCCAGGGCAATTATGTTTGCAATTGTTTTCGATTTTCACCAGTTCGTGCAATTGGACATTTTGTCAAACAGTTTCATGATGTTGTTCTGAAAGAAACTTCTGATATATTCTCTCCAGAATGATTGAGGTTTGCTTTCAGATTTAATAAATGCATATTTCATAATTTATCATGTATAGAAAAATACATTGTAAATAGTTCAAACAGAAAATATAATTTATACTTGATCTCCAATGCATACAAACATTCAATAATTATAATGGCAGCAGTGAATATTAATGACTGAATGTATTGTTCCATGATTATAGTGAATGCATTTATTTAAATAATTCCTGATCTATTAAGTGCCAGGATATCCCAGAAGATGATCCCAATATCTACTTCACCTGATACCTAAATCCTTTGCTCATATCATTTATCCCCCTTATGGCTGTGTAGCTTTCTTGGATGGTCACACAGCTTAGTGGGGAGTATGGCGGCTCATGAAATAATCAGCAGTCTTGAAGTAGATGTTTGGAAGACTCGACTCCCTTTAACTTGTTGTCTACCACAACCTTTGCATCAAAACTCCAGCTAGGACTCTTTGGTACGGCGCCACTACTGAGTAAGATTAATTGATGTGGCTGGTATACAATTTCGTCATCCTCCTTATGTTTGGAATGAGGCTGCTATAATAAATGAATATCTTGTGATTCCCTTAAAGTACCGGTTCCCTATTAGATATGCATTCTGGTAGGCTGCAATATGAGATAAGCCTTGGTGTGGGAAATATAGGGGTAGCCCTTCACAAGTTTGATACAGCTGATAACTCAACTGAAAATATATAAGACCTGCAACTGGAAATATAAGATAAAAGTCACTTGGAAATACCTTTGTATAGAATCCAATATTTATCGCTTAAATTTGTCCTTGAAAGAGACTTCACAAATTTTCCAAATCGTACAATCGATCATTGAATCCCAATTGTGAATCCTGAGTGAATCCACCCTTCGATGGAATTGAGTTTTCGTTCAATCCATCATGAACTTGAGGGTTTTCGTCCTCTAGTTCCTAGAAAGCCAAGCTCTCCAAAATTGCCAATTTCTTAAAAGATAATATTTCAATTGATGCCATGAATCCCTTTTTTGCCACCTTTTATAGTTGACCACCTTTTCATATTTTAATATTAAATATCTACCATTATAAAATAATTTTATTTAATATTTGAGCATATTATTTAATAAAGTTATTTTAACGTTGTATTAATTAATTAAATATTAAATTGTCCACAATTATATTTAATTAATTAAATTAATTCAGTGGTGACTATCTGGAAATCGAGGACATTACATTCCTCCCTTCCCGTAGATTGATTGTCCCCAAGCAATTTGTACTTGTATACCATGGCCCAAATACTAGGATCCCCAAATAAACATGTAGAATGCTCCACCATATCTTTGCTACATCAACTTCATACAACTGAACCCAACAACTTTGTCAATCTTTGTTATAATGTGAAACAAACTACCACTCATGAATCCATGGATCCCAAATCCAAATTGCGAGTCTACCATCCCCAATATCCGGTAACTTCTGATTCATAATTGCTTCACGGATTACAACTGGAATACTAATGTGCGAAGTCTTTGGTTCTTGTTCTTGTATCCAATCATAATAACCATCTTGTAGAAACAAACTAGGAGACCTGCAAAATTTGGATTCTTCTTCTAAAGATGGAAGCACCTCATACCAAAGTGATCTATGTAATCCTTATCCATCCCACTCTTACATGTCACTAGAAAGATGGTCAAATGATTCACATGTGGGCTAAAGGAAAAATGATGAGCATACTTCACTATGCAATCAAGGTGAAATTCACCAGCACGTGCTAATGGAATTCTCGAATAATCACTTGGATTGCATATCTCACCATTCCCATTGCATAAATCAGTAGGTGTCTCACAACTCAGATCATGAAGAGTTGATTGTGCATTATAAATGGAAGATGTACCATCATGCAAAATCTGCTTGTCCAACCCAATAGAATAGCACTCATGATGCTCTTCCCAAGTGCTATCATCATGATAGTCAAACATTGCATTGTACATGAACTTATTATGGATCTTTGAGAAACGTGTCTAGTTATTGACACTATTAACTTCTATGTAAATGTGTATATATTATTTTATGAGAAATAATTGCAATAAACCCTCATAAAATCTGTAATTGAAAAGGTGTATCAAAAAAGGAATTGATAACCATTCATATATCATATGAAAGTGATACACATTTTATGTCTAGCTTAGACCATCCTCATGAAGGAAAAAATTGAAAAACAGTGATCATAGCTCATCTAGTGATGTGTTAGGTTTCATGCATGATTAAGCCTCAACAACTTCAGTTGTTGTTGCATTGCTTCATTTTGTTTGTAGTGTTTTAGTTCCTTTATTTTTCTTTCCTATGATACTCTCCTCCAAGAACTTTCTATTGTACACTGATGTATGTTTTAGTTCCATTGACCTACTTTTGGTCACTAGTGGACATTGATATACTTATCTTCAATCTGTTCTAATGAAATTACCTGGATTGAAAGAAAAGAACAAGAACATGTAGAGTTATAGTTCATGCTTTGACTCTACATCCTTAGAACAATTTGATTGTCGCAACTTAAATGAAAATTATGAGCTACACTTTTCATTCCCTACAGACAAATTTTTTCTTTATAATTGTGAAAGAAAGCCTTTCTGCATTCTTACATTTAAAGGGAATGGAAAAAACAAGACTACCCATCTTACTATGTGCACGAGCAGGCGTATGTGTTTATGCATACATGTACATGCACAACGTTGAACAAGCCTAACATACATAAAAGTCTACGCTCAATTAAAGAACAGAGAAACATTTATCTATAATCAAACCTGAATCAATAGTTTGTTTGAGTCCCAACTTAGAAGGAATGACCAGGCTGAGAGAGTAAACAAGATAACCACTGTTAATCCAAGCTGCAAAAAACAAGATAAAAGACCATCAGGGAAATTTATATGCAGCCATATGCTATATAATCAATTAACGAAAAAAGTTAGTTTGCTTGCAATAAAAAATAGAATGCTCCAGAAGACTTAGAGCTTACATTTTTTGAATGCCTAAGTTGATTATAGTGCTTTACAGAAAAATATGCTTCAGTGCGTTTACTATCACTAGTGGCTCTAAGAAGCTCTGCATCACGGTATTTCTTCTCTGAGTCAACTTTTGCATTGCTTCCATGCCGAGGAAAAATTTGGTTGTATTCTTCTGCAAGATCAATGCCATTGCATGATTCTACTTGTGCTGATGAACCATATTTCAGTAAAGAAGGTTCTGGAGGAAGGCATCCATTTTTCAAACCCAAATATAACAGCTCATAATTATGGTCCTTGTAGAACTTAAGAAGGTGGTTCAATGAAACATTGAAGACCATGGAATGAAGCGGTTGGTGATCCAAAATCCTTAGTGATGCTTCTGGCCCTAAGTCATGTCTACCTGGTAGAAACCTTATATACATCAAGACTATCATCAGCATGCCAAAAGCAAGCTTTTCTGATGTCAATTCAGACAGCCTGGTCCATATTTCACTAGGCTTCCCTTGAAAGCAATAACTGTTGTCACAATCCATTTTTTCCCTTTCTTCACAAGGTGAAATTGAACCTTTACATCGTACCAACTGCAATAATGAGATCAAATCACCAAACATGACAAATAGTTACACACAGCTAAACATATTAAAAAGTCATTACAGGAGGTGGGGTATTAACTTTTCGGAAGACAAATGTTCACTCCTTCCAGACTATTATGTATTAGAAAACTAAAAGCAAAGAATAAGATAGTGATTCAGCCAATGGAAACAAAACATAAATTATCTTAACATATAACCAGCATGATCTTTAAAAAAAATAGAACATTGATCACAAGCTGTTATTGATGGATTTACTATCCTTGATTAATGGAGCAGTGTACTCATCCTTCAAAATAATTGACATTAATGATGTAGCTTTGCTCTACACTTTTAGGAATTCATTTCAACAACTGAGGTATGCTATTTTGTGGTCCATTATACATATAGGAACAAATCTAATTCGAGCACCTAGATATTAGCTCTGACCTTATAAACTCATTTTGAAATACACCAAGCGATGTTAGTACTAATAATTTTTACACCTGTAGCAATAACCATAATTGGGGATTTTGGCCTCTCCTTGTGCCCTTAAATCTCTTTGAAGTTTTTAAATCTATTTTAAATATCTTATTATTTAGAAAAAATAAAATTTATGGATTCTAATTTCTATTTTATGGTTTTCAGATTGCAGTTTCTAATTTATATTTTTGAGTTATGATTTGCTTTTAAAGAAGTACATCTAATTTTACTTCAAAAACTACAAAATCCAAGCCATAATCTCCAACTTCAATTAGATCCACAATATAGAGCTTTCAAATTTGACAGAAGTTAAACAATCTACCTAAACACACATAATAAGACATCTCAATAGACATTTAAAATCAAAATTGGGGTAACAAATTCCATTGAGTGAATAGTGAATTTTGGATGAAAAAAACACTTGTTGAACAACAACGTTAGCAATATCCAAGTGTGTGAATTACCATTAGAAATCTAAGTGCAAAGTAACAGTTATTTATATTGTTTTACAAAACTATTGCATGAAAATAAATAAAAAGTTAACTGCTACTTCTACTCTAGGAACAATTGATTGCATGTGATGCAATTTTATTACAAAATCATATTCTTTAATAATAAAACTAAAATCATACAACTTCCAGTTAAGTTGTAAATTGAATTTAATACAAACTATAACTTAATGCTCAAATCTCTCGCATGGAAAGAGACCTAAAAATAGCTGACTCTAGACTATAAATAGTGAATGCTAAAATTAGTTGAAGGCTAAAAATAGAATGTGCTCCTTGCACTAAAAATAGCATGGTCTATAAATAGCTCTGGTTAAAAATAATAAATCCTCGAATATGAACGGGAAAAGTATTTTTAGTGTGCTAAAAATGAACTTTTGGATAGGCTCTAGATGACTTTGATGATTCTATAACTTTTTGTTTGATCATGAGTAACCCTCTTAAAACATCTAAAACCTTGAAAAATTGACATTGACATTTTGAATCCCTTTGATAGGCACACGCTTCTACTTTACATAACAGAAATACACTATAAAACAAACTTTGAGCTTGCACTTTTGATTTCCTTTCTACAAGTGTGCACTTCACCATGTGCGCACTTGATCAGAAAAAAATTAAAATTTGATAAATCCATTTGGTGAGTTGCACACTTACACCCTCGACGTGAACTTGTATACTTCTTTTATATAGGTATGCACTTCTGCTTTCATGTGCACCTAACAATGTGGTTTTCAAACTTTGATGTGAGCTAAGAATTTAATTTGTTAAATTGTGCACCTGTACCCTAATATGCACTTGATAATTGAAATTTAAAGTTAACATGGTGAGGTGCATGCCATGAACCATCAAGTACACCTATACACTAGTTTTGGATCTTTCCACTTAAAATTTGATTTTTTATCTTTGTTCCATAGTGACACAACCTTAGCCATCAAACCCCCAACCCCATCTGAATGACATTTCAAGGACGATAGAATGGCAAGAGGTGTCCCCTATCTGGCCCCAAAAATATTCAAATATTTGAAACATGTTGTAGAAATAAGGAACATCATATGGATGTTTGGTTGTCCCTGAGATGGTGGGGGATGTTTGAGACATGCCTTGACCAAACTGTAAGAACCTCTTCTTATTCTGCCCTGAATTTTTCAGTTTGTGTTGTTTGGCATTTTGTCAAACACTTTGCATGCAACCTGATTTTGTGTGTACTGAGGGTTTTGGATGTTTATTTGTTGGTTAATGCTTTATGTTTTGATATGCAAAGACATGAAATAACAACATACAACTATATATTGAAATACGACATGAAAGAACATAAATAGGTTCTTATTTCTCCTTGAAAACAATGTATATCAGACCTAATAATGTTCTGATCTGATTACAACAACAAGTTATTCCAGTCTGATTTCACTATAGAATGAAGTACATTGGCAATGCAAACTATCGTGTCCCCGAAATTGTGACACCGAATATGAAATATTAAAATATAAATAACAAACTCAAATGAGCATTAAGATATAAATATGAGAAATTGCAATTTAAATATTATAATTATAATTATCGTAGATAACATTACAATTATAATACAAATATCACAGTATGAAATGAAAGGGGATAATTACTATTAGTAATTATAAATATCATAATAGTAAAGATCATATTCATTGTAATATCCCACTCGCTGCCCCAAGAAATCAAAATAAATGATGCCAAGCCGTCCTTAATAAGCAAATACAAATTCTGGTCGATCCTCACAAATGGATGATTTAATTAAAATAAATAAGATTAAGTATGGCAGCGATCAAATATAGAGGAAAAAAGAAACAAGGCAACGAATTAATAATTAACAATTGATAAGTAGCGATTAGAATGGATAGATAATTATAAAAAGACATGACCATTCGAATGGCCACCTCAAACAAAAGGACGTGTCCCTCGTGATTGAGACATAAAGTATTTAAATAGCAACATGGAAGGAGGGAAAGGCATGGATGAAGACGGGAATTATGAATACATTTCTACATGATCAAAGCAAGACATTGGACACACGGCCTGAAGATATTCGCATGTTTTAAGAGAGCTATATTCTGAAACATTGTTGGGAAATGGGAAGAAAGGAAAGAGAGAAGTCTTATTTGTCTTATTCAAGAAAAGGAAATACCTTGTCTTATTCACACAAAAAGAAAAATGTGTAAATGCAGCAATCCAAGTAAGATTATTAATTAAGAAGCACAAATTATTATATTAATGTGCAATGATTAAAGATATGTTAAGAGCAGCATCCATGCAACAAAGGTATGGGCTTAGGGAATAAATATTCTTAATTCTGATTTATATTGGAGTAAGTTATATATATAGGTGTGTAGGTGAGTGAATTATATGTGAATATATAATAATGATGCTTGCAGTCATTATTAAGTCTTATAAGTAATTATGATATTTTAAATAAGTATGGATATTAGAGTCTTATTGGCCTGATCAACACTAACAATATCTAAGTGTGAAGAAAAGATTGATTGGGAATGAAGGTAAGAGATCTACATAGCATTTCTAGTATTAATATGCATTATTACTGTAGGCATTTCTCAATTACAACCACCCAAATCATAAAATGTCACTACATATCTAAATCCAACATATCCAGATCATAAAATGTCACAACATATCTAAATCCAACATACCCAGAAAAAGGTTGTCCACTTTGACAAAGTGTTTTAGTTGCAACCAGCTAGCTGGGACCTCCAAAAATGGCTGGAAACCACCTCCAAACCTTTTTTCACGCCTCCCACTGATATTTTTGAGTGTTTCTCAACTTATGGTTCCCCAAACTGACCAATATACAACCCACAAACCTTGCACTAGGGTTCCTATCCCACACACCTCCCTATGTAGCTGTACAGACCAACTGGAAGTGTACGACCAGCAAGGGAAAGGAATATCTGATATGAAGTTATGGTCTTGAATCTACTGTTCACCTTTTGCAATTTGCTCATTGAAATCAGACCTGTAACTATGAAAAATCTTCAACAATTTGGCTTAGTTGTGATTACTGTGTAAAATCACCAAGATAATCTCCTAGATTGGGTCTTCCACCAACGTAGGAAATGTCACCTGCAAGGGATTTCGTCCTCACAAACCCTTCAACATACCAAAATCACATAAAGAATGAGCTTCTTAAAAGGTTGCTTTTATATCATTCCCAAAACCCCATGCCCCTTACTAGCTTTTCACTTTTTAAAAATATTCAACTTAATTTTTAATTCCTCCAATGTGGCACCCAAACATATAAAGGACCATACATTTTAAATTAAATATTTCACTTTATCCTTGGCACCCACAATAGTCCTTTAATTAAAATAATGATAAAGTTAAAACTTTAATGTAACTTTATTTATTTCTAACTTATCGTTATTTAATTTTAAATTATTCACTGGACTATATCCAATGCCACAATAACATTGAAAATGACATCCACCAACAATACTAGAAAAAGCAAGATAGACAACTGGCTCCGTCGGTGCCCTAGACTTACTTAGTAAAAATAGTAAATATGGGAGAAATCACCAAAAACACTCCAGAAAAAGGGCATTATGCAACCCCCAACCACACCATGTTGGATAAATTGTCACCAAAGTTCCCTAACCATAACCCCATTAGCCTACGGGAACTACTGAATAGGTTAGGAAAGGGACATTACAATATGTTCTCTGAGATCCTATGACTATCTACTCATAGGGGAAAAAATAGTTAACCTCACTGTTTTGCTTTGGGAAAGACAGCTCTTACTTATGTAATATGTCTGATTATGATGTAGATTTCTCATTGTGCACTTTTTAATATCTAATTTCCTCTTCATAAACTCGATCTTGTCTTTATGATGTAAGACCACCTTTTTGTAACCATCAATTGGTATATGTTATACAAGTTTACCTTTCTTTAAGAAAAGTGTATGTTTGCTTCAAGCTTGTCCAAATGAAAATGCAAGTAGAAATGGAGCATGGTGCAGTTTGCATGCATATATGATATATCCTTCCTCCTCAATTGATACTCTACAGCATTTTGGTCTCTCTTAATAGAATCTTTGCCAAGAGAAGATTAAGCTATTGTCTACTTGTATTGTGCAACTAGCGAAAATAAAATTATTTTAGGGGTATCTACTTGAAAGAAGTAGAGGATTACGAGTACCTTGAAGACATTACTCAATTGAGATGATTTCATATAGCCTCCATTTTGCATCCATTTTGCTGCATGAGTAAATGTTTTTGCTGCTTTAATGGACCTTGCCATTATCAGATTCAAATTTGATTTCCCCAAGCTTAGAGGTACCAAAGACAGGCTTCCGATCAGATCCAACCTGAAAACAAATCCACACTTAAATCCTGAGTTATGTGTATTAGAGTTTTCCATTCTTAGTAAACCACAATCCACACAAAAGAAATATAATATTAGATAAGTCAAACTAGCCCAAATTAGTTTCACATACTTACCAGAATGACAAGCTGCAAAAATATCCATCTCTGACAACTAATAATAGTATAAACTCTAATAGGAAGAGAGCTAAGCACAGAAGATAAATATATATTATGTATGAATCCACTGACTTGGGAAGGAGTATATTCTGAATGTCATCAGCAAAGATGGCAAACAATGATATTGGGACTATGATACATTGCCAGAACCCACTCTCCAAAAAAACAATTGATATTAACTGCATAAGGATTAGTCCTCGCCACCATCCAAAATGTGGGCCAAGTTGCCATATCAGAATGTTTCCATTCACTAAAATGCTGTAAAATTGAATGCCGACTCATACACCCTGATGTTGGGGGTTGCCCTACATCTATTTCCATGTGTTCATCATTCAGGCCTGTTTCAGATTTGACTTTTATGGTAGAAGACTTCCTGAAGATTAGTTTAGGAGACAGTTAAGTCTTAGTTAAGGATCCTTGAACAGAAATTTGCCAAGTGGAATAAGAAATCTGGAGTAAAACACACCTTTGCTCGATTGGAGCTTCTAATGAGAGGCTAATAGGGAGGTCAGATCTCAAGGAAAGGTTGGGAGAACTTAAAGACCTCTCAATGCACATAGATGATTCTCTTGCCAGAGTTGACTGTCTCAAGTTCTTGGATCCCAATCTTGGACTGCAAGTGCTCAGTACATTATCTACTGCCTGTTATGTTATGCATAAAAATCCAAACAAATTAATTTTAATTTAGTTTAAATATTATTTTCTACTTCTGACAAAAATAGACCATGGGGCTGGAAAAAAGTATAGATATAATAGATTGTCTACAAAAATTTTACTGATAATGCATACATAAAACAAATATAATCTAAAGATTGCATTTTTTAATAAACACAAAAATATTAACTATTTTTAAGAAGAATATGACAACTACTAAAATACTATAAGACAGAGGGATGCACATTCAGCTACTTATGAGAAACAAAACATTGTCATTCAGCTCAAAGAGACAAAACTAATTCTTGACTCATCTATTTACAAAAACTGATCAATAGTATAATAAGGCTGTCTATCACATAAGTTATAACATTTTTAGAACTACAACCAACATTAAGAATACTAAATAGTACAGAAATAGCATATATCCATGTGATAATCACATGCACACATCACTTATCATAAATAAGACTTTTTTTATAAGAGAAAATTAATCCTTGTCAGCTGTAAACATCTGCTTGGCCACGTTCTGAGTGCTGAGTTTTTTTGGGGCTCCATCGGCTATCTCCTTCCTGCATTGGCTCAAGTGGATTGCATTTAGTGTGGGTACATGGCAATAATTAGAAGAGTAAATAGGGACCTGCTTGTTAGTGGATTTTTCCTGCATGGTGCTTGAGCTAACAAAATGAAATATACCGAGCCAAATTTTTTTTTATTTTTTGAATGTGATTACAAACAACCATGCACCCGTTAGGGTTAGCAAATAACTAAACAAAGCAGAATTCAACTCTAACCAAGGATGTACACCAGGATCCCGAGATGGGCAAGGTGTTAGCATGTGGTTAGAGGATCTCGATGCAATGCACAAACTGAAGTAACCCTAACCAAGGATGCGCCAGATGACGGCGTGCATATGGTCAGAGGATCCCTATCAATTATAATGCAGAAAGTAACTCAACACCAAGTATGTGCTACTCAATCCAAGATGGAAATGAGGCGACCATATGGCGGAGGTATAGAGGAATTCAAATGCAACTTCAGAATGTAAGTAGGCGGCAAGCCAGCCTCTTCCACTTATCCAGTGGGAAATACAGTAAATGAAAGAGCATAATATAGAATGCTGACAGTACTACTGTTCAGCTTACAATATGAGAGTTTAGTCTGCGAAAGCACAAGATGAGGAAGTTCACAATGCTGCTACAATGTTTAATATTGCTCTTAATACTCTCAATGACTTCCATTCCAAACCTAACTCAAATGGTGGACTTTATGCACGCTGTCATGACTGAACCAGGACTGAAAATACCAAACCACCAACACAGAAACTCAATGGAAAGCTCACAACTCGCTCAATACTCACCCAAACTACATGAAAACTGATGCAAAATACCTTTCTAATGATGGCGCCCAAGATGACAACAAGAAACTGACCCCAAATGCTGATATTTATTTTTGGCACGAATCCCAATGAGAGCACAAAAGGTACGGCTGCAAGGAGGGGCAATTTTGGCTTATAAAATTGGAGACTTCATCAAAAATTCCCAAACTTCTCTGAGAGGGGCGCCCTTGCCTAGCAAATGCATGGGTAAACTACCCAGAACCAAAATAAAATCACACAAGGACTTATGAGATAAAAACCAATTCTGCAACACAAACCAGCAACTCCATATTTTTTGATTATTTTGCAAATATAAGGATTACAATGAAGAAACAACAGCTATAAGCAAACTCACTACAAAATCACTCAAAAGCAAGCAAACCTCTCCACTAGGTGCTATCTCTCAAGCACGAAGTTGAGCCAAGCTAGGAGGCATTCATTCCTCAAAGTGGTCCAACACCATTTCGGCAGCATAACATTACTCAAGATATCAGATGATCCAAATGAAGACCCAAGACCTTTTATAACTTGGTGAAGACTCTCCAGAAGCTTCTAGAAACCCTAATTTTTCAAATTTGAAACAATTCCTTTTCCCTCCAAGATGGTGTCCCTTTTCCTTAAGACAAATTTGACTTTAATTTAGAAATAAACTCCTCCATAAGATGGGCGTCCATTTTCAAGTATTAATTTTTGACCCTTATAAAAATATGAAATATCTCAATGAGGCGCCACCCCTCAAAGTCCCCCTTTTAAGAACAACTTAAAGTTGTTTCACTAGGCTAAGGGGTCACAATATTAAATTATAACTTTAGAATATAACATTTTTAAATCAACTGGAAATATCTCACCAAAAAATGCTTCCCAAGGTTGAGATTGATCAAACCAACTAGACTAACTGAAGATGAGAGCCAACTGTGCCGAAGCCAATAGGACCACTGCCAGAAATAGAATTTACTAAAAATAGTAAATTCATGAAAGTGCTCAAAATGCCAAGAAAAACACATCACCGCGAAGCTCATGAAAAACCCAGAAGGAATCCACAGTTCAATCACCAATTCACGAGCAAAAGCATCCTCCAAACAAGAAACCTTAATTTCACCCCCGAGTAGCCTACGAGTCTCCAGAATAGGCCAATGGTCAAAAGAAAAGGTCATGCTCGATAAGGGGACATTACACAAACTAACTGGTTTTATGCTTGGTTCAGGTGCTATTATTAGCATGACATTGGATTGCTCCTTAAATTAAAATTTTAATCAGGTCTTACAAATGGGGGCTCAAGATTTTAGAGTATATGCTATTGGAATCCTCAGTCTGCTTTAGGTATCCCATACTTTTTCTTTAAAGAGCATCAAAAACATAGAACTGTTAGCTTCACAATGCATTCCTCCTAGGACTAGGAGAATATACCCATTGCCCCTAAGTTTGTCACTTGACTTCTTAAGTCTTCGCTCAAGGTTGTTGATGTCTTTGAAGAGAGCACTGTGAAATCTAGTTACATCAGGAAGAGAAAGCATTCTAGGGTTATTTCCCTTTGGCTCAAGAGGAGGAGAATTATGCTTACTCATCTTGTATGATGTGTAGCAGTGCCCTGACTAACCAGGCCTTAGTAGAACCCTAATTTTTAACATGAACCCCTTGAATCCTTTGATTCAATTGCTTTGATTTAAAACATAATATTCATAAAATCTCACTTGTGAGAGAAGAGTTGTTTTTAGGTTTTGTGCTCATACCTAAGGCAAAAAATAGGGCAGAAGTTCATTTCATTTATTTCACCATTGCAAAAACCCCATAAGATATTGGGTATAGTGCTAGTAATTCTATATTTTGTATATAGCTTAGTGTCTAGGGTTAACTTATATCTCAAGTAGCTTCCCCTTATAATTTGAAGAGAGGTTTAGCTCACCCACTGTTCCATTTTGTGTTGTCTTGAAAAAAACAAATTAAAATGTAGTATCACCCATATATGCAAAATTTTGTTGTCAAGAACATGAGCAATAAGAGAAGACATAAGAAAAAGCATGAATTACTTGTTTGGGCCTTGGAGCCTTTCTTTCTCAATATGCATCCAACCTTTCTCAATTGAAAATGATAAGGGACACAAAGTTAATCATGATATTGTGTATACTTTTCATTGGTTTAGTATGAAATTTCATGTACTTGTTACTAGATGTGCTGAATCCACTCAACAAATTTTGCTTCCTTATCCATTTCCTCTCCCAACACAAGAAGCAATGCTACATCAATTGGTGCCAAAAGTTGAAACTTAAGAAAATCATGAAATGGATTGAATCCCATGGAGCCACAAAGAGTTCAATTGTAGCTATATTGGACATAGAATGGAATGTTGCAAACTTTGTCAATTTTGTGTCCATCATGGACCACAATGTAGACAAAAAATGCTGAGAAATCTATTGTTCCTATCTAACACAAGGGTCTACTATAGACCAAAATGAACCAAATTTTGTGAAGTAGAGATTGGCAATGTCTTCTACAAAGATTGTAGTTAGTGTACAATGTTTTATCAAGGAATCTAGCAGCGCTCGTTCCACGGATAACCCCCCTACGAAACTTATCCGTTTCCTAGGATTCGTGAAGTTCAAGTACGCATAACGGAGTGATTTTCAAGCCACCTCGAAATGCGTTCCCAAGTATCGAATAGTCAATTCGAGCATTCCCCCTTGTTCGCCTCGCAAATACCTTCGAAACGAGATCTTTCGCGACGTTTCACTGTCCATACTTTGCAGATTACGAAAAATGCAGTGGCACTGAAAAAGTGCGCTCCTGCCCTTGAAGCAAATTTGACTAAGTCTGGAAATTCAAGGGCGCTAAAATTTAGCGCCCCTGCATGCAGTGAAATTCCAAAAAATGCAAGGGCGCTGAATTTTAGTGCCATTACATTTTTCTTCAACACTTAAACTTTTTTCATGCTTCTGGCACGTTTCTTCATGTTTTCGCGTTTTTCGTCAATCGTGCCACTTTTCGTGCCTAAATTTATTGCACAACTTGAGTTAGGTTTTTAATTCTCATTTTCAATTAAGTGAATGAGTTCGCCATTTTATTGTTTACATTTCATTTTATCTTCTTTTCTCTCTTGCTGGGCGAGTTTGCTTCTCAAACTGTAAATTGCGTTTTTGAGGATCTTCACCATTCTTTTTTCAGCAAGCTTCGCATTTTGATTCTGGTAAGTCGTTTTGCTTTGCCATTTTTCTTCTTTCATTTGTCTATGCTCGATATTAACATACACGTCTTTTGCATTGTCTTCTTCCTACGTTTTGCATATGATCTAATTTTCTCTATTCGCGTTTTGTTCATTCACTTCCTAACCCTTCGCATTTTCTCTTCACCATTCGCATTTTTCTTTCCTCCATTTCCATTTTCTTACCCTACGCATTCTTTTCTTTACCCTACGCGTAGTGTTCTTCATCCCTATTCTTCATTCGCGTTTCTTTCCCCTTTCTCTTCTATGCGCGATGTCCCTTGAGAACTTATATCTATCCAATGTGTTTGTGTTGAACTATCTTTGTTGCTCTCTTCATGCGTTTTGGAGCGAACTTGGAAATCTCAAAAAAGAAATGTTCTTGATAACATCTTTGAATGCGTATGCATTGATAATAAGACATGAGTTTCAAAAGCTTTCACGCTACAAACATTGCATTTGTCAAAAGCTCAAAGCGCTTTCGCCATTCCTTCTTGCATCTACATTTTCAAAAATTGCCAAAATTTGCAAAAGCGCTAAATTTTAGCGTCGTGACATTCTGAAGATGTCAAAAATTGCCTAACACTGGAAAGTGTAAGGGCGCTAAAATTTAGTGCCCTTACACCAAAAGCAATTTTCCCAAAATGTAAGGGCGTTGAATTTTAGCGCCCTTACACTTTTTTCAGACTTTTTCCAATTTCTTCCAAATGAACTTCATTTTTGATCAGTGCACTCCAGAGCCTCGTTTTTTAGCTTTTGTGCATCGTTTTGCGTGCCTTTCCATCCGCTTCATGAATTCCTATCCTCGTGCTCATTTCGCGCTTACCCATGTTTCCTAACAATTGGTGTTTGTTCTGGCTAAACGGATTGCAGTCTACTCTCAGAGATCGTCAAGTCAAGAGTGATCAGAGTTCCAGTTCTTTTTGATGACTGCTACGAAGCCTCCTTCTTCTTCGAAAGCAAAAAGCAAGATGAAGTACAAATATCAAGGCGTCTATCCGCCAACTATGGTGCTTTCAAAAGTTGAAGAGATAAAAGATACAGAAGTTGGCCACCAAGACTTGGTTGACTTCGCAAAGTTGACAGAGACGAAGCCCCTCCCTGATTCAATGAGAGCAATCGTACACAGCAATCTCCACTTGGTGGCGATGTTCCCTACAGCTGCGCACAATACTGAGTTTGTTCTTCAAGTGGCGTCTCATTACATCCGAGAAAGCAGAAGTGTGATCGACTCTTCCAGGCACGAGATTCTGAGACTCGACCCCGACTTCTTTGATATTGTCTTCAAGGTCCCTCATATGGACAAATATATTGACATCTCTATATCAAAAGCACAGGAAATCTTTGATGCTGATCCCAATAAAGCCAAACAGTTGATAAATACTCAATGGCTCAAAAAGCCTAGATCGTCTGTTTCTAGATGGCCGAAAGGACTCCTGAGAAGTGACTTCAAAGATGACGTCAAGGATATGATCACGTTTCTGAGCAGAGTGAAGGGTTTGCCGGAATCATCCACCTTTCACGATTGGATGTATGAGTACATCAGGATCATAAGGAGGCAGAAGGTGCATATTGACTGGGGTAAACAAATCAGTGATGAGATGCACGAGCAGTTGATTAATGCTCCTTCTACATTGAAGTTCTACATGACTTCTTACCTGGTGTACGCAGCAGCTGTGATGAGACAATTCCCAGGTCTATCTACAAAAGGAATCGAATGATGGTGCCTTGTACAGATATTTCTATCATTGGAGCTGAAGGAGAGCTTTCATCATTTCAGACGGGTCACTGATGCTTTCTTTGCGCCTTTACTCTTCAACTTTGATCCAGCTTTGGAAAGAAGAGTGTCATTAGGGCTTATAAGGTGAAATAGTAGGATTGGATGTATTTTTCTCCAATTCCCCAACGTTTACTTGAGAGTAGGTTGTTACACCGGTTGTCCCTACATGCTACCACATTATCCTTCGGATAAGTGGGTTCTCATGGAAACATGCAGACAGCTGATGTCAGTGCAGAAAGAACGAAGAAGCAACCACAAGCGTGGATTCAAGTTTCCACTGACCATCGGCAGATATACTATCCAAACTGCACAAAAGGCTAAGTCTTTCTATGCTGAGATGCAGATCATGACCATCAAAACCTACAGGTATAGGTTTGATTTTTACTACCGAGATGTTAGGAAGAAGTTGCAAAAAGGTCACCAACACAGGTACCGTTTTGAAGACATGTGGGCGGATTGCAGAGATGAAGAAGCCATTTGCAAAATGGACTATTGCAGATTGACAGTTCAACAAATCAGATATCTTGGTATTGCTGATCTACCAGAGGATTTTGAGGATCCAGGTGATATCATGAACGCTATCTATGATGAACAAGGCATTGCTAAAAGGCTGTTGCCTGCAATACAGTGGTCTAGGAAAGAGGTTACTAGCATGAGAGAAAGGCTGAGACCAATCCTAGCCAACACAGAAGAATGGTTACACAAACATGGTCATGCAATGAAAAGTTTCAGGACAGACTCAGAAGGAGAAGAGTCTGAGGCAGAAGCACGCCAACAGCAAGAACTCCGCGACAAAAACAAGTCAGCGGCTGTTCCCACTTCTTCGCGGAGAGGCCCTAGGATCAAGTTCATTGTTGGGAAGAAAGATACCCAGGCTGTCCAAGAGACAGAAATGACGGAATCTCATCCATCTCGCTCTAAGGGTAAAAAGCCCATTCTAGAGGAGGTAGATTCCGATGAAGAAGATAC
>VDFB02078030.1:72666-84561 GCA_007258455.2 Sequoia sempervirens
ATGACTTTGTTGAAAAGATCATCGAACACGGATCTCAGATAATTTTGGCTGCGGATGAGAAAACCACCATGTTGGCCAAGCTCACCACAGAGCTTGATAAAGAAAAGAGCGTACTTTCCCAGGAGTGCAGAGACATGGAAAAATGTCTGTTGTTATGGTCGGAAATGAAACAGGTAAAGCTCAGCAAATTGGTGGAGGTTGGGGTAATTCCCGACAAAGAAAAGTTTGTAGAGGTAAAAGAATCACTGAAACACAGGATTCAAGTGGTTCAATCTCTCATAGAAGATCTTCACCAAGTGCAGGAAGATGTCGACGGGCATCGCACCATTCTTGACAAAAATATCAGAGAGTTGCCTGGTCAACTTCTAGAAGACAATCGTATCTTCCTACCGGCCACAGAAATATCCCTGATCTTCAAGGAAGCCATCACGAATTTGATTGACAGTTCAGACTTCTCAGAAGCTTCGCTGAACATCATTTGTGATACAAGGCTCACATTGGACAACCCTCGGAAGATCTATCTGACAGTGCAAAAGGTTCACTCATCTGCCATGAGATCGACACGAATTCACACCATTGTGGATTACACTGCTTGGTCCGTATGAGAAGTTCGTAGACTAGGAGGAAATTTGAAGACTTCCGCTACCAATGCAAAGAAACGGAAGTGGCCCCCTATTCTCCGGGGCGTTGTTAGATTATCACGCATCCCTTTATGCATCTTGTAAATATTTCTACATTTTCAATGTCATTTTGTAAATTGTACTACACCAAGTCCAAAGATGTAATATTTTCAAAACAAATTACACTTTGACTTTGGTCAAAGTTAGGTGAGATCTCCTAAAATCGCTCACCTAACTCTCCCTGATTTTCTCAATCTCTTTCCTTATTTTGCTCATCCCTCTTTCTATATAATGTGAGGGATTTTTCATTGTAAAGGATCTTTTTTTTAGCCTTTTGCAACGAAGTGCTGCCCTTTTGTAAGCAAATTTGTGAAACTTTGCGTTCATGCTTTGTGAATGAGATTCGATCAATAAAGAAAAGGATTGCAAGCCAAACTTTGCGTTGGATTCGATACTTTTGTGAGTTGATCTGATTTGGTAGTGATTAGTTCAAGGAATTTGAAAGACTCTAAGTAGTTGATGTAAACTTTGTGTTACATTTGTTATTTAGATTGCATTGTATTTCTTTTATCATTGGTTGAATGATCTATAAGACTTTGTGCTTATAATCATTCAAGCTCTTGCATGTTCTTGTTGAATAATCTACAAGACTTTGTGCTTGTAATTATTCATACTCTTGGATACTTTGTCGAAGGATCTACAAGACTTTGTGCTTGTAATCGTTCGTGCTCATTGATACTTTTGTTGGATGATCTACAAGACTTTGTGCTTGTAATCGTTCATGTTGTTCGAAGAATTGTTGCATCTAAGAAGACTTTGTGCTTAACGTGAAAGCAAACGCACGCCTACGCATTCAACATCGACAAGCTACTAAACTAATTTTGTGCCTTCGCGGGAGCTTTCCTTTAATTTATTTGTTTGTTGTTAATTACTTGGTATCTCACGTCATTTGACGAGATAGAGATATTGGCATTACTGCTACGTCTGCTTCAAGTTATCAAGAATTTAACTTCCAACAATGAAGTATCAGGAACATCTCAAAAAAGAGAGAAGGATGAATGTAACACAACCCCCACCTCGTGAATTTCGTGGGTACATTTTGTACTACTTGTGTGATTTACTATTGTTTCTCTTAGCAG
The DNA here is from genome assembly GCA_007258455.2 of Sequoia sempervirens. Lineage (NCBI taxonomy): Eukaryota > Viridiplantae > Streptophyta > Pinopsida > Cupressales > Cupressaceae > Sequoia > Sequoia sempervirens. Next base: position 74,426 of record VDFB02078030.1, read on the forward strand.
AAGAAGGGCTTCCCCCTTTCCTCAGAGGAGAGATTCACATCACATAGTTGCATGAAGTCCAAGTTGTGTAATCTATCGAAAAGCTGATTACAATTTTCACCCAACACGACTATTATTATGTTCTAATAAAATGGGTTATCCAACTACATATTAATTGTTTGTCGGCTTTGGGTAGTTATAAGCTTCAACTGGTTGATTGTTGTGTTCCTTTTGGCAACATTCAAATCCTTTAAATAGTTTTTATATTGTCAAGGAAAGCAATATAATCTAGTCAAATCGACTTTGACCCTTGGCTGACCATCTTTGGTCTTCTTTTGTAATAATTTCATGTGCGAATAAAGATATGCTTTACTCCTATATTTGGTAATCATTGTCATATCTATTATTAATTCATGTATTCATTTTATCAAAATGATCAATAAAAAAATATATTTTTCTCATAGGGCATCATAACTACTATCTTCAAGAACCTATTGTAATGTCCCCTTCCTAACCTATTCAGCAGTTTGGAAGAGTTAGCCTACTCAACCGTTCCCGTAGGCTAATGGAGTTTGGTTAGGGAACTTTGGTGACCATTTATCTAGCATGATGTGGTTGGGAGTTGTGTATTGCCCTTTTCTAGAGCATTTTAAGAGTTTTCTCCTATACTAATTTTAGTAAGTTTATGGCACTGATGGAGCTAGTTGTCATCCTGCTATTTTTAGTAGTGTTGGTCAGAGCAGTTGATATCCATATTTCAATATTTGAATGGTCCAATGCAATTATTTGAAATAACATAAAGTTATCAAAGTTAAATTAAATATTTAACTTATGTTATTTTATAAAGTTACTTTATTAAAAGGGACCATGGGAGACATAAGGGAAAATATAAAGTAAATAATGTTATAACTTAAAGTGGGCGCCTAGGGAGTCATAAGGGAGGCGTTTTAATCTTAAATATAATCATTTTATTTCCCCAAGGGGGTTGTGGGGTTTTGGGAGAGCTTTATAAGGGCTTTGGAGCTCATTCTTCTCTTATGATGGATTGAATATTGGTTTGCTCTTGTTCTTGGAGGAGTTCATTCTTCTCAGGGTTTGTGAGGATGAAACCCCTTGCAAGCAGCATTCTCTATGATGTTGAGAGATACAGTCTGGAGAATCTATTGGTGGTCTCATACAAAGATCATAGCTTGGCTACATTCGTGTTCATTTCTTCTCTTCTTCAATCATTGGAACTTCATATTTCAAAGTATATTCATCAAGCTAGATTGGAGGTAGATATTTGGAGGTTTCTTGCTGCTGTAAACCCTTTTTGTTGGTCGTACCTCTACTCAAGCTAGTTGTACCATTCCAAGGAGGGCGTGTGGGTTTGCAAGGAGGGCGCTTAGGGTTTGGAGTTGGGTATTGTTTCATTTGTGGTGCCTAGGGCTGAGGGATACTCAGCAATGTCAACGGGAGTGGAGACAACGATCTACGGTGACCAAAATCCATCATTTCTACTCTTCCAGTTCGCTGGTTTCAACTACAGCCCCTTGCCAAAGTTGCAAAATCTGTCTGGGTATGTTGGTTCTAGATATGTAATGATATTTTATGAACTGGGTTGCTGTTGTAATCATGAAAAATTTAATGTCCCTTACCTAGCCTTGCTCTTGTATTTGCTTGTTTGCCCTAGAATTCGATTGTTAATTAGGTTTAGGGTTTCTTCTTTCCAAAAGGAATGTGTTTCTCTAATGAAATAATCCTAGATTGAAATCTACATTCACCAATTTAAAAACATTTCCACATACACATATCTGTTAGCAATAATATCTAGATATCCACAATATATTCATAACCATAAATCAATTAATGAAGACATAAGAGGAGTGCCATAGGTGGATCCGCCCTGAAGCCCTCATGTAAACTCAAGAGGTTGTCCATCACAATCCTTCTTGCCTAGGGGCTTAGTACCTGCATACCCCACTCATGGTAACACCTCATAAGACACTCGTCCTATTAGGGGAGAGGAACCATGGAGTCCAAGTGGCCTAAGGCCTACCACCTTCTCTTGCCCAATCCCGTATCTTGGGCCTAAGGGGCAGACCTCGTTGTGACCTTTTTCGAATACATCGCCCTATTGCAAATGGGGACCCCCTAATTTTACCGCTTTTCTACGCTTGTTGTTGTCTCTCTTTTCACCACCGTCTTCCTGATTGTGCCCGCCATTAAGTTTGAATCAAAGTTTTGGCTAAGTCCGAGAATTAGGGGCCTTTGAACTCTAGTCATCTGTAAATCAAATGAAGTAACTGTTGGAATCTAACCTTGGCATTGTTGTTAGTGTTTTCGTGAGGGCTTCCAACGGAATTTCATCGTGATTCCTCGAAAATTTACCATTTTAGTAAGTGTGCAAATGCAAAATCTCAATAACATTTTGCACCTACCATGTTGCATCTGTGAACACACCTCAAGTCAGCTGTGCTAAATTTGAGTCAAATGTAGGACTTACTATTTTTAGCAGTCAAATTCGAGTCAATTCCCGTACCTATATGCAGATTTTCAACACATGTCCTGAGATTCCTTCCGGTTTTCCCCGAGACCTTCGCGATGGTGCGACATGCAAAATGAGATAACGACTTCTAATTCAGCCTTCCTGGCTATTTTTTAGGGTTTGCATGTCAAAGATTTCTTGCATTGTCCGAGGATTCCTTTGTGGTTTTCCGGCTCTCAGAATGGTGTACATGCAATGGAGATGGTCACTGAGCAACTTGCTATTTTAGTAGGTGGGTACATCCCGCATGTACCGCCTCCCAAAGACTTCGTAACGAGCTAATCGCGAATGCAAATGTGAAACAGGAATAAACGGAGACTACTCTGATATGCAATTAGGGTCACGGGCCCCAAAAGAGGGGCAAAAGTCAATTTTCGAAAACCGCAAACTTTGACCGCATCAAAGATCCCTTGTGGCCATCCTCACGTAAAATTTGAAGTCAAACGGAGCACTTACTATTTATAGTAAGTCATTTTGGAAATAGGCTAAAAATAGCAAATCAGTTGCATGTGCCAATGTCAACAGGAAGGTCACGTGGTGAGAAGCACGTCATTCAAATTTCAAGTCAAACGGAGTTGTGGAGGTATCAAAAGCGAGCAGTTACTATTTATAGTAAATCACCTCCAGAAATGGGCTAAAAATAGCAGGCCAACTAAAAATAGCAGTGTCAACAGGGTAACAAGGTCGTAAGGATGCAGTGTCTAAAATTTCAAATCATTCTGAGCTTCAGAGATGCAAAAATCAGGAGACTTACTATAAATAGTAAGGCACAGAGCAGCTGGCGAAGACGAGAAAAATAGCTAAGTCTGGAACTTTATCCTTCACCACCTTGAAAATGCGCCCAGCTTGCCTTCAGGTGTTTGAAAAAGTTTCTAAGGCATTGAAAAATCCACCTGCCACCTCCAAATGCGCCATCCTTGAGGAGTTGCTAAAAAAATTTCTAAGTCTGAAAGATATCCTCCTGCCTAGCTAAAATGCGCCCAAGGAAGAAGGTTGATAGCAAAAAATTTCTAAGTATCAAATTTCATCCTCCTCCTATGCCAAAATGTGCCCAAGGAAAAGCTGGAGAAAGTTTAAAATTTTTCTAAGTGTTAAGTTTCGTCCTGCTCAAGGGGTGAAATGCGCCCCCTCACATGCAAGCAAAATGCTAAAAAAATTTCTAAGTGTAGAATTTTGTCCTTCTCCCATGCCAAAATGCACCCAAGTTCAAGAAAAAGTCAACAAGTCAAAGAGTTTCATCCTCCTCTACATAAGAAATGCGCCCATGTTTAAAAGGGGTCAACAAGTCAAAAAGGCTAGGCGTGGGAAATCTCATCCTTCTTGCATGGCAAAATGCGCCCAAAAGAGGGCATGTCAAGACAAAAATAAGGAAGATCAAGAGTCATCCTTCACATATGCCAAAATGCGCCCAAGCATGTTGAGAGGAGGACAAAAAGTTGACTTTCTCTTCCCCCCTTTGAATGCGCCCAAATAGAGGCATGTGAAGACAAAAAAATGAGGCTCAAGAGTCACCAATAAAAGGCGTTGGAAGCTTATCCACCTCACTATAAGAAATGCGCCAAAGTTTGAAGGAAAGTCAAAGAAGGTTGAAGGCCTTGAAAATTTTCATCCTCTTGAACATGTGAAATGCGCCCAAAGTGCATGAAGTTTAAAAATGATAAAATGACTAAGGCGTGGAAATAAGTTATTCTCTAGCACGGGTAATATGCGCCCAAGGCACAAAGAGGAGGGATTTAAGTGTTGCTAGGCGTTGGAAATGCTAAGCCTATAAGGTAAAGTTGATGAATATTGCTAGATGCGCCATGCCAGGTGAAGTGAGGATGAAGGCAAATAAAATATGCTCAAGAAAATTTTTCCAAGTGAATTGATATAAAAAAAAAAAAATCGCCACAGGAAGAATGGATTGGAGGATGAAATAAAATTTTCTAAGGCAAAATTTTCAAGAGTGCTGAGTGATTCCAAAAAAATTTCTAAGGCAAAGAAATTTTCCTTAGGAGAAAAAACGCCTCAAGTCTGGTGAAGTGATGAATTTTCCTGAAGTCCGAGCAAAATTGTCGGAGATGAAGTCGGAGGATGCCAGCTGCACAGGTTGATAAAAAAAATTTCAAGCCAGAGCAACAAGAAATACTCACAAATGTGAAGAACAAGAACAAATTTGTTTTTCCAAGGTTCAAAATTCAAAAAAATTAAATGAACCCGTTCGTTGTGTACCCATGAATTCGACAAGTTCAGAAGGAAATTTTCTTCTGGGTATTGAAGATTATCGATGAGGAATGGATTTTAAGGTCTTCCACAGCTTGCCGAGGTTTTTGTGATAAAGATTTCAAATGGGCACCAGGTTGATGAATTTTCCTAAAATTTGAGAAAATTTTCTAAGGCAGGGAAGAAAATGTGTTTTCAAGATAAAAATATGCTTGGCAGACGAATTTGAAATTGAGTGCCTAGATAATTTTTGATCAAATTCCTGATGAAAGCATTTTTCTCGAGTCTGAGTTGGATGAAATATCAGAAGTGAAGTACGCCCAGGCAAAAGACAAGATGGGTTGAAAATTTGGCTAAGGCATGAAGAATTTGAACGCGAAGTTGGCTAAGGAAAACGATGAACGCTTGGAAGTTAGAGCGTGAAAATCCTGGTAAGTAAGTGAATTTATTTTATGAAGTGTTCTAATACTTTTCTCCTTGCTTGTTTTGCAGGAGGAATGTCGAGACCAGGCGGTGATGACTTAAAGTGAAAATAATCATACGTCCGAAGAAAGTTGCAAGAAAATGGCTATGTTGAGGACTTAGTATAACTCATGGACAAAGAATGAAGTTTCACCAAAGTTGAAAAAACAACGCCAAGAAGAAGATCAAGAGCACCAACTCCAAATTCATCAAATTTTATTATCTGAGGAGGCAATCTTAGAGACTCTTTTACCCTCCTCCAAGCGATCAACAGAATTGGCTGAACGCGAACAACAGAGCAGTGTGAACGCGTTTCAAGGATGGAATCTTCTAGAAGGGTGATGGACATTATGGCTCATTTATTACCCCACTCCTCTTGGTGGCGGTTTTTAGGGTGAATCTTGTTTAGGGCTGAGGTGGCACAATCTGGGCCATCCAGCCGATTGCAATCTGAGCCATCCGTTGGACTTGGCCAACTATAAAAGGGGGAGTCCCCCTCATTTGTATCTCATTAGAAGTAGAATTAGATTAGACATAGAAGTAGAAGTTAGAAAGTAGAGAGTAGAGGGACAACTTACAAGTAGCTTAGTATAGATTGATAGTGTAGTTTGAAGAAGAGGGAAAGTTTTCCCTTTGAAAACTTTGTAAGAAATTTTTGTGAACACTCTCTCAATAAAAGAGTTTTTCATTGATGGTGAATTTCATCTTTGTTGTGAGTAGCTAGCAAGGTTTCTTCGTCCTTCCGATTCAAATGGTAGCGTAAAATAGTTCAAAGTAGTATAATTTTCATTCCATGCAAGTAGATGTTAGCTGTGAAATGTGGTGTTTGATCTAAGCAACTTCGTCTATCCATACCACTAGTGTATTTGCTGATGGTGAATGTGCCTTGTGTGGTCAACTGGAAATGTTTGGGCCTAACTTCAATCACAGTTTGAATGGTGGTATGCGTCGTTGTGATGGTATCTTCATGTCAAATGGTGGTTTGAACATCTTTAGTCATCTCCCCTGAAGATTGCACCGACTCCGTGGAAGCTGTCTAAGGTGAGGCAAAGCGAAGTTTGGTTGAAGTTTGTTGAAGTTGAGCTCCATATCCCACGCTTTAGAATAAATTTAGACTCTCTAAATCTTGCAACCTCTTTAAATTCAGTACTTTCTAGTTAGAATAGGAAACCCGTGCTTCATTGATAAATCTGTTGAATGGAGAAAACCCCTTCCTCTGCTATTGAACAATTCTGTAAGTCCCCTTGAAATACCAGCAAATCACATTGAGCCAACTGAGCCTATTCGCATTAAAAGAACCTTGGAGTTGAATGCATGAACTTTCTTGCAATATTAGCATGCGGAATACTTTGATCAAGAGAGAGTAGGGTAGCCGTTGGTGACTTTATTCTGCGTTGGTGCGGTCACGAAAAACACATCAACAAGACCTAGGTGGGACCCCCATCTTTCTATAACCCAATCCCTAGTCAAGGGCCTAAGGGGCTGCAAAGCCCAATCCCTTGTTAAGAGCCTAAGGGGCTGCAAAGACCAATCCCTTGTCTAGGGCCTAAGGGGCTGAAAGTGGGGTTTTTAGGCAATCCAACTTCACCCATGTTTCGTCCATCCTATTAGGTTTACAAGCACATAGTAGACAATCTTTAAACAATTAGATATATTTGCATTCATCCAAGATTTATTTCATGCCTATAATCAAATATATTTTCATTTACCAATGGTTCTTTAAGTTCATCATTTCCTATGATAATTCTCATTATGATAAGATTAAAGGATGTCATTATATCAATAATCAAATTAACAATATCTAGTTCTTATATTCAAAATATGCTAAATATTATTGCTAAGTGAATACATTACCTGAACTGTTGTGTCTTCCCATGATTCTTAATTCCTTAGTCGCCTTCCTTCAATCTTACATTTGATTGGTCATAAATATTAATCTATCCATTTTTATATTATGATCGTAATTACTTATAAGGCTCAATAATTGCTGCAAGCATCATTATTGCAATGATTGTGTATATATATATAATTATTTCTAACTAATTTTAATCTTCCAATAATCACTTACTATATCTATATATATATATATAAATTACTTCCCCAAATATATTCTTGACAATAACACTTAATCAAATAAATCTCCCATAGTTTATTTCATTTCCAATCTGCTGCTTTATGCAGATTTCTAATTCATTTTCCCTACGTCCTTCTTGCTATCTCTTTTCCTTATATTTTTCCTTATATTTATATCTCTATATGCCAAGGGATGCCTCCTTTATGAGGGGTACGTCCATTTGAATAGTTGTATCCTTTTGAAACCATGCAATGCCTTTTCTTTATCCTTTATTAACTAATCATTATGCTACCCTTCACATTAGATAATCCTTGCCCTTTATTTAATTGCTATCTATCTTTTTCCCTAAAATCCCATTGTATCCCTTCATTTGTAGTATAAACTTTGTGATGTCCCCACTCTATTCAGTCACCTGATGCAGTGTGTTAGCACTTTTCTTGGACCCTTGTGGGCTAACTGGATTGGTTAGAGGGTCAGTGGTACCTTCTGGAGAGTTCGGTCGATTTCATTTTCTGAGATCGTGGATAGGCTCATTGTAGGCCTTGGCAGTACAGGAGTTTATTTGCTTCTGACGGCATTGAATTCTGTTGAGAATTGAGGGAGATAGGCTTACTTAAGTGATTTAAGTTAATTTTTAACTTAAAGTCTTTTTATAAAGTCAATTTGACTTTATAATTCTTATTTCACTTAAATTAAGTCTAAAGTGAATATTTTAATGTTATATCTTTTATTCACTTAAAGGAGGCGCCAAAAATCAAAAGGGAGACTATGGAAAGTGACTTAAGTTTATTTCCATAAATTTAAATGAGCTAAAGCCCTAAAATGTACGGCTTTCTTAGGTTTTCACCTCCTTTGCTTTATAGGGGATTTCGGCAATGAGAAACTCATCTTTTTGAATATTTCAACTTTGCCTTGGAGGTTTTTTCCCTTGCTTTCAGCCTGTGATCAGGTTTGCAGCAAATCCACCATTGGAGAACGAAATCTCTTCAGTGTGAGCACTTGTGAAGTTGTGAGAGATCAGCTGAATTAGTGCAGATTTAGAGAGCTTCATTTCAGAAGTTCTGCAGTGCTTCAACAGATTTTTTGTAGTGTTCTTCATCAAAAACAGAGGGTTTATTGGTTGTTGTTCTTCCTTCACCATGGCAGACTTCATGGCTGTTTGGGCACACCTTCAGAGATGGTTTTTGGTGCTTTTTGTTTGAAAGGGCGTGGCACTTGCAAGGAAGGTTTTTTTGGCTTTTTGGAGAAACGTCTTCTTTCGGAGGATCTCTCTTCATGAACTTGGGCGCCCTACCTATACTTCTCTCTGGCTTCAGTTTCAGAATAAACTTTGAAGTCTGTAACTCTCTACTCCAGTTTTTGTCAGTTCTTCACTATGCTGATCGGATTTCTTATTTAAAAAATTGGAGGCTTTCGGTATGTTTATATGTTTTAAATCCATTGTTGATGATAATAAACACCTTCTACAATTTCAGTTTGATTAAATTTGCTCAAGTTTTCATTCTGTGAGCTTTTATATGATGCGCCCCTTCTCTTCTGTCTACAAAATTTCTCTAAAAAACTAAAAAACACAAATAGACTTAAAAAAAAGACAGGGGTTTGAGCAGTGAGCTAGCAAGGCTCATCACAGTGGTATCAGAGCTCTGATCCTGCCAGCTTGTGGGATTTGAAAAAATTTATGAAGTCACACCAAGAGGGTTTTGACAAGTTCTACTCTCGTGGGGGCCCTAGAAATCAAAGAGGTGATCATAATCCTTTTCCATCATTTCCATTTGACGAACAGGAGGAGGAAATAGACTGGGATAATATGGCTAACAGGGAAGGAGAAAGTTCTCATATGAACAAAGAGGATAGAGAAGCTAGAGATGTGCTAAGAGGTATGGTTGCAGGTCAAGAACAGGTAGCGAATATTCTCCAGCAACTCAGCACAAATGTAGAGAACTTAACACTTCAGAGAGGCCAGCATCCAGGGCATGATCATGAGGGCAGTATCCATGGTGCACCTCATAGACCTATTGTTCCAGCTCGCACTTTTGTGAGAGCAACATGTCCTACCCTCACCAGGAATGATACGAAGGATGAGGAAGAGGTTGAACAGGGTGGTGAGATTAATTTCACAGATAACATCATGGTTATGCATGATGAATGGGACGCATTGCCACCTAGAGTTAAGGAGCACCTTAACTTTGATAGATTCATGAGCCAGAGGAGAGAACATAACAGAAATAGGAATGACAGGAGGCCTTGGTACAAGCACAGTGATCTTAGACAGGCTACCAATAAACTCACCTTGGCGAACTATGATGGCAGTGGTAGAGTTTCAGCACGTGCTTGGATCAGCAAGTTAGATACATTCTTGACTCTACGTCCCATGCCCGAGGAAGATTCTATTCGATTTGCAGCACTTCATCTTGATGGCGTAGCTCATGATTGGTGGATTCATGGCATGGCTACTCTTCACCATGATCAGATTACTTCATACCAGGAGTTCACAGATAGACTGGTAGAGAGGTTTGACAAACGTGATCCCGAGCTATTTTTCAGAGACCTAGCACAGCTGAAACAGCTAGGTAGTTTGGAGTCATATATTGGGGAGTTTCAGAGATTGTCAGTTATGGTTACAGACATTTCTGAGAGGAGGCTGATCATACTCTTCATTGAAGGACTTTTCGAGCCTATGAAAGGATGGATCAAGGCATTTGATCCCCCTACATTACAGGAAACCATGAGGAAAGCTCGCAGCATGGAGCTCACTACTCCTCGAAAGCAATTTGGCACCAAACCTTCTACTTCTTACAATGAACATAAATCTGATCCGAAAAAAGCTGATAATGCTGATCATAAGAAGAAATATACAGCACCTTTGGATCGAGAAACCATGAATGATCTTCG
>VDFB02078031.1:0-14694 GCA_007258455.2 Sequoia sempervirens
TTTTTTACAAAATAATGAATAAATGTCTAATTATATATTTAGTTTTTTTTTTTTTAAATAAAAAAAATTAAAGATTTGAATAATTATTTTATTATAATATATAGTAAATATAATATATAAATAATAAATTATATGCATAAATCTTTTTCATTTTTATTTCTAAATTTATTTGAATAATTATTATACTACAATTTATGCAATATATAAATTATCTATGTACATATATGTAAATTTTCATAATTTTATTACTTGACTTTTAAATATATACATATATAGTTAAAATTAAATAATATTGTATTTTAATAAATATAACTGTTTTCTAATAAAAATATTAACAATAACTATTTAAATCACTACTGAAAAACACATATATTATTACAGCATAGTGTTTAACACTAACAAAAAACATATATTGTTTCAGCATAGGTTATAAGATACAACTCAACAAAGTCAACCAAATGGCAATGGAGATTATTGACATCTCCAGTACTTCCAGTGAACCTATGCTGTCAACCAACTCGACACCATCAATCAATGGGAATGGAAATTCTACAAGTCAAATACAAGATTTTGCCAATGACGTTACAGTTAGTTGCCTCGACTTGCTCCAACAAGCGAAGAACACTGTTCAAAACATGCAAAGTGTCCAAGATTTGGACATTCAATCAATGCAAGTAACATTACATGAGTTCCATTTAACTTGTGAGAAGTTGAGTTCCTTTTGTACTTTCCTTCGTGAAATGAAAGTGGATGAGTTATACGGACAAGGTGGTTCTATCTACATTAAAGAAGCATTCCAGAATTACTTGAATCATGTCTAAGATATGTTCTCCCTATAAATGTGTATATAGTATGTGATATAACCATGTAACTTCAGCTTTTACCAACTTATGGATAGTTGGATATTTTGTAAATCCCTAAAAGAAATGTAAACTCCAGTATACTATGAACAAGGCACTTTGCCTCACAATAAAAAAAATGCAATGTGTCACCTACTACAATACCATGTAACACATTTTTTGCTTCAAAAATATATACACTTACTTTGTTCTCTTGCTATCATATTGCATCTTCGTTCTTGACTTTTGCTTTTGTTTTGTATCTCTTTACTTGACCCACATGTCTACATCCAAAAACAAATAGCATCTTAGATTGCATATAATTAAAAATAGTAGTTTGCATATAATGTGTTGCAAACCTTTCCTCAAATTTCACTTCAAGCATGATAAATGTATCCTCAAGTAGGACACAATCCACATAAAACTTGTGCTCTCCAATTATAGGTTAAATGTGTTAGGCTTGTTTACTTACTACAATGAGTGTAGAGTATAGTTAGGTTTATTAATTGCATTGCACCCCAAAATGAGTAACATGTTTGTGAACCAATTAGCTTTCTTAAATTTTATTGTATGTTCCTTCGTTGTTTATCCCTTGCTATTAACAAACTAGTGTTCTATTCATTTGTTCGAAAGCACGTATCCTCTTGTCCCTTTACCATAGAATGTAGATTCAAATACCTATAGTGCTTGCAATTAACTTAGATTACTTAATACTGTGAAATAATTTTTTTACTCACTACACTTTCCCTTTATTTTTCCTTACAAATGCAGCAAGCTAACTTCCAAAGGCCACTATTTTGATATACACACCTATTCAAAATCACATTTACAGGTATTATTCTAAATCTGCTTTAACTCTATATAACTTGTATACACACTTTTATTTAAACTATTGCTTGCATGGTCACATTCAACAACATCGTGGCTTTTTCAAATATTATCAAATTAGTTAGGTATATTTTGTTGGCTATAGAGCATATTAATTTCATACTTCACAAAGTATTCTTTTTATACGTCATTTAATGTAAGTAATAGTTGCCACCTACAATTTACTTTTGCAAGGACTCGTTCGCTCTCTTATCACAATGTATTCTTTGACTGAGAATGCAATTAAGATGATCCATGATGGAAACGTAGACCTGCAACCCCATCTACAAGCAATAGATATTTCAATGTTTGGACATGGGCCTGAACCAACCAATCGCTATATACTACAACTCTCTAATGGGGTGCATAAGCAGAAGGCTACACTTCCAAAATAGTACAACCACCACATATATTCCGAAGAACTACAGAAGGGCTCTATACTTAAACTCATTAAATATAGTTGCCCTGTTCTTTGCAATTCAAGGTGAGCCATCATATTTCAGTGATTCGCTACAATATCCACAATCAAAACTTATAGATTATCATTCTTGAAATCCATGATGTCACATCTCATCTTATTGATAATACTTCTTCATTGTACACTTATAGGTGGATTGTCATATCAAAATTAGAAATCACATGTTTGCGGCAAGATATCATTGGCCAGCCTACCAACCTCTTTGAACAACAAACCCAACAAGTACAAGCCACATCAACAGGCCTTGATGACAGTGTTATAGTATCACAACCACCTCTCTTGCCAAAATATTCCTTAACTAACAATGCAATCAAGATGATGAATGATGGAAACCTAAACTTGCAACCCTATCTACAAGCATTAGAAATTGCATCATTTGGTCATGCCCTCAAACTGGTTGATCGATATAGAGTGGAGCTCTCTGATGGGGTGCATAAGCAGAAGGAAACACTCCCAACAAAGTACAACCAGTGCATAGCTTGTAAAGAACTCCAGAAGGGATCTATACTCAAACTGATAGGATACAGTTGCCCTGTTCTTTGCAATTCAAGGTGAGCCACAATATTTGCATGCTCTTCTACAAAATTCCAATTATCAACTTATAGCTTAGCATCGTTTATCCACTATGCCACATTTTTTCGTACTCAAAATACTTACTCATTTTATCTTTATAGGTGGATAGTCATCTCCAAATTAGAGATCACATGTTTGCAGCATGACATTATTGGTCAACCTGCCTACCTATTTGAAGAGCAAGCCCATCAAGTAAATTCTACAACCTCAATTGCTCCATCTACGAGCATGAATAACACTGCTATGGTACCAAAGCCACCTACTCAAAGGGCACTTTTTGGGATATGCTCGTCCCTACAAAATAAAGACCTTCTGTCCAATATTACGCCTATTAGAAATTTGAATCCATTTCAGACAAGGTGGCTTATAAAGGGTCGTGTTACCATGAAAAAGTAGATGCACAACTTCAACACACATAAGGGACAAGGGTAGGTCTTCTCTTTCGATATTATTGATTGTGAGCGCACTAAAATATGAGTGACTTGTTTTAATGAAGTTGCAAACCTTCATTACATGAATGTACATTTTGGAGAAGTATATACAATATCTGGTGGAACTATTAAGTCAGCTAATAGGTTGTACAACAAACTAAACAACCAGCTTGAAATTTGTTTAGTCGAGGAATCCAAAATTTCTTGCTTAGAAGATGACCTTGTAATTCCCAAACATCAGTTCTCTTTCACACCCTTCAAGGAAATTTTAGAATTGAACAATAATATCATTGTTGATGTTATTGGCATAGTCATATGTGTGGACCCAAGCTCAACCATAAGGAGGAGGGATGGGACTGAAGTTCTTCGAAGGAGCATCAAATTGATAGATACCTATTCATCTACAATTAATATTACTTTATGGGGTCCAACAACTGAAAAGGAAGGCAAGCAACTGCAAGAGATGTATCACTTAAAACATGTGGCCATACTTGCAATAAAAAATGGCCATGTCACTGAGTACAATGGAAAGGTCATAAGCACGTTGGCAAGCACCCACCTATTTGTAAACCCAAAAATACAGGAGGCAGAACAACTCAAATCATGGTTTGAACAGAATGGGACTGATGTCACTCCATTGAATACAAAACTATTGGATGCACCTCTCGTGCTTATGAGAACAATTGCTGATATTGAAGAGAAAACTACCAATGTGAAAAAAACCTTCCAATGCACTCTAAAAGCAACAGTGCAATACATAAAGACAAATTCATTATGCTATCCATCTTGCCCCCTTGAGTTAGATGGAAGACAATGTAAAAAGAAAGTTGTACATAATGATGATCAAACATGGTATTGTTCCAAATGCAAAGCTACTACTGCTAAATGTACCTATAGATACATACTCCAGCTAAAGCTTGCAGATCATACAGGAATATTATGGGCTGTTGCTTTTGAAGAACCAGCCACTGAACTTCTTGGAATGTCTGCAAATAATTTATACATGCTACAATTCAATTCTGAAACAAAAACTAAAGTTGAGACCATAGTCAAAGGAGTGTTATTCAAGCAATTTATCTTCACAATCACAAATTCATATGATTCAACTGCCGCTCAAGCACGGGTAAAATCAACAATCACAAAGGTCAACGAGCTAGATTTTGTTGCAGATAATTTGATCATGCTGGGTGGAATCACTACTATGTGTCCTATTGCTAGTGTTTAGATGTACCTCAAGCGCCTATGTAATGTATATAAAGTTTTGTAACATCTTATATAGTATACTTTCTATACTTTTGATTCCATACATGGAATTTCAATATCACAGATATATTGAATATATTGTTGTTATGAAAATACTGTGATTACCTCTTCCACCAAATTACTCATGTATATAGCATACCAATTGTATCTCAACTACTTCTCAAAGAATATAATGATCGAAGAACTCATAACATTAATGTTAAGCTTATTTAATTTTTTATGTATTTGTAATTGTTCATTTGATAATTATAGTTCATATTTCCTTTACAGATGGCACCCTCTACCCCTAAAAGCATACAATCTCGTAAAAGAAGTCATGACTACTATATGCAACATAAAGAAGAAATCAGCATTCGCTGTCATTTCCAACGCATAGGAAAACAGGCAATACAAACGAACGCACCAACCTCCTTTCAGTCAAACCAACACAATATTGAACCATATGAATGTGCATCCCAAACTGAAAACACTTCTGACATAGGTTGGTCAATGTGCACAGACCAAACAATGCAATCTCGTCAAAATCAGTCCACAAGCTTACCACTCTCTGAAAAAAACTTTATAGAAGCTTCAAAAAGATTTCGTTCAAGATTAGATAAACTATCAAACTTGCCAACTTGCACAATTTACAATGAATGCTACCCAGGAATCCGTACCAATGCAACACAAATTGGTCCAGTTTGTTTTAGATGCTTTTGTGAGACATGCAAACATCATTTCTCAGCATCTAATTTAATGGACCCAAGAGTACAACCGTATGAGCTGCAAACACTAACACAAGTTGAAGAAATGCTTATAGCACGAGTCAATCCTATAATACAAGTAACAAGTGCTCGTGGAGGCCAATACAAATATAGTGGACACACAATTTGTTTCCCGCAAGATATCAAAACCATAGCAAAATACTTGCCACATAAAATTGCAAACTTGGATGTGTTGGTGGTTCGAAGAACCAATACAAGAGGTGACCATTATGATTGCTACGTAAGTAGACATCGTGTGTGGGCTACACTAAAATATAAAATCGCATATGACCCATATTACGAAGATGTCAAGGTGGATTTTGCATCTCTTCAAGAGCTCCTTGATACAAATACAAACATCTCTAGTATGCTTCATAACATTAATGCTAACAATGACAATATTGTTGCACCAAATAGTGCATCAAAATTTAACATGGATTCACTTGACACAGAATTCACTTGCTCCTCTTCCTTCATGGCTAGGCTACCAAATAAATGTCGTGAACTAGAAATCATAAGAGAAATATTACAAATTATAGATCACAATCACACCATTGTAGATTGGTCGACACTTGAGTCATCACCAGTTAATGAATACAATACTGAAGGACTTCTAGACATGGCTTTTCCTTCTTTGTTTCCCAATGGTAGTGCATTACATTTACAACCTCACTATAGACAAGTTGAAATACATGAATATGTATTGCACCTAATAAGGTTTCATGATAATAGATTTGGAAGGCATCCAAGGTTTAGATATTTTGTCTTGAACCTATTGATGCACCACCGAAGCCAAGGTATTGCCTCCATTTTTGTCAAGAAAAATGTTGAGGACTACATACCAACCACCATAGACAGCCTTCGTCACCATATACAAACGTTGCCTGACACTAAACTAGCCGAACAATTGATGCATTATGGATCATCCCTTAGAGGAACACGAGCATATTGGAATAAATGTTGTGGTGAATTGTCAACCATGATCAACCAAATAGGCTCCCCCACACTATTCTTCACATTAAGTGCTGCAGATACCAAATGGCCCGACTTACATCAACTATTTACAAAGGGAGCAACTCAAACATCACAAAACAATAAAGATTGCATAGATAACATTGTTATGGACCCACATACGACATCCTTATACTTGCATCAAAGATTCACAACATTTCATGAAGAAGTCTTAGAGAAGCTCTACTATGCAACAAACTACTGGTATAGATCTGAGTGGCAACATCGAGGGTCTGCACATGTACACAGCTTCCTTTGGCTTGAGGGTGCACCAAACATGGACAAACTTGACTGGAGAAATCATGCCGACGTAGACAAAGTGAAATCATTATTTGACAAATATGTTAGTGCTTGGAATCCTCAAACTCTAGGAGACAGGAGCAACACATGCCATCGGTCTTCACAAGACGACCCATGCTTACTAACAACACCTGAAATCTTTGCTACAAACACACTTACTGACTATGAAGAGTTACTAAACAGTGTCCAAAGACACACCAAGTGTTCAAAATCAACCTGCCTTCGCAAGAAAGGAAACAACATGGAGTGTCGCTATAGTGCACCATGGCTCGAATGTGCCACGTCTTCGTTATGCAATGATGAAGATGGGAAAAAAACCTTTTTCACTGCACGTAATGATGATAGGTTGAATATACATGGTCCAAAAATTCTTTCCATATGGAGGGCCAATATGGATTGTCAACCCGTGCTTTCAAAAACACTAGTTCTAAAATGCATTGCAAAATATGCCGCAAGGGCAGAAAGAAAATTTGAAAGCTACCTTGATATGTTGACACACATATGTCAAAAGCAAGCACCCAAAGACAAGGCACTTGCAACATATAGAAAATTCATGTTTGAAATTATTGCTGATCGTGATATAGGTGCACAAGAAATGTGCCATATGTTGCAAAAGTTGCCCCTTGTTGTTTGCAATCATGAATTCATGGTGCTTAATGTTGGGAGAAAAGTTTTCAACCGAATTCAAACCAATCGAAATGAAAATACATTGGAGCTAACTTACATCCATACATACACACAACGTCCTCGTCAAATGGAGAAAGTAACACTACTTGAATCTGCACGATCATTCTCGTTCTCATCAAGCCGCAAAGACTACAAGTGGAAAGAAAGGAAACAAAAGGCAATTATCAGTGTCTTCCCTCGATTTCTTGCTATTCCAAAGGGGGATTCAAAACATTTTGAGACATTTTGTTGGAGCGAACTACTTTACAAGCAATTTCGTAACATTGAAGCAGACATTGGTATCGAGAAAGAGAAAATTGTTGCAAATTGGAAGGAGATGAATATACATAAATATTATGTGTGGCATGTTGATCGTATAGTTGACAAAGAAGTAAATCAAGAAGAGAAAGACGAAACAAAAGATGAAAACAATATAGGCAATACAATACAATTGAATGAATGGGAGTTCTTGTCACAATTGGGTCTTGGTACTAGTGGAAATCTTAATTCCCTTGATATGCTTGGAAGGCGTGACTTTGACAATTGCCACAAGTGGAATGCCCATACAATACCTCAAGCGTTACATGAAACTGTAGAGCATTTTGTATGCACAAATAAGGTGGACCAAAATGACAGCCCAACAACATTTGAGTTTAACGACCTCCCATATCCACTCTCTCCCAAACGACAACTCGCCCTAACACTTGTTATGGACCACTGTAGTTCTTGTGAAACCAAAAAACCCTTGTACATGATCATACAAGGAACAACAGGAACAGGGAAATCATATCTTATTCATTACATTAAACACTCCCTTTCCAATTTAGTACCACAAGAACATAGCCCACTCCTTGTTGTTGCTCCTACAGGAATTGCAGCATTCAACATACACGCCTCAACTATACATTCAGCCTTGAAAATTCCAATCAAGGAAATGCAACCGTTGAAGGGTCAGTGACTTGCAATGTTCCAAAATAGCATGAAGCACATAAAATACCTCCTAATTGATGAACTGAGCTTTATAGGCCCAAAATTATTCTTGCAAATTGATTCTAGGCTACGTGAGGCTTTCCCCCACCAACAACACTTGTGCTTTGGTGGAAGATCTATCATTCTTGTAGGTGAATTTGCACAACTACCCCATGTTATGGACAAACCTATATATGCTGCCCACACAAATGCAAAAGCCCTTTGGGAACAATTCACTATTATTGTCACACTAGAAAAAATATTTCGACATGGGGACACACAAGCTCAAATTGACTTTCAAAGAACTCTACAAAACATTTGTAATGCAGAACCAACTGAACAAGATTGGGAGCTACTAATGCGTCGCACAAAAAAAGAGCTATCACACAAAGAAAACAAGTCTTTTGACCTAGCAATGCACCTATTCCCGACCAATGACTTAGTTGGAACACATAACAAAAAAATGATACAACTATTAAATCTTCCTATTGCTCTTAGTATTGCAATAAAAACAACCACAACATCAAATATTGACAATGATGCTAACAAGCTTCCCCATGAACTCCTCCTATGTAGAGGCCAACACATCATGCTAACTACAAACCTATGGACTCAAGCAGGCCTTGTAAATGGTTCTCTTGGAGAGGTTGTAGATATTGTATACATAGAAAGCTCCAAACCACCAGATTTACCATTATATGTGGTAGTAAAATTTGATACTTACAATGGCCCACCTTGGAGCATCCATGCTCCAAAAACTATTCCTATATCACCTATATCTCTAGGTGCTCACAGGCAGTTACCACTATGCAGTGCATGGGCGATCACAATACATAAATCCCAAGGATTGACGATCGAAAGAGCAACAATCGATATAGGTAAAAAAGAAAGACAAGGATTAACTTTTACAGCTATATCTAGAGTTAAATCAATACATGGACTTAGGATCGACCCACCATTTTCCTTTGATCGATACTCAAGAATGAAGAATAATCCATACACAATAATCAGGAAAAAAGAAGAGCTCCGACTACGTCTTCTCTCTTTATGATGAGTACAGGTACACATACATTAACACACAACTCTCTCAAGAAAGCTATATTTGTTTTATCTTCTACTTACCATATTGATATACATACAAATTATTGTTTCTATGCTTACACCGCATTTGCAATTACATGCAGGTGGTTGTTCCAAAATCAGATACTCCTACAATGGTTGCTCCAAGATGATGAATTTTCCCAAAGTATTGCTCATTTTTAGGAGATATACAAACCCTTTCACATTCAATAGAATATACCCCCTTTGCATACAATCCATCCTATCAAATTGATCCATGTCAAGAACATGAACCAAAGTATATTTAAGACAACACCACGCAAAATCAAGATCAAGAATCCAAACCTCCAATATACCATATCCATATACCACTTACTCATCCATCTACCCATGAGATGCGTACTCCTAAATGTACATGTAGATGTTCTACAAAAAAAGAGTCAACATTTGGGAGACTGTAGAGTCCTTATGATAGAACCACTATCAATGCTACAACACTTCATAACTTCAACCATGATTCATGCACCATCCCATCCTCCAAAATAAAGAAAGGGGCAAATAAAGAAAAAATGGACAAATCATATTCAAATGGATACCATAAAATACAACACAAAATCATCCCTATAAACCTCTATTAGTCAAAGAAACTATGGGGAAAAAATCAAGAAGGGAAGCTCTTCCATCAAAAAACGTCCACTAGTGCACAAGAAAGCTACAAAAATGGCCTACAAGACATATGCACAAAGTTTTCCCCAAACGAAACTCCATATCCACTTACCATTGCTCACCTCCCAAGTTTGGAAAAAAAAATCCAAACCATCAACCATCAACGTACACAAACATAAATTGCTCAGAATAACCATGTGTTGATAGCAACACTTTATCATAAGGACTCTTACGGATCCCAAATCGTGATGTATGCATCTCGATGAGATTGCAACCAAAAAAAAACCACCTGCATGTACCAAAAGCGGTACACGCATCTTACCTCATCCATAGTAAATCCAACACTCCATCCACCTTATCCAAACTAAATCAATTCATCCATGGACCATCTATCAAATTCATGTTCACTCAACGCCACCCACATTCCAAATCATCTTGATCTTGGACGACGTTCAATGTAAACTTAACACTTGCTTTTGGTAAATTTCTTGATATGGATCGTTATCATTCACTGCACCACCATTATACAAGTATTCTCCATCCTTTCCATACCCCACATATCCATTCACCAATTCATTTATTCCATGCATCCACCCACTACATTTCATGTATACTCCTACAAACTAGGGGCAACTACTGTATCCATATATTACAAACAATGTGTAATGATTCATGTTCTCTATATATTATTGAGATTCAAACATTGTATAATCACATTGTATATTTACCTATTACCATCTTCTAATGTCTATTTTTTGCTGTGAGATTAATAAATTGTTTGTTTTGTTAATGATGTCCATACAAGTACTAAATTCATGTTACTCCCCTTCTTACTTCTCTATATTTTTCTATCGGCGTAACTCTTACACCCCCTCTGGTGCAAGTGCTAGTTTATCTTAACGATGATAAACTCTCATACAATTTTAATTTGAAACTTTAAGACTTCAGTATCCTTTCAAATATATATATATATATTTTTTGCTTTATACACAACAAATGAATTTCACCTCAAATTTTGAACAATGAGTATACTAAAAAAAAGAAGCACAAAATCTTTCCCATGAAAATGTTCAGTGAATAACGTGGGAACATTGAGGCTGAAAACTTTAAGCTTTTAAAGTTTAAAGTATTAGATAGCAATTAGAAAATAAAGTCACTAAGCGGCAAGAGCAATAGTAGTAGGAGGAGGCAGAGGATCTCGATCACTCAAATTATCCCATACATCAATGGGTTTCAAAGTGATATCAATGACATCCCAACCTTCATTAGTATCTTTATCTTTAGTGTGAGCTAGAGAAATTGCCAAATCAAGACAATGGAACCACTTTGAAGAACTAGTAACAGGCCACCTAGGAGCAGCGCCAGTCAACATCCTTACACCCTTGGAAACTTGAAGGGGAAGGGAAGCAAAGCATCACTGGCTAGGCTACAACACACCTTTATGATTGTCAGCCCAACGGAGAGGATCATGGGACTCAAGAGATTGGGTACAAGAAGTAGAATGGCTCCTCCCTTTGCAATGATTGCAAGTAGGAGAATGATTGTCAGAAGAAGTCGGAGATGGAAGCGCTCTAGCAATAGTACATGAGGCATTTTCTGAGTGCTCAAGTAGCTCCTAGAGGCAAGCCAATTCTAGGAAAAACTTGTGAGCTTACCTTTGATATGTAGCAAAACATTAGAACACATGATAGCTTTAGAATAAAATAAAATATTTTGATCCATATGTTGAAGAGAAAAAAGACAAAACATATAACCCATATGTTGAAGAGAATCTTGAAAGCTTATACCAAATATGGGAGTATTTATAGAATGCAAAGCTAATCCCCAAAAGAGCCATATACAAAGGAATGGAGTTCCAGCCTAAAAGGTTGAAAAAATTCCTTGAATCCATGTGCAAGTTGTTGGAAACTTTATGGAAAATCAAGGGTGTTTGAGAAAGACCAGTACCAAGGGAATTATGAGATATACTTTAAATGATAAAACTAGACCCCCATACGTGTCATGAAAGAATAAATGAAACAGAGTGGGTGAGCTTGGGCTCCAAAACAATCAACAAATGTTAAGAAACATACATTTCCACACCAAGATAGATGATTGCAAATGTCATCTTTGGTTTTAATTTGAGCACCATAGGAGATGAGGGAGAGAAAGCCTACAATATCCAAGACATATATATAGTTATGAAGATCTATATTAGATTTACCACCTCCAATATTTCCACCAAGGCTTGGTAGAGTGGACACCAATTTTTTGTTTCATCTTGTCAGGGATGACCCCCATAATCGTATTAAACATCTTTTGGTCCTAAAGAGAGAGACTAAACTTGACCTTAAGTTCATCCTAGGACGTGAGGATCATAGAAGTTTTGGAGAATAAATCTTGAGGACATTGGATTTCTTTCTTGTGAGAATGTAAGGCCTTGACCCATGGCAACCAAGCCAAAAGGAGACCTTATATATGCAAAGAAGGGATACCACCTAAGATTATGTTGATTAAGGAGGGACATTTTTGGGGGTGAGATCCTTATGAGTCAAGGCTTAATAGCATACCAAAGCACACCAAATACTTTTGGAAACAAAATTTCCCTTGATGTGAACATCATTCATATGAGGAGAAGGGTTTAAACCCAATCCCTTCAAGTATAAGTTCTATTAGGCGAGAGTAACCTTAAAAGGAAATACAATACCAAGAAGAAGCACCCCTGGAAAACTTCATTTTACAAAAGGGAATGAATAATCCATTTTCTCTCACATAGGGCTGGCCCTTAACATTTATTATTGGATAGCAACCCTAGCCCTCAAGTTCTCACAAGGGGACAATAGAAGTCCCAAGAAACTTGGTGAAAGCTCTTATGATATTCAAAGGGCCCATAAAAATCTCAAAGAGGAGATTCTCTAATTTTAAGTAGGAATCTTTTAGAAGGATCAGTAACCTGAACATGGGTGGCAACAACAATTTAGAAAAAACTTGAAACTTTCCTTCCAAAGAGAGAGGTTGGGTTATCCAATAGGAAAGTTTGTTCTAAATTCTAGAGAGAACCACTTCTGGATAAGGCCACTTGTGAGGCTTGAAAAGAAAAAGGATGCCCAAGTATCTAAAGATTTCACCATGATCAATCCACTTCCAACCAAATGAATGAGTCCATTGAGGTGTAGGGAGAATGGACTGCTAATAACACTGGGTTTTGTTGAATTGAATCACCGATCTAAAGGCTTAAAAAAAAATCTCTAGACATTGGAGCACCTCTTTGATATTTTTCCCTTCTTCAATGAGAGTGAGAAAAGTGTCATCTACAAAATTCCCATTAACCAGCTAGTTTGATGACTTGAGTAGGGTAATACCCCATACAAGCCCAATAGTAAAATGAATGATCCGGTATCTAAACCCTTTGGTGCCCCAGCATTACAATGATGGTTGCCAAGAGGGATATGCATGTCTAATAGAGAAGAATAAAAGCATGAGATTGGTGGACATTGATGGTGATGTAGGCAGAAGCACCCACAAAGAGCATGTTAACAACTTGATTGAGTCACGACCCAAACCCTAGAGCTTGCAACATGGCCAAAATGAAAGGCCACTCAATGAGGTCATATGCTTTGGTGAAGTCATTTTTGGAAAATGGTCTTCCTATTGAAATTTTGATCCTACACCATGCCTTTCTAGATGAAAATGATATTGTTTATAATTTATGTAAAATTTATTAAAACCCATTTTAGGAAAACAATCCTATAGGAAGAAGATGATGAATTTTTAGAGCCAAATATTTGGTAATGATTTTATAAGAAACAATGAGCAATGTTAGCTCGATCTCCAATTACAAATTTCCCTTCGATCGCTAGCTTTAGGTATGAATTTGATGTTTTTTATAGATTTTCCTAAGGATTTCAAATAAGAAATTGCCAGAATGCAAAGCTTTGTGAAGATCACTACCATCATAGTCCCAAAGAGCTTTTTAGAATTCACAAGGAGACCCATCAAAACCAAGGGCTTTATCATCTTCCGTGGAGTTAAATACATCCTGAGATCTTCTAGAGAGAGAAGTTTCTCATAAAATTTATTTTTCTTAGTAGAGAGCTAACAAGGAACAAACTTCAAAGGCATTTCTGGATGGCATGCTTTCCTTCAAGGGAACTAGCTTGAGTTGTGAACACTTATTTGTAATATTAGATGAAGGCATGGAGAATATCTGGTAACTCCACGATGACTAGATGGTTGTCTCTAATTTTTTATTCCTTGGGAAGTATGATGGGCTCGAAGAGCTTAAAAAAACCCCTTTGAGTCATAGTCACCAACTTTAAGCCAATGAATATTGGCTTTGATTTGAGAACTAGCTACCAATGTGACTATCCATAATTTTTCTTTTGTTTCCTAATCTCTACCACCCTAACCTAAAAATCTAGAGAGAAAAGGTTGGTTGTGAGAACCTCCATGGCATGATAGAGATTTGAGGTGGTGGCCTTGTATGAACACCTACAAAAATTGGCCAGTTGGAAAACATAGATGCAAAGGAAGCGAGAGGTGTGTTGTATGGATCTAATCCACCAAACAATCCACCTAGAAGATTGAGTGGTTTGGGACTTAGATTCCCAATGCTCATGATGTGTGATCACGATGTTGTAAATGAATCAATAAAAGGTGTTTAAGAATTTGGGACTTAAAAGGATGTGTCGAGCCCACTTGCCACTCAATGCTGAATTTAATAGGAAAGTGATTTGAAAAAGTCACATCCATTTAAGGAATAACTAATAAGGAATCAAAAGTGGAAAAAGGAAAAAAAATATTGATTTGATATCATGGAATGACCAATCCATTTAAAAACTGTCATATCC
>VDFB02078032.1:0-17948 GCA_007258455.2 Sequoia sempervirens
TAGCTCATTTAGTTACATTGAGCATGTGTGCAAGAGGTATTCCATTCAATCATCATTCATCAAAATATATTGAAGGTCAAAGTTGACCTCTCTGAAAAGTTTCAGAAAATGCATGTGCAAAACTAATCAAATTGCATTTGGTTTTGGTCTCGAAAAAATAGAAAATTAGATCATAAGAGTATGAAACCAGATAGGGAAGTACATTAATATAGGGAGAATGGAGGGCAATAATACTTTCATCATGGCAATCATCCATTTGTGAAATACAGGCTCGAATAGGAAGTCACTTTGCAAAACTGAAAGTTTCCAAACAACAAAATAGTGCCAAAACACTCCATCTTCACTTTTTGAAACCCTATAAAAACTCATTATGGGAAGCTAAAAATTTACATGTACATTCACATATGTCACATGATTGGGTCCACCAAGGGGTTTGGCTTGAAAATCAACTGGCTCCAAATTATGACCCTCTGAAGTAGGTCACTAAGGCAAATTTGTCAGGTGCACTTCTGAGTGTACAAAGGAATTTTTTTTAATATGTGCACTTCAAATTCAAAAAATTTGAAAGTCCCAATAGATCCTAGGACTATGAAAGACACAATTGAAATGTCTGATTCAAATTCTTTGTTGGAAGTCATGAATGAGGAAATGGAATCACTAAGAAAGAATGCAACTTGGGATTTGGTGCCCTTGCCTGAAGGTAGAAATCTTGTTGGCTATAAATGGGTATTTAAGAAGAAAATAAGACTAGATGGTAATGTTGAAAAGTATAAAGATAGGTTGGTTGCGAAAGGTTATTCCCAAGTAGAGGGAATTGATTATGGTGAAATATTTTCTCTTGTAGCTAAGTTGACATCTATCAGATTTCTATTGTCACTTGCAGTAGCATATGACTTAGAGATTGAATAGATGGATGTGAAGATAGCATTTCTTCATGGAGATCTTGAAGAAGAAATTTATATGTCCCAGCCTAAGAACTTTGTGGAAAAAGGTAAAGAAAATATGGTTTGCAAGTTAAAGAAATCACTATATAGTTTTAAAAAATCGCCTAGAATGTGATGCCAAAAGTTTGACACATTTGTGTTGTCATTGGGATTTGTAAGATCAAATTATGATCATTGTGTGTACTTCAAAATTGAAAATGATCAAGTTCTTATTATTTCCCTATATGTTGATGACATGTTCATAGGAAATAGTAAGACAATGATTTTTGATCTAAAATCTCAATTGTTAGCAAAGTTTGAAATGGAAGATCTAGGTGTAGCAAGGTATATTTTGGGGATGGAAATAAAAAGGGATAGAGGAAGTAGAAAGCTTTGGCTTAGCTAGAGTAAGTATATCAATACTATCCTAGAGAGATTTGGTATGACTAATTGCAAACAACTAGTTGTTCCAGTATTGTAGGGAACAAAGCTATCTATTGAAGATTGTCCAAAATCTCCTACTAAGATGGAGGACATCACCAGAGTGCCTTATGCAAGTGCAGTTGGAATTTTAATGTATGCGATGCTCTGTACAAGGCCAAAAATTGCCCAAGTAGTTGGAGTTCTTAGTAGTTTTATGGAAAACCCATGTAGACCACATTGGTATGTTGTGAAAATAGTTTTTAGATATTTAAAAGGTACCTCGTAGTACACTTTGTGTTATCATGGTAACTTAGTTGGATCAAAGAGATCCATCAAAATTCAAGGTTATGTGGATTTTGAATCAGTAGGGGACATTGAAAGTAGAAGATACAGCAATGGATACATCTTCACATTGAATTATGGTGTAGTTAGTTGGATGAGCAAGTAGTAGGCTATAGTCACTTTATTTACTATAGAAGTAGAATATATGGAAGAAACACAAGCCTACAAAGAAGCAATTTGGCTTAGATGTTTGTGTTCTGATATTGGGTTCAATGCAATGTAAATTACCATTTGTTATGAGAGTCAGAGTACCATTTGTTTGGAAAAAATCTAACTTTCCATGCCAGGATGAAACATATTGATGTGCATTATCATTTACTATGGGATATGGTGGAGGATGCAAAGGAAAATATTAAAAAAGTGTATACTCTAGAAAATATTGTAGATGCAATAATGAAACTAGTGAGCACAAACAAGTTTAGGTGGTGTTCTAGTTTGATGGGCCTTGGGGCATATGGAATTCAGTAATCTCAAATTTGGATTAAGCCAGTAAGCCTTCACCAAGTGGGATCATGTTGGAAATGTGTCTCAGCTTACTGGCATAATAATGGCAGTAAATAGTGATCAATTGGTCTTTATCAACAAGAAAATTCATTGTCAGCATGACCTCATATGGAGTCTTCCATGTTGGTCCAAAATCTTGGTCTCTTGGTGGCTTTTTAGCAAGAGATACCTTCATTAATGTGAGTTCATTCATTCTCTCCTCAAGAGACTATAATCCCTTGTGGTGGCATCAGTAGTGATAGGTTACACCATTGCTAGGACTCTAGGTAGTGTGTCCTCGACATGCCAATGCTAAGCCAAAATTTTTATGTTGAAGAGACTATGGTTGTTCGATGAGACATTGTGAAATGTCTCATCAACATCCATAAGAAGTCTTGACTAGTCTTGTCGATGTGACTTTAGTTGGTTTTTGTGACTTTGAAAAAATTCTCTTAGAAATTCCTAAAGAAGTCTTATCCATTCTCATCGGTCAGACTTGGGATGTTTGGTGAGACTTTGGGGAAGCTCTCTTCAACAAAGGTTGTCATGTCGATGACCTGTGGTGGGACTCGAGCTTTCAGATTGAAAGAAATTGATGGTGCAAGCCATGATGACTTGACAATGGGGATCGCATGGATAAAATAGACATCAATGAGACCTTGGTGTATAGATGGGAGAAGTTGGGATCCTCTATGACATGCTTGTTTTTATTGACAGTGTATTGTGCTATGCATGCATCGATGAGACTTGAGCTAATCAGTAAGAGTTTCAAAACTGTCTCTTTGACTAATAGTGTAGATTCTAGATTTTCAAAATGTAGAAAAATTCTTGTAGTGGGACTTATATGCCACTTCTGGTATATCAGTCTCATTATTCTTTCTCACAAATTCAAATTTTAGATCTATGCTCCAATCTCTATTTTTTCCTTTTGAACTGATTTTTGACTTTGCACCTATAAAAAGACATACAAAATAGAATATAGAATTTATTTTCTTATCAGGGGTTAGCCTCGGTCAAACCCCTAGTTTGGTAATTAAACCTTGATAAAATCAATGAAACATGAATGTAAATAGGAACATAATCCCTAACCGTAAGTGTGTCTAAAGATTAGGAATCTAAAATATAATGCAATCCTATTCTAATGTGCTAGAATACGATGGATGAATGAAACACGAAGATGAATGAATCACTTTGAGAGATATTTAATCACCCAAATGAGCCCTATCAATGCATGTACCTTCTTTAGATTGAATGTAGATTGATAATGGAGGATGAAATCATTTAGGAAACAAGTCATTAAGCATGGATTGATGGCTAGCTGTGTCTCCCCTTGAACCTAGAATCCATCATGATTCACCATAGGAAACCATAATCAACCCTTGATAATGTTAGATCTTGGATGAAAGTGAGCTTGAAGACCTACACAAACACTGTAATGTTTCTCCAAGTTTTCAAATTTGTTGATTACTTGCTTTTGAATGCTCTTGGGAAGAATATTTGAGTGCTCTTGAATGCTTGGATCTTGAAATTTCTCTTCTAAAATACTTGCTTATATTGAAAAATGACTTTAGAAGCTTGTTTATATAGGCAATACTCCTAATTTATAGTTATTTAGATCTTAAAATCTGACATCAAACAAAAAATTGAATTAAAAAGTTGAATTTCCCACTCAAACCCTAAAAACGCCCAAAATGGGACTCATACCCCACTCCTAGCATATGTGTCTCACCTAGGGGGACTCATACACCCAAGGTGGCATATTAGTCCCATCCTAGATATTCAGGGTGGGTTATTAGAATTTTTTATGTTTTTGTCAATTTTGTCAAGTTTTTAGTTGAAACAAGCCTTGAGATCCAAAATAAAGGGTCTTAGGGGCCTATTAATGATTAATTAAAGGGTATTTAATGCAAGGGTACCAAAATAGGTCCAAATTAAGCAAGGTATTGTAGAATCTCTAAGAAGGGAGTATAAAACCTAAAAGTTTCCCACTATCCACACCACAGACACATTTTTTGATTCAATCTCATGTTATAATTTTTCATTCTTTCAAAGATATTTCAAAGGATGTTAACATTTTCCTGATGAGTTAAATATTTGGCTAAAATATCATCACCATAATCTTCCAAAATCTTATGTGTGCAATTGTGAAATATCAATGTCATAGCTCTTTGATATGTTGCACCCTCATTCTTTAATCCAAAAGGCACAACCACCCAATAGAATCTTCCCCAAGCTATAGTAAATATTGACTTGTATTGATCTTGAGGTTTGATAAAGATGTGATTATATCCAAAAAAAAATCCATGAATGACAACAAAGCATGGCCTATAGTCAAATCTACTATCATGTCAATATTAGGAAGGGGGAAATCATCTTTCAAAGATGGTTTATTAAGGACTCAAAATCATGTTCACATCCTAATACAATTATCAGGTTTTGTAACTATGACAATGTTTGAGATCCCTGGAGAATAGTTAATAGGATGAATAAATCCAGCTTCAAGGATTTTTTGAATCTCAACTTTAACCAATAAAGTTATCTTAGGATTCATCATACGTATTTTTTTTCTTACTGTTCTAACATCTTGTGCAAGGACTATGTTATGTGTAACTATTTTAGCATAATTACCCAACATATGTAAATAAGTCCAATCAAAAAGTCCATGAAATTCATGTAATAATGTTGTAGGACCTTCTTGTTCATTTGCATCAATGAACCTTCCCATTTCAATAATTCTCTCTTCATTAGATGTTTCCTTTAGTATGTTGATTGTATCTCCAATAGGCAATACATTTTTCCCCAGAACTTCAAGAATGTTTTCTTGTTTTTCTTGTTCAATATCACTTTTTTTTCTTCTTTTCTTCATCAAATTGTTTAGTACTAACCATGGCACAAGTGAATCCTTGTTTGTGATGGGAAGTTAGTGACTTGTCATAAAATCCTAATATTTATTTCAAGGCTTCATCAGCTTCGAAATATTCCAATGATGCATCACTTGTTGTATCAATCAATTTAGAATGCTTTCGTGGACAATGGAAATGGAATGCACAACTTCCTTTATCCACACAAAATGGGTAATGGAGGATGAGGGATCTAATTTCATAATGCTCACACTCAAGAACAAACCCTTGAGATTCCAACACAATGAAGATTGAAAATTTTCAAAGGGGATTGTCCTCAAGGTTGGAAATTGATAAAGAGATTAACTATTAATGAAAAAATTATAAAATGTAAGATGTTTGAGAACATGGTGTGATATGGAAACATATGCTAAATGACCTAGAAATGCAAATAAAACAAAATAGAAAACTAAAGACTAAAAGTGTGCACCTAGGAACTTGTAGAGATTGGAATGAAGACAAAAATGCTACTAATCATATAATTTTGACCTACTGGGACTCATTCGCCATTTTGGGCGAATTAGTCCCATATCTAAAAAACTGTACTAGAGCCTGTTTCAAGCAATGGCCATCTGAATCTAAAAAAATGTCTAGAAAAAGGTACATTAGGACTCATTCACCACTAATGGTGAATGAGTCCACTTTGAATTTTCTGAAAACTTGAAAGTGGAATTGAAAGCTCTTAGTTTGCTCTTTCTATTCCTCCAAGTGTCCAGATCCGAAACACTAATTTTTGACACTGCACCAGGAGTAAATTTTTGTGAATATTTTTACCTTGTCAATATGAAGATTACTTCAAAAAGTTTGCAACTTATTCTTCAATGATCTCCATTCCTTCAAAGTACTTAGATCTACAATCACACAAGGAAAGAGAGAGAAATGTTGAATGTTAGGGTATGGAGGTTTTCCTTGATCAAAACCTATTTAGGTAATTAAACCAAAATGATGAAATAAGATAATGAAGCATGAACATGATGTAATGCAATTAGAAACTTTCCATGATGATGGATCTTAAAATTCTATACCAATGGATGAAGAATCTACCCTTGAATTCCTTAGAAGTGATCTTGAAAGCTATCTTGATGACTTAACAACAAGAATACCTTATGATACTTGGATGAAATGATGGTTTAGAGGCTTATTTATATACACAAGTAACTCAAATGATCGTTAATTTGATCCCCAAGGACGACATTGAAGAAAACTAAACTTATACATAATTTTTCCCACTTAAACCCAAAAAATAGCTCAAATGGGACCCATTCACCATCCTAGGAAAATGGGTCCCACCTAGATGGGACTCATTCAACCAAAGTGGTGAATGGGTCCCACAGGGGCTCTTTTTCCAGTTGGGAAGTTGTAGAGTGAAGAGTTTTAGTTTTCATGTTGATTTTGTGAGGTGTTTGATCAAAATAAGCTGTGGGATGCACAACATGGGATTATAGGGACATATTAATGATGATATAAATGGTAATTAGGGATAGGGACACAAATTTCAATGTGAAAAGTGTGATTAAATACATTTTAAAATATTAAAATGAGGTCCATAGAGCCTAGAAAGGCACATCATCCAATGGGAATGTGTAAAGCACATTACAACACTAGATTAAAACCAAGTTTAATTCACAAACCTTCTAGATTAATGTGAGAATGCAATTAAATACATTTTACAATATTGAATTAAGGGGAAAATAGGTCCATTAGAATTAAATGCTTAATAAGAGTCTAGAAAAGTGTGAAAGTCATTTACAACACTTTACAACACCTTTACAAGACATGCATTTTATTCAGTTTACAAAGGCCCAAGTCCTAATGTAAATGTGTTATTCACATTAAATCAAGGAAACAATAAGCCAAAACCACAAGGAGGGCCCAAACTAGATAGAAAAAGTAGAAGGGTTACTTTTTTTGTGTCTGCAACTTTCAAGTTAGAGTTATCTTAGAACAACCACACAAAATAGTGTTGGCATTAAGAAAATGTCTTTTTTTGCTTTCATTATCTTAGAAAGACAATATCTAGGACCATTGTTTGTTTCTTGCATTTTAGGCTCTATAGGAAAATGGATGCCCTATTCTTTCACACCACATCCCTTTCCACTATAACCAAGTTATTTCAAGAGCTCATAGCCTCTTCAATAAAGCCTTTCCATTTCTTTTGGATTTGGTGGTTGATCATTATCAAATTTATCAAATTTTCTTGTGTAATTAATTTCTTCTTCTGAAGTGGTTGAAGTGGATGCTTTCAAAGATTTTTTTGAATCTTCTATTGACATTACGGTTAGTTCTTTTCCATTTTTAGACTTTTTTGTTATGATATTGTATTCTCCCATGAATGTAGGTGTACAATCTATAGAGCCCCAATCATGATCCAATAGATTTGTGATTTCCTTAGTTTTTTTCTTCATTTTATTCCTTTTGTATGAGTTCTAAATTTTTATTTGGTTTCAATGTTTTCAAAGGACTTTCCTTGCCTTTCTCAATGTGCAAACTTTTTGGTTCAAGGTCAGCTTTGATTGTATATGCATTTTTGTTGTAGACATACTTCATTATACAATGAAGGGTTGAAGTAACTACATGCATTTCATGAATACAAGGCCATCCTAAAAGGAGATTATATGATAGTTCTTGAGGCATAACATGGACAAGAGTTTTCAATATAGTCTTTCCAACTTTAATAGGTAATGTGATCACACCAAGTGGTTGCTTTCCTACATTATCAAACCCACAAATAGACAAAAATCATGTTTAATATTTCTCTTAACTATTCTAAGCCTATCCAAAAGGCTTATGCTACATACATTAAGGGATAAGCCATTGTACACAAGGTTTTTGTTTATTCCACACTTATTAATGATAACCACTATCATGAAGGCTTCATTTTATTTTTGTATTTCCAAAAAAGGAAGCTCACATTAGTGAAAAAGAATGTCTATATTAACCTAATTAATTCCTTGAATGAGGGCTTTTAGTCAATTGGATTTACACTAGGCAGAACAACAACTCGTTGCAAAGATGTTTGAAGCATACTATGTTAATTAGGGGAGGCTTGAATAATATCGCATAAGGATATCTTAGCATGAGTATTTTTAAGTTGTTCAACAAGGTCATACTCCTTTCCACTATGTAAAGTAAAATGAGGGGCACTAGGAGAAATAGGTTGAGGCAATGGTATCAAAACAAAAGTGGTTTGTGGTTTCCTATCATTTCTTATATTATATGTCTGAGCAATAGTATTATAAATCGATTGTTGTGAAACCTTATTACTATCAAGTTGGCTTGTAAAATTCATGATAAATCCCAAAGTAATGGTTTCTTTTTAGGTGGTCCTATGATTAGCATAGGTTTGTTTTGAATTTGAGGTTGAGGTGAAGGTCAGTAGATTATGAGTTGGAGTGTGATTACATTAACTTCTCTTTGTTTTGATTTGTTATAGAAAGCCTTAGTGGATGAACCTTGTGAGATGAAATCTTGAAGGGCTTCATCTAACATTTCAAAGTCATCACTACTAAAGGGATTGAGGGTTGTGTTAACTCAAAAAAGAGATCTGACATGATCAAATTACTATGCATTTTCCATGTGTTTCATTAGTTTATGTTTGTTTTGTTCGATATTTTTTGGTTTTTGTTTATGTTTTCTAATTTATTTAAAAATGTAAAATAATCTATATACGTGATGAAATGATGCTAAAAAATAAAGGAAAAGTACATAAACCTAAAACTATCTATAATTGAAAAAAGCAACAAATCTTTCCAAAATGTTGTAAGATTTAATTAAAGAAGAAATTACTTGAGTGCAAAAATCAATTCCAAAATCTAAGAAAAAAACAAAAATAGAAAAACTAAAACTAAATATCACTCAAAAATGTGTCTAAAATGTTTGTAAAGACACTCATACACCCATTTAAAATTGAAATTTCCAAAATATGAGTTTATTGTGTGTGTTTTATGTTTGTGGTTGCAAGCTGACTGTTATATAACAGATTTTTTTAGATTAGGGTGTCTAAATGCAATTTAAAATAAGGTCAAATGATGAACTAGATAACTATTTTTAGAATGAAATATTAAGCTAAATATGAATTTATGTGATTGAAGAATGATATTGAGGCAAGATGAATTCAAACCTAATTGATTTTTCTGATTCTGTATAGATTTAAGGGATGCAAACATGCAAAATTAAAACCTAAATGTAATTTTCATCAATGCAAGTTTAAAGAACCCTAAATGTTATTTAACTAATACAAATCTAATGCCAACTTAGTGAAAAACCTAGACCTAGGGTTGAAATAGACTCCAAATTTCATAATTTTATTATACAAAGTCAAGTTCACCAAAATGAAACATAGAAAAATAGGTGTGGTCAAGTATGGAGCAGGCGAAATGAGGGTATGATGGAAATATATTCCTATTTTAATTAGTAAATGAGATCCACACAAAGAATTGACTTATAACCCTTAGGTGAGTCAACTCAATGAGGGAATCTATTGATTTCCTTATGATTGAGGATGAGGATATCAACCTAAACAACACTTTTGGGAGAAAAACTAAAAATAGTAAATCAACTCAAAAATGCAAAGTAACGCTTGGATCTTGTAGATTAAGCATAAAATATAAGAAATAGCAAAGATCTGGAAAATATGAGAATTTCTGGAAGTTATGCACCTACCACAAAATGCTTGTTTCGTGATTCTATCAGTGACTCATTCACCCATGGGAAAATGGGTCAAGCACTCCCTTTCTAGAAACTAAAAAACTAAGATTTGAGTCTTGTTTTTGCACTTCCTTCCTGTACTTTTGAACCTTCACTCCTGGGTCTTCACTTGTGATAAATTTTATAAAAAATGTTGTTTCTGGGGTGTATAGAGTTTTGCATTGGTCAAACCCCAAGTTTGGTAATTGAACCTTGATGACATATATATTTGAAACATGAAAGTGTGTGCAATCCCTATTCTTAAGTGTGTCAAGTATTAATAAGAGATAGCATGCAAAGAAACCCTATTCAAGTTTTTTAGAATAAGACCCCTAAATGAAACATGAAAAATGGTGAAGACCTACTTTGGGAGATGTCAAATCACCCTAATAGATCACAAATCTGCTAAAACTTTCCTTTAGGTAGAAAGTAGAATGATAATAAAAGATGGAACCACTTGTTAAACAAGCAATTAGGCTTGGTTGAATGGCTTGTTACATCTCCCAAAACCTAGAATCCATGATCATGATCCTCCATAGGCATCTATCATTAATCTTTGACAATGCTTGATATTGTTGGGAAAATGAGCTTGAAGACCTGCATAAACAAATAGAATGCTACTACAAGACTTAAATTTTGAATGGTTGACTGATTTATCCTTGCTCTTGAGTGTAAATATTTGTGTTCTCATGTGAATCCATCTCTTTTGTAGTGAAAAATGATTGGAATATTTAGGTTTATAGGCTTCCTTTCTAATTTCCCATTTATTAAATCCCAAAAGAAAGCACTTAGAATTTGAATTTAGGGCCTTGAAATGCCACCAAAAGAATATTTTAATTTGAGTTTATGAACTTAAATGGGTCCTAACCTAAAAGTTCAAGATCTAGAATATGTTAGTGCATTAAATCAATTAATAACATTTATTCAATGTGGGATATATTTGTAGGAAATAATTAAAATAGGTTGTAGGATGCATAATAAAGGATATTAGGGGCCTACTAATGAGGTTTAGAAATGTGTAAATTCAAGGTCACTAAAATAGATCCAAACTAAGTGTGAAATTATACTTTTACTTAGAAAGGAGTATAATTTTCTACAATACATTTAGCCCCCACTTTAGTGGCCATATGACACTATGTGCATATGCAACCTAAAGGAACTCAAAAAGTAAGATTTTATAAAAAGAATACTTATATGGATTCATTCAAAAGTAGGGATAATGAAGCCCCCACTATAGAAATCTACTAAACCACAATGTTAGGAATTGCATCCTGCAACACTGATTCATTAATCCAAAAATACTTTTATCAAACTTATACAAAGAATCAAATTTGAGGGAAATGTATGCCCCCCTTGGATTTTTCTTTCTTTATGGAGGTGCAATCAAGGTAGCCATGAAACCTCATCCAATTTCATTGGTTCTATCATAGGGTATTGGAATTGAATGACCACATAGTTATAAACATTTGATTAGATCAAGGATAGAATTATGAATTTAATACAACAAATTATGTCAAAATTAGAGTTTGCTAGCCCTCGATATGTTGATTTGAATGAAATATACTGATGCAGAGCAGGGAGGCAAACACATTCACAATCACAATTTGAGCCTTGATTCAAATAATCTTTCTGACGTTACAACCTTATCTTATCAATCTTTCACAATTTCATCTAGTTTCCCTTGTAGCATTGTAAATAGGGAAAATTTATGCACATCTCTCATAAAACTCTATAAACCCACTAACCATTTACCATTTTAGACACACATTATGGAAAAATTGAACATACCTTGTTTGTGCATATGGTTGTTTTGGAACATCCTCTTCAATAATTGACTGGTAAGTTGCCCCAAGGTCTAAATAGGCTAATTGTACAAAGTAACATTCAACCAAACTCCTTACCAAACCTAAATCTCTTTAGAAATAATGTTAATACGTTACAAAAACTCAGATTGTCCAAATTATATTATGGGAAACAACCATAAATTCAAAAAATCATCAAACCCTTGATTTGGCCAATCTAGGCTTGAAACCATGAGTGTTTATTGGAAATCGAACCTCAGAACCTTTTCTCACTTTGCCAATACTTGAAACACACCAAAATATTCCTGCACATGCTTAAAAATCCATCACTCAACCTTTACCAAGGCCCTTTCTATGAAAACCCCAACTTCTAACCATCACTTTTCAACCCAAAACTCACAAATTTGTAACTAGGGCAGCAAAGAAACTTCACCTAAACACCTTCCCTGATCTCAAAACCTCCATTAACATCTACAACAAATTAGATCAAAACACATGGTATGGGGCTATACAATGGCCTACAACAACACTTTTCTAGTAATTTCTAAGAAAAATAGAGTTTTTTAATTAGTTTTCAACTTCAATGCCAACTTCAGAACCCAACTTCAACCCATAAACATTATATTTAAGCCTCACACAACCAAAAACAGCTAAAAAGATGAATTCTATTTTCCTTTCAAGCTACTTGACCATTGGGCTTCTCAAATTTGCATTTTTTCACTTTTTACAACTTTTCAAAATGACAACTTTTTACAAGATTAGGAATTTTTGCAAAATGAACTCCTAAAGAATCAAATCACAATTCCAATGGTATATTATGAACTTATTTGAATGAAACATGACTCAAACTCCTAAAATCCCACTTAATACCCTACTTGAGCAAATTTTTAAAATAAACTTAGTGCCCCTACACCATACACCTAGCCTAAAAAAGCTTCCAAGTTCCTTTGGATATTGCATTGCTATAGATCATGCTTCTTCACATCATCTCCTTTACCTTCAAATTCTCCTTCTCTAGGAAATCTATTCCACTAATTCAAAAACTGGAAACATGTATTGTACTTTGCATTTTTAGACTTATTGCCACTTAGAATTTTCTCCACTTTCACAAATTGATTTGATGATTGTCCTCTTATCTTTCCCTTATCATAAAATGATGTAGATCCTTCCTTTACACCTGCAACCATACCTTTATCCACCTTGTCTTTGACTATCCTCTCCTTCCTTCTTGTTGCATACTAGAATTCACCCACTTGTCCTTGCCAAATACCTTATTTCATTCCCTCTTTTTCCTTCATCATTGTCCTCAAGTTCTCCGCCCTTAAGACCTTTGTCTTATCGAACTTACAAACCTCTATACCATTGGGTTTAGAAATATTTTTCTTGACAAAAAATTACTTTCCTTTAACCTCCTTTGCCTTCAATGGACAAATTATTGTCCCCACCATGATCTCTTCATGCTTTACTAGCCCATTTTGAGTCTACACAAGGAATTCATCCTTGACCTTATCTCCCTCAAGTTTTGACATCAAATCATTATCTTTTCCCTTCAATACCAAACATTCTTCAACCTTACTACCTTAGCATCAATCTTTCCTTCATCAACCTTTCCTTCCAATTTCATTTCACTCTTCAAGTTTACTATTTTATTGCCTTCAAATGTAGAAGTGCCTGCAAACTTCTTCCTCTTTTCTTCCAATATTGGATAAATTTCCAAACCTACTATCCCAACATCATCTCCTTTTGTAGTAGTTGCAATCTCTTCATGTTTGTTTCCCTCAATCTTCACAAAATATTTATTTCCCAACATAATCACCTTGGCTGCCTTGGTCTGCTCTTTAACATATTGTTGTAATGGAGTCAAAGTAAAAGTGTTACCATTATTTTCAATCTGATATGTATTACTTCTTTTGTCATAAATGGCATGTATATCAAACTTCCATGGTCTTCCAAGTAACAAATGGCAACAATCCATAGGAAAAACATCACAAAGAAGCTTGTCCTTATATCCACCAATGTTAAACTCAACAAAAGATTGTTCACTCACCAAAATTGATTGATCATCATTTAACCAAGACACTTTATATGGTGTTTCATGAGGTACTTTTTCCAATTTCAACTTATCAACCATTTTAGTAGATACTACATTATCAGTACTTCTTGAATCCACAACAACTTTACATACATTTGCAAGTTGTCCTAAATATTGTCTTTTGAGTTGTCTCCTTCTCCGTGGATGCTTGGAGTAATGTTCTTCTCACCATCAAAAGTTCTCCAACTTCTAGAGGAGCAAGCTAACTAGAAGAGTTTTCACCTTCACAATCATCCTCTTGCACTAATTGAACCCTTTTGTCTCCACCACTTCATGTAGAACCTTGTTTCTCTAGAAACTTCCAAGTTGGATTCCCAAACTGATTGCAATTGTACTACCTTTCTGAAAATGAGTTTGAACTTCTACCTGATCCAAATATTCCTTTGAAACACCTGAATCCACCTCTTTGATCAACAATTTTCTCTTCCCCTTTACTTACATCTCCTATATCTTCATAGGTCTGCCTTGTACCTCTCCCTCTATTAATGTTACCTCTTCATTTTCTTTCTTTCCTTCATTTAATCCTTTCCTATTCCTTGACAACCAACTGAAAATATCCCTCAACTGATCTAAGTGTTCTAAGACCAATCTCATCTTGAATGTTGAGCCTGTTGGAAAAACAAGGTCAGACAACTAAGAGGGGGGGTGAATCAGTTGTCACAAAATATTTAAATTTTTTAAAAATTTGCTTAACTTAATCTTAGATCTAATGAGTGAATAGTGAACCATGAACAAACAACACATCAGAAGCATAGAAAACACCAAGATTTTTATGTGGAAACCCTGTTAGGTGAAAAACCATGGTGGATGTTAGTCCACAATATTATACCCTATTAAAAGTATAAGAAAAATAATTGCAATGCACATGCATTCAAGCACACTGCCTAAAGCTCACTACTGAAATACAAGAGGGCTCACTGCCAAACAATACACAACAATACAGATTAGATATGTAGGGAATGAACTAAGAAAATAGCTTCTTCACAAGCCTGATTATAGTTCTAGTTAAGCACATACAACCTTCTTCACACTTCACTCAAACTTCTTCTTACTCTGCTCTACAATCAAATGATTAGGACACTATTTGTACATATGGACCTTTTTTTGCACACATTCACTCTTATGCACACTCTAACTTCGCTCAAACAATCGCTCTTATATGTCCATAGCATGCAATTACATCAACAACCTTGGCAAAAATATAAGAAATATTTTCAATGTTAGCCCAATTTAAAAAAAAAAATTCAATGTGGATCAAACACCATCATCCAATACCAGGATATAACCCAAAACAATACCCTCGAGTGCGCCAAACATTCAAAATTAATTCTTCAAGGATCCACAACATGCTACAACCACCATGTCAGCCAAGAACACAAAAAATGAACATACCGAGAAAAATCTTCAACCACAAGCAAATCGATCAACGCGGGTGTAAAAAAAGAATAGAGAATGATCTAGAAGCATCCATGAGCAACAAGAACTAATAGAGAAATATTTACAACATAAATTATTAGAAACACAAACTTCAATCAGGAACACTGACATAGATCACAAAAATACTATCAGAACACAATTGTTTATAGCATGATTAGATCTTCACATAGACCTCTGAAACTTCTGGTAGATGATCTAGATACACTCAACAAAAAACCATTTAATCCACAACAAATGATCTTCAATGTATAGAACAAGACACCTTCATGACCTTCACTAAACCACTGGGAACCTGTAATACTCTCTTTTACAAATTTCTCAATATCCTCAACATATACAACCTTCAATAAATCAAATGCTAATAGTGTTGAGGTCAATGACAACCACATATTAGCAATACAATCACAACATCCAACAATCTCCCCCTTTGGCCTTGATGGCAACACATGATGTGAAAAACAC
This sequence comes from Sequoia sempervirens, assembly GCA_007258455.2. NCBI lineage: Eukaryota > Viridiplantae > Streptophyta > Pinopsida > Cupressales > Cupressaceae > Sequoia > Sequoia sempervirens. The sequence continues at coordinate 15,551 of VDFB02078032.1, forward strand.
AATCAACCCAACTCTCAATCAACACTTACTCGTCCTTAGATTTTGAATCTTCTTCCTTGACCACTTCTACATGATCTTATCCCCACAAGACTCTTTACTCCAAATAAGGGTATGTGCAAGATCATCATCGAAAAAATAGGCCCTTAAGTGGCAAAAAATTGGAAAAAATCAGAGTTAAGCAACTTGACGTAAACATTTGAATAAGTTATCTATATTATTTCAAAAATATGTAAAAAAAGAATCTGCAGTAAATTGAATGTAGTTTCTAAACTACTAGGTTTGGTATTTAAAAAAAAAATCCTTAGGTGAAAATTTGAAATTTCAATCTGCAGTAGTAGTTAAATTCCGGGGAAAAAATAGTGGAATTGTTTGTCTAACAACCTAACCAATAAAATGATAATATGTTTTTATAATATTTTAGAAATAAGTAGAGAAGGACTCATGCGGTCTTGATGACAATTTTTTTTAATTTTTTTCCAAGTAAAATATTATTATTGTTGAATAAAATTAAAAATGCTCAAAAAAACTTCATTATAATGGAGCCATTTTTTATAGCAGTCAAAATTTCATGAAGATTCATTTTTTTTTTTAATCCTATAGTATGTGAAGTATAGAATATGATACATATTTTGTATTCAAAAAATGTGATACTGTTTGAGAGCTATAGATGTTTTTCAATCAACCTATCAATTAGGACTTTAGTCGTAATTCAAATAGAAAATGAATAATAATTATTTATTAAATTTGAAGTAAAGCATAATTTATATTCATGGAAAGCTGAGAATCTCCTTTAAAAACCCTTTTCATTTCAGCAATTTTGGGTAAATCAAAATCGTCAGCCACATACCCTACAAATACCCATCATATCGCCACTATTTGGTCCATCATGATCCTACACATACCCATAAGTAGTAGGTTTTCACATGACTCTTCTCCCCCTTTGACATCAATGGCAAAGATAAGCATTATCTTCCCACATACAAGCTTTGAACTTCATATCTACACATCTGAATACCCCCCATGAATGTCAACTTACATCCGATTACCATGGGAGTACCAACAGTTTTTAAGTTATCCATGCAAAACTTATTCAACAGTTCTCTCACATATTTGGACTGAGATATGAAGATCCCCTTGTCTAACTGAGTAACCTGCAATCCCAGAAAGAACTTCATCTCTACAATCATACTCATCTCAAATTCAATCTTCATTTCATCACCAAACCTAATACATAGATTAACATCTCCTCCAAAAATAATGTCATAACAAAGAACTCAATAATTAATTCTTTATCATGATCCAATTTGAAATACAAGTTGTTGTCAATAGTACCTTTATTAAATCCAAGCTTTAGTAAATATTTGTTTAGTCTAGCATACTAGGCTCTGGGGGGCTTGCTTGAGTCCATATAGAGCTTTCTTTAATCAACAAACCATGTTTTCCTTATCAGTCAGTTGAAATCCATCTGGTTGTTCAATGCATACTTCTTCTTCTAGCTCACCATTCAGAAAAGCTAACTTCACATCCATTTGATAGACTTTATAATTTTTATATGCAGCATAAGCAAGAAATAACCTTACTACAATTCTGGCAATAGGGTAAAAGGTTTCTTCAAAATTGATACTTTCCATTTTTGAATACCCTTTACATACCAATCTTGCGTTATTCCAAACCACTTCACCTTGTTCATTCAGTTTATTTTGAAAGACCCATTTAGTATCAATCACATTCTTATGTTTAGGTCTAGGAACAAGTATCCATGGATCATTCTTTTCAATCTACATTAGTTCTTCCTTCATAGCTTTCATCTAGTGTTCATCATTACAAGCTTCATCAACATCTTTAGGCTCAATCTTGGAAATTAGGCAATACTTTTCTACAATCTTTCTTCTAGTTTGTACACCTTTATTCTTGTCTCCTATAATTTTATTTTCAGAATGATTTAGCTTAACATACCTCAAATTTTTAGGGTTCTCTCAAACTTCTAATTCTTCTGTTCTTTCTTTTGCACTTCAACTTGTCTCTGCTTCCTGACTATCTTGATTTACCAGAACAAATTTAAGTTGTCTTTCCAAAACATATGGAACAATTTGAAGTTGGTTTTGTGTCTGAACATTCTTCCTTTTGTTTTTATTGTTTTCATCTAAATCATATCCACAATATCTAGTTGATCTAGCAGAATCCTCATCAAATCTAACATTTTCACTCTCAACAATTTTTCTTAGTCTTTTGTTATAGCACCGGTAGGCCTTTCTTCTAGTAGAGTAACCTAGAAAGATTCCTTCATGGATTCTTGCATTAAATTTTTCTATGTTGTCATCTCTCTTGATGTAACACTTGCTTCCAAACATCTTGAAGTATTTAATAGTAGGCTTATAACCAAACAATAGTTCAAAAG
>VDFB02078033.1:0-11394 GCA_007258455.2 Sequoia sempervirens
CACTAGCATCCATATGGCTAGAAAAGTACAAAGGTACAATAAGAATGCCGCAAACCTACTAATAGCTCAACAAAGGAAGTTTAAAGTGCTTCTCACATGAGTATCACCACCATAGATCAAGAGACAACACGACCACTATCAAACTCTCAGAATACACCCTCATCTACATACATCCCAACTGCTTATAAAAAACTTTTCAGAACCTTCTAGAATTAGGGTTTCATAAGGTCATTTTTTATTTGATGTGTTAACAAAAAAAATTGATGTGTTAGAGGGAAAAAATTTGATGTGTTAGCGGGGAAAAATCTTGACGTGTAAGCAAGAAAACCTTGACATGTCAATGAAAAAAAAAATTGGGTGATGCCCTAAACCCCACGTCTTGCTATCATCATACATTATTTGCATGATTAGTTGCCACCTATCAACAATAATCCATATATAATTGCAAGGTTGAGACACATTTTCTCAACAAGATTTGATTTTTCTAAGGTGGAGGTTGTAACAGAGGAATTTGTGAGAGGGGTGCAAATTCACTCCTATACATTTTTCCCCCACTTTAGCAAACATGAGTGTCAATGAGTGTTTGATAAAGAAGATCAAAATATTTTAGAAACATATACTAGAAACATTGAGGAAGTATACTGCAATCTAGAAAACTTAAAAGCGCAAGGTAGGAAAATAACTCCATAAGTACTCTCTCTTCAGGAGGTTCAAACAAAGTGCATTGCAGGCCCACATACTGATGATGGAAAAATATTGTAGGATACAAGTGATTTATAGTTATTTGGACTTGCAAATAAGGTGCCCCTAGGTACTCTCTCCTAAAGGAAGTTCAATGTGGGGGACTTAGCAAAGTCAGATTGGAAAGCAACTTCACAGGTGCACCTGCAAATCACATGTTAATCCATAAAAAAAACATGTTAGAAAGCAAAAACCAGTGAAAGAAATCAAGCAAAAAATCATGAAAATAGTCAAAAATCAAAAGAATAGATTTCAAAGGAGTACCTTGGGAACCCTTCAAAAGAAAAGGGGTCCACTCAAGGGATGTGTATTTTGAAAGTTCAAGAGTATTTTTCATAAATCAATTTAGCATCAAGGAATCCTTTTGAAAACTGTTCACTTTATCAAGGATTTCAAAAGAAAGAAGGTCCCCTCATAAGGGGAAGTCTATATATTTTCCCATAGGAGAAGGTGCTCCCTCCTTGGAGGAAAGTTTTATCAAATTACATTTTTACAAACCCATGATGAAGGAAAAATATTCTGCTAGGGGTCTTTCTTGAGCAATGAAATTTTTTTAAAATATTTTGAAGGGATTTTCAAGAAAAGATTCATTGGCCACCAAATACATTTTCTAACAATTTAAGCAACATGAGAGTCCCCACTTAGGATGGTGCATGTTGAACAAAAAGACACATGGCTTCTTAAGGAGAGAAAATCAAGAATGAAAAAATGATGTTGTGGCATGCAAAACATAGTGAGATGTAACTATGGTAATGTTGTCGCACACATAAGGGACAACACATGAGCACCACAACATCACAAAGAAAGAAAGAAAGATTAAAGAAAAGAAAGAAGAGATCATCAAAAACAAGGGACAAGGGTAGTCTAATATTTTGGGGTCAGAGCTGCTCATAAATATATATAAATAGATATAATATTATATAAATGAACTGTCATCAACCTCCTACTATATCAAACCATATAAAGAAAGGCACATGAAGACAAAATAAAAATAAAAATTTTCCTCAAAATGGAAGGGAAGCCTAAATTCCCCCAACACTTTGCATCATCCCCAATTGTCAAAAATTAATACACAATAAGGGAAGAACAATATAACAAATAGTGGAAGTTTTACGACACATAAAATCTCCTATATCTAAGCACCTATGAGGGTGACAAGGGTTATCCAGGAACACAACACAAGTTCAGGGGAACACAAAAACACACACAATCTACTCTACAAATAAAGAAAAGGCACCCCTTAGTCCTCATCAACCAAGAGGTCATCATTCTCCTAGTCTAGATCATCACAATAGGAAGGTGGATGAGCCTAAAAGGGTGGAATATAAAGGGGGGAACCCTATGACCCTCCCACAATAAGAGCCAAGGAAGAAGGCTCCTTGAGGTCTTCTCCATTCAGTTCTTGTGGGGTGAAAGTCAACGGCTTCACAAAAATCGTTGATAGGGCTAGGACCTCATCCATAGAATTAAATATGCACTTCATAGGAGTTCCATTTGTTAAGTCAATGGGTGAGAGAGGTGGCACCTAAGATTCATTGCTAGGCTCACTGAATAATTTAGGAGCAATGACAAACTCTGAGGATGTAGGGGCTTCCTTTGTTACTAAGACAACAAAAGCTAATTTAGAACCACCCTCCGAGGTATGTGATCCCTTCTTTTGACCCCCATTACTAGCAGGGTTATCAACCATCTTTTGATTCATCAAAGGATGCGAGATCCTGAAAGACAAAGCCGAAGGAATGGAGGAAGAGGAGAAAACTACATCGAACATGATCGAGGTATTTGGCATGTCCACTAATTTTGAGAGTAGTGGGATGTCTGATAGGGACATCTAAAGGGGTGGCTCAATCGAAGGAGCAATAAACACCTACACTCTCTTCAAGTGAGGATCATTTAAGCTTGTGGTGGGAGTTGGAAGGAGTAAAGCTGAAGAAACTGAAGCAGAGGGGATAGGAGAGGAGGATACAACAAAATAGGCTAAGGTAAGGGCTTATGTATCCTCTTCCTTGCTCTATAGGGTGGCCTGCTTAGTTTTAAAACCCTTTCTTCAATTCTTGCGCTCATGCACAAGATGGTTCCTATGACTCCAGGAGCTAGACGTCGTAGGTTGAGATAGGATGAAAGACTCTTGTTCGACCATTAGAGAATCCATCATAGTTGTTTCTAGTAGAGAGAGTGACTTTTGGATGGGAACAAGAGGGAGAGGTTGAGAGGGTGATAAACAATAGCATAGTGAGTTTTTGTTGGTATGTGGTGACTGATAATTCTATACTATACACCCCAACATGATTTTTTCTTTTTTTTGTGTCGTCACCAAAAAAGGAAAAATCCCAAAAAAGAAAAAAATGAATTTGTAAAACCCTAATTTTGGAAGCTTCTAAAAACCTTGTTATAAGGGGTTGGGATGGGGGTTACAGGATGTAGAAAAAGGTGATTATTCATGAGATTGTAATATGTTTTTCACTGGATAATAAAATCATTGGATGGCTATGGTTTTGTGGATGTGGCTCAGATTGGGTGAACCAGGTTGAATTTTTTGTGTGTTTTATTTCTCTGTTTTATTTATCAAATATGCATTTAACTATTAGATATCTTCCTTCTAACCCTAACAGTTTGGTCTAATGCCTCAGTGGTGAGCCACTTCCCATTCATTTCTTTAGAGGTAGGAGTAGTAGGAGGAAATAGAGGTCAAGACATAGAGGATTCCCCATGGGGACCCTTCCCATTGCCATACTGAATGGGCCAAGGCACAATGGGTAAGACAAGAAGTTCAAACACTAGATGCTTCGACTTTCACCAAGAGGGCACCATGGGGTTCTCCAAAAAATTATTAGGAGAAAAATACAATGGTACCATAATAGGGCAAGAGGAAGTGGTAGGTGGGACAACAAAAGAAGAAGAAGAAGGGCCCTAGGCATGCTTCTTTTCTTCCCTTTTTCGAGCCAAGGTGGCTCCACACTTCTCCTTGAGGCAAGCCCTATGTGAAATGGCATATGGAGAAGGAGGGTATCTCACCTTAAGTATTATGACACCATTCTTGTACCTCACATAAGATTAGTACAAGAGGCCCATCCTAGGAGGAAGTAAATCAATGGGTGCAGGCCAAGAGTGATCCAATGAGTAGCCCCCATGCACAATCAATGATTTATAGCCAATATCATGGACTACATGCATTGTACCATCCTGGAAAAAAATAAAACACTTATGAACAACTAAGGGAACTACATTCATAATGACCAATATAGGGATATCTAGTTTCACTCCGAAGAGCTCAGACACTAGGATAATTTCAAAAAGTGCATATACAGATCTAGGTCCAACTAAGACTGATAAGGTGATGCAACCTATGGGAGGTACGAAAAGCCCATCGTGTGTACAAATAGTGCTCCTAGATTCATCATACCCATATTTGTGTAATAAATTAATTAGCATAATCTCCTTAGTGATGAAATTTTTGCCAGACATGTAGGGTCAATGAGGTACCCATTATGGTGTTTCCATTGATTCATGTGGGAATGTATAAGGGAGATGGTTTTCTATTGTAATTCATTAGCAAGTCCTACAAGGTGAAAGTTATGTTAGGACATCCACTTGTAGGTTGTGCAAATGGGATGGGTAGATGTAAAAAGGAGGCCATCTCTTCATACACTAAACAAAAATTTCATAGAACCCCCAAGGGTTTTGCAACTAGTCAATGACCCACTTAAGGTTTTGTTCCACGATGCTTATGGAACCTTCCATCTATGCCACTAGGGGTCGTAGGTTAGGTTGCAAGGCTAGGAAACTCACAATACTCACACCCACACCACTCCTAGGATATGAGGAAAGGGTCTTTCAACATTTCCAAACAGAACCAAAATGGTTCACATTGTGTTCACCAAAATGTAGAGGGGGACCAACCACACCAAGGCTCCAAGTCACAGAGAGCCAAGATCAAAGGGCTGCCCTAATATACTTTAGCCATGTAAGTGTTTTAGCTCAAGGATAGAGAATGAATAACACTCTCAAGTGATTTTTTCACTCTACTAACTCAATAATTTGAATGGAGCTAAATGAGTAGGCTTCTCAAACCTAAACTATACCTTAGACAACTCTCTTCTAGAGAACAACAGTGCAGGTCAAGGATGATAGTGCAACACATTGGCATCTCACTAGGGTGTTGGGGCCTGTATGGCTAGAAAGTAAAAAGGTACAATAAGAATTCTATAAACCTACTAATAGCTTAACAAAGGAAGTTTAAAGTGCTAGCTAAAGTGACAATAAACAAAATAAGCAAAATAAATAGAATGATGATGTAGAAGTGACAAGAAATGAAGGTGATGAATATTAACTCATGAGGAGTATAGTTCACCAACAAGATCCACATGAACACATACCTACACACAACCAAGAGAGGAAAAATTTTGGGGTTGTATAGGGGTTTTCCATAGTCAAACCCCTGCTTTGGTGTTTCCACCTCAATGGACAGCCATATAGAGAGATAGATAGAAATATGATAAAGAAAATAATGCTAGAATGTAAATGGAACCAAATACTACAAGAAAAACAAAGCTACAAAAATTGTTACCACCCTCGACCAAAGGCACTCAAGGCCAATGAGAGAGGAATGCAAGCCAACAATAATGGTAGAGTGTATGTAGATACAACAATGCCAAAAGCAACCTCAATAGGAACCAAGTTGCAAATTTTGTGGTAAAATGTGTGTGGTGTTGTGATGTTGGAGTTGTGATGCCAATAGTGCAACAAGTAGAAAAATTATGGAGTGAGTGAAATCATGTGTAAAAGATCAAGAATTTCCCAAGGGATGTCAAGAAGATGAAGTGAACGATAATTTGAAGATGAAAATGGAGGGAAAGAGTCATTCAAAGGTCAACAAGAAGGCACAGGGGCATTACATTTTGTTGCCAATGGAGAACATAATGCCTCTGCAGATTCTAGAGGTAGGCATCCTATTAGGATGATAGTGCATCATGTAGATGTTTGCATGCCATGTGCACGTCCCTGACAAAAATTTCCTTACTAACAAGAATCCTATCAAGAATTTGTGAGAGGGGTGTGAGTTGTCTCCTATACAATTGTATTTATGTAACATATCCTTGTGGTGGTAGTTCATTTCTTTACCTTCTTTTATCCATAGTAAATTAATTGGTCAAAATTGAGTTCTTACAATAGAATTGCCACTCCCTAAGGGAGATTAATTTTTATTTGAAGTAAATATTACTAAGGTAACCCAAAAAAGCAATTGTAAAAGAATTGCTAACATTTAAATTCCCTAAAAACATTTAAGAAATTTTAATAGTTTCCCTTCCCTAAAAATAGTACCATTCTATTAGGTTTCATAATTAATACTCCACTTCCTAGAACAAATTTTAGTCATAAGGCCAAGGTTGTCATCACATGGGTAAAATATTTCATCAAAAGAACTATGGAGAATATTAAGCTAGGAATTTTTTTTTTTTAGATCTACAAGTGGATATGGGATCCCTCCATGTTAAGCTCTCTTTTTTGTGGTCCATTCAGTATTGTTTGAGAAATTCAATAACAAATCCATTCTTCGAAAAGTTTCATTGACAACAGTGCAAAAATGGAAAGAAGCATATTTTACATTTAATGCATCATTTAGAGAAAAAATTGACTATACCAACACGTGTGAGTGGGTGAGTGAATTATATGGAAGGATTATTTTCATTCCCCAAGAAACCCAATTATTTCATGCTACATTATTTTGATATAGCCTCTTAAGATCCCTAAGTACAAAAACTGCCAAACTATGACACATTGATTCTTAGAATTTGTAGCACCTATGAATGTTTTTTCTAAACCTAAAAATTCATATAGGGTATTCTCCAAAATAATCTCTCTCAATTTTCTTATCTGTAAACTATTTGACCATGGAAACGATGTATATAAAGTTGCAAAAGTTGTCATTTATGTTTAACAAAAAATTATTAGGATCAATATTTTTCATTTTATATATTGTGGGAATAAACTATGTAAACACATCCAAGTGGGTAGTAAAATGATATGGAAGGCCATTTTTTCACCCCAAATGTCTTGATTGTTTTGAGTTACATTATTCTGGTGCAATCTGTTGAAGCCGTAAGTACAAAAGTTATCCAAACTATGGCAGATTGATTCTTAGAATATATGGCACCTAATTTATTTTTGAAACTGAATATTAATATATAATCCATCCATAATAATTGTTATTAATTTTAATTATTACCCAAACCATTTGATCATAGCAATGATGTATGAAAAGTTGTAAAAAATGTCATTTACATTCAACAAAAACTTGTTAGGATCCATATTTTGTGTTTTGTATGTTGTGAGGAAAAAAATGACTACACTAACATGGTTGAGTGTGTGGGTGAATGATTGAGAATATATTTTTTCACGCCATTTAAATTGTCCCAATCATTTTGGACTATATTATTTTAGTGTAGTCTCTTAAAATCCCTAAGTGAAAAAACTACAAACTATGATGAACTAATTTTTAGAATTTATGGAGCCTAGGATGGTTCCAAACCAACATAAAAATTCACATAAGGTCCCTATTCAATAACCTTTCTCAATTTTGTTATCTCCAAACTATTTTATTATTGTGATGATTAACAAAAAGTAAAACACATATTTTGTGATTAGCAAAAACTTGTCGGGAGCCATTTTTTGTGTTCTTAATCTCATGGGGCTCAACAAAATATGTGAACACATTAGTGTGGGTAGATGAACATTAGGGAATGCCTTATTTCACATTCCAACTATCCCAATTTTTCTAAGCTACACTATTTTTGCATAGTCTATTAAGAGCCCTAAGTGCAAAACATTGCAAAACTATGATGGACTAATTATCAAAATATATGGCACCAACAAATATTACATATAAAGCTATAGCTTCACATAGGGTCCCTCCACAATTAAATATCTCATTTTTTTGTTATCTCCAAACTATTTGATCATTGTGATGATGTATGAGAAGTTACAAAAAGCATAATTTTCCTTTAGAAAAAACTTGTTAGGATATATTTTATGTTTTGCATATCACGAGGAAAAAATAACTACACAAAAAATAACAGGTAGATGGGTGAATGATAGGCAAGGCCCTATTTTTTACTTCAACTATCTCAATCACTTTGAGATAAATTATTCTAATGCAATCTCTTAAGAGCCCTAAGTGCAAAAAAAAAAATCAAACTATGATAGATTGATTCCTAGAATTTGTGGCACTTACAAATTTGTTTTCTAAACCTACAACTTTATGTGGGGTCCCTTAATAATAAAATCTTTTGTTTTTTACTATCTTTAAACCATTTTACCATGGTGATGATGTATGAAATTTTGAAAAAAGTGTCATTTATATTTAGCTAAAACTTGTTTGGAGCCATATTTTTTGTTCTTCATCTTTTGGGGCTTAACTAGTTACATTATAATAGTGGTGCAAGTGGGTAAAAATTAAGGGAGGATTTTTTTGCACCCAAAATATCCCAATAATTCTAGGCTACACTATTCTAAAACATTATCTTAAGAGTCCTATGTGAAAAAAACTACCAAATTATGTCAAACTAATTCTTGAAATCCATGACATCTACAATTGTTTTGTCTATACCTATAACTTTAGGTAGGGTTCCTCCATGATAACTTCTCTCATATTTTATTATCTCTAGACAATATGATTGTGGAAAAGATGTATGAAAATTTATAAAAAGAACCATTTGTATTTAGCCATAACTTGTTGAGAGCCATTTTGTGTATTCTTTATCTTATGGGGCTCAATAAACTACTTGAAAATGTTGGGATGGGTGGGTGAATTTTAGGGAAGACATTTTTTGATAATATAATACGCATTTACGAGGTGTGGTACCCTTAACATGAGGAGCCCATAGGGATAGAGTTCAAATCATAAGAAAAAAACTAGAAGTAGTTTTAACTAGACATAGTGACAATAGAGCAACATCAAAAAGACAACCCACTAGAACTAGACCAAAACTCCCCATCACCTAGATATTCCCTCTTACTCCTTAATGAGGAGTTTCAACACATCATCCCCAACCCGACTATTGTTGGGTACAACCTCATCAATCTTCCTTTTCACCTAATATTTTTGCACTTTTGATAGAGTGCTAACATAATGGTGGATGAATTTGAAAGTGAATCAGGTCAGCCTCGTAACCTTCCTTTCTAGCTTGGAAACATGAGCAACCAAGTTGTTTGGGTATTTGTCCTTTTCAAAAATAGATCTTTTGGTCCCTTCCACCCAAATTTTATGATTGGAGGAATTTGGTGTCAATTCCTCCTAAATCATATGATTCATCTCAGGAAAGAGAATAGGTCCTTCCACATACTCTTCAATCTCCTCAACTATGTCATGTTTTCTCACCTTCTAGCCTTTTTCCTCTTCTAAGCTGCTAGGTATATCATCAAATAGGACATCCTTTTTTCTTTTTACTAATCCATTTGATTGTTGGACACTTTTCTATGGGTGATCCCACAATATTGGTTTACAATTTTTGGCCAAACTAGACACAAAATTATACTAAAAAATATTATTAAAAGTTATTCAAAGAATAATTGACTCTATGCATAAAATGTCTCTCTAAGAGACATCTTGAATATACCAACAAATTTAATAATAAATTGAAGGTTTTAAAGAAGCATTCAATTTACAATAATCTAAGATCAGAAGAGTTCTTGAAGGTTGCAAATATGGTTGTTTTCTTTCAATTAAGGGCCTTAATGTTTAAGTAAGATATATGAATGACATTTCATTCAGAGTTTCAAGTAATGGTTGTGAAGTATTAGGTGGTTCATATCAGAAACCCATCTTCTTATGTGGGCTGAGTGTGAGATTTTTCATCACAAAGGCAGATTGGAGGATTGGGAGAGTGCAGATTTGATTGAAGTCATTTACTTCATCCATCAAGTCAAGGTTTGGTGCCTTGCATTAGGGGTTGGTGCTCCTTGTAAGTTGGTGCCTACTGAAATTCTAAAGGAGTTGGTGTTCCTTGTAGGTTATAGCCTACAAAATCATCTCATTTGTAAATAAAGTAGGCTAGTGCCTACTCCCATTTGTAAAATCATTTAATCAATTCAATAAAGTGGTGTCAACTTGCTTTCATTGATTCATATCAGAAGTTGATGTTGGAAAAGGTTTAAGATTGTTGAAAAGTTGAGAATTAAAAGATTGTTTTGATTTACTGATTCACCTCCCCCCCCCTCTTAGTAAATATTTTGTGCTTTTCAATTGGTATCAGAGCAAGGTCCTTCTTGAAAGCCTAACCGCTTGAAGGAGATCCTTAAGAGCACACATGGCAGATCATAACAACACAGTGAAAGCACCCATCTTTGATGGGACTAATTATGCGTTTTGGAGTATTAAGATGGAAGCATATTTGAATGCACTTGGGTTTGATGTGTGGCAATCAGTTGTTGATGGATATACACCTCCAACAACCCCTCCAACGGATCAAGCCGGGAAAAAGAGAAGTGAGAACAATGCCAAAGCTAAGCATGCTCTTCTTTGCAACCTAACAGATTCCGAATTCACAAAGGTCATGCGTTGCAAATCAGCAAAAGAAATTTGGGTTAAACTCCAAAACATCTATGAAGGAGATGCAAAAGTAAAGAAGGAAAAGTTGCAAACTCATCGAAGGAAGTTGGAAACTCTCAAAATGAATGATGATGAAGATGTAGACAGCAATCTATACATCAATGAAGAGGATAGACATTTATTGATTGTGGTGGTGTATGTAGATGACATTATTTTTGGTGGAGACAAGGACAAAATGTGCAAAGAATTTTCCTCATGTATGCAAAAGGAGTTTGAGATGTCAATGTTGGGAGAACTATCTTTCTTCCTTGGGCTACAAATTTCACAATCTAGCAAAGGAATTTTCATCTCTCAAGCCAAATATGTGAAGGAAATGTTAAAGAAGTTTAGGATGGAAGATTGCAATCCTATGAGTACTCCTATAGTTACAAGTTGCAAGCTAAGCAAAGAAGATGAATCCCAAGAAGTGAATCAAACACTTTATAGATCAATGATTGGGAGTTTGTTGTACCTAACTGCTACAAGACCAGACATAATGCAAGCTGTTGGAGTGGTGGCAAGATTTCAAGCAACACCAAAAGAAACACATGTTCATGCAGTAAAACGAATATTCAAATATTTGAAAGGCACTATGGAATATGGTCTATGTTACCCTAGCAGCAAAGATTTCACTCTTGAAGCATTCACAGATGCTGATTGGGCAAGCAATGTGGATGATAGAAAAAGCACAAGTGGAGGAGCCTTTTTTCTTGGAGGGAACTTAGTATCTTGGATGAGCAAAAAGCAAGAATCAGTTTCTCTATCTACTGCAGAAGCTGAATATATAGCAGCAGCAGCATGTTGCACTCAACTTTTGTGGATGAGGCAAACTTTAAAAGACATCAAGGTGGAATACAATCGTCCTTGCACTATCTATTGCGACAACACAAGTGCAATCAACATCTCCAAAAATCCAATGATGCACTCAAGAACCAAGCATATACCTATTAAGTATCACTTTTTAAGAGAGCAAGTGGCAGAAGGACAAGTGTGTTTGGAATATATAGCTACAAAAGAGCAAATAGCTGATATATTCACCAAACCATTACCACAAGATGCATTTGAGT
>VDFB02078034.1:0-47827 GCA_007258455.2 Sequoia sempervirens
TTGTTGCTGTAAAGACATCTGCATCAGAAAACTCAATATGCATTGGATTGTCTTCTTGTAAAGGAGCTTCAGCTAACTGATCTGCAATGACTTGTCCTTTAATTGCTTTTCGATCTACATAGTGAATATCAAACTCACTTAAGATCATTACCCATTTTGCAAGTCTTCCTATTAAAATGGCTACTGTAATAGGTATTCAATGGATCAATCTTTGTTATCGACGGTATGAGCCAACATATAATGTCGCCACTTTTGAGAAGCAAACACTACTACAAGACAAGCTTTTTCAATGAAACTGTAGTTTAACTCATGTCTTGTTAAGGTTCTACTGATATAATATATGGCCCTTTCTTTACCTGTAGAGTTTTCTTGTGCTAGCAATGCTCCCAAAGATACTTCTATTGCTGAAATATAGAGTATGAGTGGCTCTCTTGGAATAGGTGGAATTAAAACTGGTGAATGCGTAAGATATTGCTTGATCTAATTGAATGCTGCTTCACATTTGTCATCCCATTTAAATGGAACATTTTTATGCAATAAATGTGTAAATGGCAAGCTTTTGTCTGCCAGTTGAGCTATAAACCTTCTAATAGACTGTAATCTTCCTTGCAATGATCTTAATTGACTGATATTTCGTGGTGGGGGCATGTCCATTATAGCTTGTACCTTTTCTGGATCAACTTCTATACCCTTTTCTGAAACAATGTACCCTAGGAGTTTTCCAGATGTAACACCGAACACACATTTCTTTGGATTTAGTCGAACATTGAACTTCTCCATTCTAATAAAGATTTTTGACAAGATTTCCAGGTGTTCATCTCGTGTATGAGATTTGGCAAGTAAATCATCAACATAATCTTCCATGAATGTATGCATCATATCATGAAAAGCCGTTGTCATTGCTCTTTTATAAGTGGCTCAGCGTTCTTCAACCGAATGGCTTTACATTAATAGGTACCCCAAGGACATGTGAACGCTATTTTATCTTGATCTTCTGGTGCAATTTTTATCTGGTTGTATCCTGAAAATCCATCCATTAATGAATACATTGCATGGCCAGCAGTTAAGTCAACAATCATGTCTATGTTGGGCAAAGGAAAATCATCTTTAGGGCAAGCTTTATTTAAATCCCTGAAATCTGTACAAACTCTGATCCTTCCATCTGGCTTTGAAATAGGTACAATATTGGAAATCCATTCTGCATAGTCAATAGTTCGAATGAATCCAACATCCAAAAGTTTCTTTAATTCTTCCTTGACTAATAATGCAACATGTGGATGCATCTTTCTGAGCTTTTTCTTTACAGGCTTTGTCCTAGGTTTGATAGATAAATGATGCATTATCAGATTAGGATCTAACCCTGGCATATCAGCATATGACCAAGCAAAGTTAATTTGATTATCCTTCAAGAATTGCATGAATTTCTGGACTTCTTCAACTGTTAATGATGCTGCAATTTGCAAAACTTTTGGCTGCTCTGTGTACTTATGTTGATTGATTCCGTTGGTTCAATCAAAATAGAAGATCTTTCATGATAATACTTGGGAAGAGTGTCAAATTTCTCATCCTTCAATGCCTCAGAAAGGTTTTCACTGTCAGATTCGCTCTTTATTTTTCTCTTGTTTTGATCTATCACTGCCTTTTTTCGGTTTTCATCAATAGATCCATCTTTTATTTCATTTATTTTGCAGCTAAGAGACTTGACACTCTCCTTGTCAAAATCATGAGTATAAGATTCTTGAATGAAACAATTGTTTTCTTCATTTGAGGAACAAAGGAAAGTTATAATGTCTTCATCATTACTGAATGTAGGAATATGGATAGGTGCGTCAATGTCCCAATCTATAAGTTCTGGATAAACTAAGGGCATAGGATCATTAGGTTGGGTAAGGTCTTGAATTGTCAAAGTCATGATATGGTTATCATCCTCATGGTAGACAAGGTCTATGATGATATTCTCCTGTTGATTATCAATCTCGTTAGAATCTGATTCTTCCTCACTTGAGTCATGATCGCTTTGTAAAACAAAATCAAGTGGAGACCTTGAGCCTTCTCCTTGTATAAGAACAGGTGCATATTTGTGTATAGTATCAACTTGTTTATCCCTCCAAAATTCATCATTATAAATGGTGTCCCATTCATATTCATTAGAATCAGTATCTGAACTATTTTGCAATTGAAAAACTGATTCATGAGATTTATCTGACACAGATCCTCCTTCATGAATTAATTGTGTCTGCTGTGAAGTAGATTCTTCTTTATCTTTTCCATATCCAAGTCCTGTTTTATCACTTGAATGCTTTGAAATAGGTTGAATTGGTTCCACAATTCCTTCTCTTAGTTTCCCTATAGGACCATTCCCTTCATAGCCCATCTTCTGCATGATAGCATACCCCTTACCATATTGTTCTTTAGGCAACTTAATGTGCAAGAGAGATTCATCTTCATCTTTGTATAGCCAATTTAGGATGTCCCTATCTTCAACTTCTTCTTCAGTGGTATTTGCTCTAATGAATTTTCCATCAAACTTTGTGATTGGCATGGAAGCTTGAGATGTAGAAGCGGTTGCAATCTTTTGATTTGATAAAGTTGGTAACCCATGTGATCTTGGAGAAGGAGGTAAAGTAGAAAGAGATAGTGAATATTCACCTACCCCTTTGTCTTTAAACTTCAGCTTAGTATCAAGATTCTTTGTCAATTCTTGCAATTGGACTTGTAGATTGGAAGAAGAAACAGCAAGAGCTTCTCTATTGTGTGGCACAAAGACATCTTGAGTTACTCTAAGATTTGAACAAGTTTGGGTACTATTGTAATCAGCTTGTATGGTTATTTCTTGTCCATCATATGGAAACTTGATACATTGATGGTATGTTGATGGTACTGCTTGCATATCATGGATCCACGGATGACCCAAAAGTATATTATAAGATAGATCTTGATCTAGAACCTGACAAAATGTATTCTTCACAACAGGTCCCACTCTGATAGGCAGTAATATTAATCCTTTAGAAGCTCTTTCTTCATCATCATATGCCTTGATGGTTATCTTCCTTCGTGGATCAATTTCATTTTCTGATATTCCTAAGGCATTTATTAATTTTAAGGTACAAATATTCAAACCGGCTCCTCCATCTATTAAGACACGTCTAATTCGATGTTTATGGATCATGACTTCAAGGTAGAGCGAGGAATTATGTGGATGTGTCATAGAGGCATCATCTTTGTCGGAAAATGAAAGACAAGTGGGGGAAGATAAATGTCCCACCATGGCTTGAAATTTGTTTGCATCTAGATCAGTATCAACAGTTGTGTTTACAAGAGCTTCTTCTAAAATATTCTTGTGTATGGGGGATATTTTGAGAAGTTCAAGAATGGATATTTGAGCTGATGTTTTTCTCAATTGATCAACCAGATTATACTGAGTTGGAGAAGAAATAGTTGTTTTAGATGAACTTCCTTTTAAAACAACCTTTGCTTGACCTCTTGTTGTTACATTAACCTATTGATATTCTTGTTTTCCTTTGATTTTGATAACATTAATCCGATTATCATCTGTGTGAATGTGACGGATTATATTGTCTTCAACATTATGTATACTTTTGGCTTTGGTATCTGATGTTTCCCCCTTTTGGTAGTTTGGCAAAGGATCTTTGAATGCTTGATGATCATCATTGGTATGATGTCCCTCAATTGTAATGGTACCATTGTCAATTAAATCTTGTACTGGATTTTTCAAAGCTTGACAATTGTTTGTTCTATGACCCTTACATCGATGATAATTGCAATAATATGAGTCATTCCATGATGGTGGTTTGACTCGTGGCTCATAATCTCTTTGTGGTGGTAAGGTGATAACCTTATTATCAAGAAGCTCCTTGAGAGCAGACTCAAGAGATTGACCCAATGCAGTAAAAGTCCGTCGGTTTGAAAAGAATGAAGGTCTAGACGGATTTGATGTTTGGGCATTGCCAAGATTATTATTGAAATTACCACAATTTTGATTGGTATTTTGATTGGTCATGTTCTCTTGCTTGGAAATTTGTCCTTGTTGATTGTTGTTTCCTTGTTGAATTGTATTTCCTTGTGGATTATTTCGTGGAGCACTTGATAGATTGAAAACAGATGGTCTTGTTCGTAAATTATTTGCATCTACTATGCCATCATTAACAACATTTTTGTTTCTATTCCAAAACCTTGTTTTATCGTTATTGTTTTGATTTGATGTACTTGGATTATCAAGTTTTATCACTCCCCTTTTAACCAAGGCCCCTTCAATGGTGATTGCATTTTCAATCAATTTTTCAAAGTTATGAGGACAATGAAGGTTAAGCCTATAGCTTAATTCTGGATCAAGGCTATTGATAAAGATATCCATCTTTTCCTTTTCAGGAATAGGACGAGAATATCGTGCAAATAACCTTCTCCACCTTTGTAAAAATGTAGTAAAGGGTTCTCCTACTTTTTGTTTCACTTTACAAAGATCAAGCATTGTTATTTGGTGTTGAATGTTGTAGGAGTATTGTGAGATAAACTGATTTATCAACTCCTCAAAAGTTTTGATAGGTGGAGTGATTTTTGAAAGCCACTCCATGGATTGTACACCTAGACTTCGTGGAAATAATCGCATCAAGTAAGTATCGTCATAGGCGAATTCAAGACTCATGTTTCGGAAATCCCTAACATGGTCAATGGGATCAGTTTTTCCATTATACCTATCATACTTAGGAATTTCGCAATGTTTTGGAAATGGGATCATTTGAAGACTCCTATCAAATGGATAAGGAGATATGTCTTCCAAAACATATTTCTTTGTTGTACCTCCTTGCATTTCCTTTATTTTCCCTTGTAATTCTTTTATCTGTTGGTTAAGAGCACTAAAGTCATTAGGAGGAGTTTCAGGATTTTGTTTAATCCCTTCTATGTCAAAGGTGTGAGGCAATTTAGCTCCTTGATTAGCTAATGAAAGAAAATATTTTTCTTTATTACGTTCTAGAATTCTTTCCATAATAGTATGGAATTGGGGATCTTGTTCTGCTTCTTGAAGCTTTTCTTCTGTTAACTCATCAAGATTAAATGTTTCCTCTTCTTTTTCATTTCGGTCACCCATTTTACTGGTTGTGGTTTCTCCCTCGTCTTTTTCCATTTGTTTTTGAGATCTCGTGAAGATAGGCATAGATTTTGCTCCAAATTCTACTCACTTTTGATCAAAAGAGTGAAATAGTGCAATTTATGTGATATATATGAAAGTCAGGATAGAATGAAGATTCTATGACTTACACAAAATTTCTAATCTTGTAGCTTGTGTTGTTCCCTAAGTGAAAGGATGAAAATCCTGTTAGCGGGAATATAAGCAAAAGATCAAGAAAAGGATGATTTTGCACTTTATGAAATTTTGATCATGGCTTTGTAAAAGGATGGATTTTATGATAGATGCCTAATGTATTCTAAGTTCTCTATTGCAAAATTTGATTTGGACGAGTAGAATATTCGATTGCTGGTTGGGGAATATAACTGAAACGATGCGTTGACTATGGTTATGCCTTTGAGAAAGGGCTCTTCTTTGAAAGTAAGCTTGTGAATACAAGGGTTCTATGGCATAATCATCTGAAAAACCTCTAACACAATCATGATACCTATGAAGAAAGGTTCTATATTTAAGTAAAACTTTTCGACTTTGATATAAGAATCGTTGCTTCTTCAATACTTTCTTGTGATTGAGGGGTTTCTTTGGCTTCTTAATCCTTTTGGAAACGGATTTCTTTACAAACTTTGTGGATTTCCAATCTCGTAACATGAGATTGATCAATGTGATAATGAGTGTTTTGGATGATCTTATCTAAATTAATGTAGTGAAAACACATCAAACAAATTTAAAACAATTGTTTTAAGTCCTATGCTAAACATCAAGTGTATAACCAAAATGTTTTTCAAAAAATGTTTTAACGGGTTTTACACATGACAAGCACTTCAAATAGACTCACTCTTAGTTCTCAAGTAGGTCATCATAGCAATCAACAGCCTACATCTTAGAACTGTGTCGACTCACACAGCCATGTCACCCCCGAAAGGGCGCCTGTGTTTTTTTCTTTTCCAGGTGCGTACTCAGAGTGACGGAAGTGGATACCGGATCCCCTGAGCAAACAATCCTTGGTAGTTATATGGTGAGTATCTTGGGGGTAGATTCTTCCCTCCCCTGCACTGTGATTGAAACAATGTTTGGAAATTGACTCAGTTAGTTACTACACTAGGTTCATAGTAAGGGTTTCCGTTCGGTGCGGCAAATGATAGATTCCCTCGAGAGACCTCCCTACCTTTAGAACAAAGGCTTTGGGGATGGTTATCAATGCACACTACCGTCAAAAGAGGGTTTCCCCAATTTTGCTTTAAATTTTAGAGTGGGGTGGAATAGCCTGGCTTTGGCTTGAACCCACTTGAGTCGTTCCTCTTGGGTGAGTACTTTTTCCCACAAGAGCAGGTTCTCTACAAGGTTTTAACAAAAGCTGTAAAATGCATAAAAGGAAATAGGCGAGTTTGGCATTTTGATCACCCAGTTAAGGGGAGAGCATAGGCCTATCACCGTTGAAACAAAGCAAACAAAGGTTCAATTGTTAAGCACCAAATGAAAATTTTCTAAACTAAGTGAAGATGTTGCTTCACATAAAAAGAAAATTCATTTTAAGCCCAAATTGAAAGATGAAGTGTCTACCCTAGGATTGCTTCGTTTTACCTTAGATGACTACCCTAGGATTGGTTAATTTTATGCTTAAAATGACTACCCTAAGATTGGTTCTTTTTATGCTTTAAATGACTACCCTATGATTGGTTAATTTTATGCTTTTAAAATTATTAACTGTCCGCGGCTACGTCGGAATCAGTTAAACTAATCTAGAGTTACAGATTACAGAATACAGTCTTTAAAAATTTGCGCTGCAACAGGCATTAAAGGTGCTGCAAGAAGCTTTACGGGCGCTGCAAGACTGATTAAGGGCGCTGCAATACTAATTAGGGGTGCTGCAAGACAGATTATGGGCACTGTAATAATGATTACGGGCACTGCAAAGATGATTACGGGTGCTACAAAGATGATCACGGGCGCTGCAAAATGGATTATGGGCGCTGCAACAGACTTCAGATGCGCTAAACTGGAGATGACATTCCCGAAACGTGTCATCTGCGCTATTCCGCTATTTTTACCTGTAACCTGTCAAAAGAAACTGCAAATAAAACATTAAAAGGGGGCAAGAGCCCCACGGTGGGCGCCAAAAATGTGTTATGTTTATTTATGTTAATCTAATTGAAAACAAAACACTAAATGAAACCTTAAACTAAAGAAATTGAAATAAATTTAAACAAACAAAATCTTCAGAACCGTTCCATTTTCTCTATCTACAGTGATTCTTTTGAAGCTTTTGCTCTCAAATTGTGTAAGCTTGGCTTCCTTCAAATGGAAACTTGTAGAACGAGAATGCAAATGAAAATCTATTCTATATGCTAGTGAAGATGAGATTGTTGATACGGATATGGACAGGGGCTGTGATTATGCACAAGGGCTATGAATGAAAGATATCATGATTCTATTGCTATTGCTATGATTCTATGCTATCTATGCTTATGAAAGTACTCTATGAATGCTAATACTACTTGCAATTTGGCTATAGTTTTCCTGCTTAAAATTTCTATATCATTTGAAGCTCTCGGTAGCTGTATTTATAGATTTTTGCAGGCTCCATCCCGGCTGGCAAGAATCTACGGCTGTGAGATTGTCTGGTAAGTTTGAATGGTGAGAGATGGAGAGGTTGAGAAGAAAATGGGAGAGGTTGAGAGGTTGGAGAGAAGGATGGATTCCTGTCTTCAACCCACAGGAACAAGCTTGCACAGAAACAGAGAAATTTAATTTTCTGTTTCAACCGTTTGCTTCCCGGGAGTTGAAGATAAATCCCAAATTAAATAAATAAATAAATTTATTTAATTTATTGCATTTGATTTTTGATTTTTAAAAACTATGGAAGATTTAATTAAATATTTTGAAATATTTAATTGTAATATGACTTTAGAAGAATTTGAAATTTTAGAAGATTTAATTAAATATTTTTGGAAATATTTAATTATAAATAGATTTTTGAAGAATTTTGAAATGATTTTGGAATATTGAATTAGAGGAAATAATTAAATATTTTGGAATATTTAATTGTAAATGATATTTAGAAGAAGAATAATATTTTAATCTTTATTTGAATAAGATATTCAAATGAAGATTATCGATAATTAATATAAATAAATCGTAATATTTATTTAATTAATTAAGAAATGAATACGAAAAGATGATTAAATAAACTTATTTATTTAATCAAAATGAAAGAATGAAGAAATATAAATAAATTATTTAAATTTATTTATACGCAGATAGAATTCAAAGATTTTAATTAAATATTAAAAATATTTAATTAATTACCAGACAATATGATGTGACCATTTTTAGGTGTATACAAGAGCTATTTTGATTGTCTCAAAATATTTTTGACAATCTTCAGTCCATACAAAATCCTCTTCTTTCTTGAGTAGTGTAAACAATGGTGCTACAATTTTACTAAATCCTTCTATAAACCTTATGTAATACCCTGCATGCCTAAGAAAACTTCATACACCAATCTAGTTCTTAGGGATCTCAATGTTCTGTATGATCTCAACTTTCTTGGGATCAACCTTTATCCCCTCTTTTGAGATGTGATGTCCCAGAACAATGCCCTCTGTCATCATGATGGAACTTTTTTCATGATTGAGTGATAATCTATGATCTTTATAGCGTTGTAAACTTTTTTCTAAGTTTTTTAATGCTTCATCAAATATTTTAGCATGGACTGTAAAGTCATCCATATAAATCTCTACACAAGAAGTGGTGAAATCTACAAATATAGCAAGTACTACTCTTTGAAATGTGGTTGGTGCATTACATAGTCCAAATGGTAAGACTATATATATGCATATGTACCCCATGGATAGGTCAAGGTAGTTTTGTCTTGATCTTCAGGGGCTACTTGGATTTTGTTATATTCATTGAAACCATCGAGAAAAGAGTAGTTGTTGCCTATTAGGTTATCAAGTACTTGGTCAATGAATGGTAATGGAAAATGGTCTTTCTTTGTGGCTTTATTCAACTCTCAATAATCTATACACACTCTCCATTTACCATTCTTCTTTGGGACAATAACCAATGTTGAAACCCACTGGCTATCAGAGATTGGGTAGATGAACCCTACTTTGAGCAGCTTCTCTATTTCCTTTTTAACAATGTCACAAAGAATAGGATTGATATTCCTTTGTCCTTGTCTAATTGGTCTTACATTTTCTGTGTAAATGTGGTGACTACAAATCGAAGGATGGATTCCTCTCATATCAATATACTCCCAAGAAAATGCTTCTGTGTTTTTCTAGATTTTTTTCATTTCTTCTTCCTGAGTTGGCGATAAAGATGAATTTATATTGAGAGGTTTATCTCCAACTTCTGTAATCTCTTTAGTGTAATTCATTGATTTCTCAACAAGAGTATTCAGAGGACAAGAGTGTTGCCTATGTAATGTTGTTTGACATTTTTCTTTTTCAATTTCTGAATTTAACTCTTGTTCTTCACATTCTTGAATATGTTCACTTATAGTAACCATGGCTAAATCCACAATACCATCACTTTCCGACTCTAAATATTCATCCACCCAAAGTTGGGTGTTTGGTTGAATTGATGGTTGTGCTGGTGGGTAGAGTGACAATTCTTTCTTTTTTTGACCATTTAGATCTATAATCAATTGAAGTGGCAATAGTAGCCAACCATGGTCTGCCTAAGATGATTGGATATTCAGAATATTTATTTTTGGCTTTAAGAACAAAAGTGTCAACTGGATAATCCCATGTGTCTATGGTAACCATGATCTCTTCTATTATACCCTATGGTTTTGCAGTAGATTGGTCAGCTAACTGTAGAACTATTGTTGTTGGCTAAATATTTGTCATCCAAAGCATTTTTATTTTATCAGATGTGATAACATTTATGGAAGCTCCTAAATCAATTAGAACATTTGAAATTTCAATTCCATTAATACTTAGCATAATTACAAGGCTACCAAGATCATTATATTTCTAAGGAAGTAGTCTTCCTGATAACACATCAATAAGTTTTGTCTCTACTTGAATTGTTGAAGGAATTTTCTTTTTCCTTCCTATAGTTTTCATGCAAAGGGATTTAACTAACTGGTTTATCTTTGGTATATCTTTGATTTCCTGTAATAGTGGTATCTCAATGTTAATCTTTTTCAACTCTCTAAGATTCTTTGAGAATCGACTACATTCATGTAATTAGGTGGAGAGATTTCAGGAGTTATTTTCTCTTCCTTAAATCTCTCAGGGTAGGGAGCTTGATTGACATTTTTTTCTTCCTCCAAGGTTTATTTTTTAGTTGAATTTTCGTTTTATCCCCTCTTTCTTGAATTTTTTTTGTTGGTGTAGTTTGCACAGTTTGATTTCTCAACTGTATGTCATTAACATCAATAACATTCACATTAGGGGATTTACATCATTACATGTGTTTGTTGGATTGGCAACTGGTCGACCTGGCAGTTGAGGTTGGTTCACTTGATCATTAAGAGGATACAGACATTGAGTGTTGGAGGCATTTGTCCCAGGGGCATTTTTGTCCCTAATTTTTCCATGGTTGGAATTGGTTTTGATTTTGTTGGCATGAGGAATAATTGGCTTGCCACTATGGCTAGTAATTAGCTTGCCATTGTGGCCAATTCCATTGGGGATTCATCCATTCATGTTGATTCCAATAAGTAGGTGGTTTATATTAAGGGGTCCATTGGTTATAGTTTTTCCAAGGGTTTTGATTCCATTTTTTCTTGGAACCATATTATCTCTTATTAGAATTGTACTCAAGTTTTGAGGCCTTTGACCAACATAATTCAACTCTTCTTCAATTATTGGTGGTATCTTCAAATTGCTTTTTATGCCAACCAAAAGATTACAGGAACCTATTAAGTGTGGTTTTTCACAAATCTCACAAATGTCAACTTGATTTAATGTAAATCTTTTCAATAGGTGCTTTCCCCTACATTTGGAGCAATAAATTGTCAACGGTTCAGTGCTCTTCTTATCTCCTTGCATGTTGAGATGCAGAAGCAGATCAATCTTCATGTTTTCTAATTCCTCCATTACCTCTGATACATTAGTGGTATGAGCCTTGTTTCTTCTGGAGTTTCTAGTCCCCACTTTAGTTCTAGAGTAGTTCCTATAAATATCTCCATAATGTCATCCAAGGAAAACTTGTTAATGTCTCCCTTTCCCATTAGATTTAAGGACTCTCTTGACTCATCATCAATCCCTCTCAAGAAAATTATCTTGCTAATTTCATTATCCATTCGATTAGTGCACCTCTAATGCACAAATTGGAACCTATTAGCATAGTCTTCTAGAATTTCATCCTCCAATTGCCTCATTCAAAACAATTCCTCCTTCCTATCCCTTATTCGATAGTAATCTTGGTATTTTTCCAAGAATTTGGTTTCCATTTGCTACCAGGTTCTAATTGTTCCTGATCCTAAACCCATGAACCATATTAAAGTTGATTCTTTCAAAGTAGAAGAAAACAACTTTAATTTTTGATTATCAATTGCATAATCATAGGTTTGGCATAAAATTTTGAATTCAAATAGGAATTCATTAGGGTCTTCTGAAGTCTTTCCCCTAAAGATAGGTAGAATTGAGGGTGAAATGTTCTTCATAGGATGTTAATCAAGTTGTCTTTCAAGATTGATAGGATTGGAAAAGGTTCTATTTGTTGGGGGACGTATTGGTTGCTCAACCATTTCTCCTCCTGGAAATGGATTTGTGTTTTCTTCTTGATTATCAATTGGATGTTCTTTATTATTTTCTTGATTTTCGATCTGGTATTTTTGAACATCTTGTTCTTGATCAAAATCAATAATTCTTTGAAAATCAACATTTCATGGAAGAAACCTTCCTAGTTGCTCTATGTTTTTCTCATCCACAATTTAGATATCTCTTCCTTATCAACACTAAGGATTCACACTAAATATCCATAACTTTGAAGTATCCTCGACAATGACACCAAAAATGAT
Source organism: Sequoia sempervirens (assembly GCA_007258455.2). NCBI lineage: Eukaryota > Viridiplantae > Streptophyta > Pinopsida > Cupressales > Cupressaceae > Sequoia > Sequoia sempervirens. Next base: position 12,126 of record VDFB02078034.1, read on the forward strand.
GGGAAAGGTCGTTGATGTCACAACTTGCATCATTTAATCAATTATTTATCGAACTAGTTGTGTCTCAGAGCAATATGCAATAAGGATAGTTGTCACAGATTCTTTGGGGGGATTTTGCACTATAAACAACAACTTTAGGTATCAATTTTCCTACTTCAGGAGTTTTCAGGAGCTCTCAAAAGTTGAACTGTAGTGATTGATTCTTAAGGTTTAATTCTATCTTATTTTCTAATTTAAAATTTTGTTGACTTATTTTTGACTTTATTGAACTTGATTTAGACTAATTAATGGAGACAACTAATGATTACTTTAATCCTTAATCTAAAACATGAAATCCAAATTAATTCTATTTTTTTATAAAAGAAATCCATAATTAATTGCTGGAAATTAAACACTAATTAAGAACATAAATGAATTGCAAGGAAAGGAAAATTACTCTAGAAAACATAAAGACTAATCTCCATGGACATATTTTCAACAAAATCCAAATTCATCTTTCCATAAGTTCCTATCATCACTTCTAATGAAACTTAATAAATAAACACCAAACTTAACTACTTCGAACAACATGTAAATCCAATTAATTTGATAAACCTTATAATGATTCCAACAACTTAATCTAACCATAATAAACTAAAACTTGAAAGGTAATTCGAGAAGAAGTAACTATCCATAATTAACATTTAGTAAGTCAAAAAATGATTTAACAACTTAACATTCCAGAATTAATATCTACTTCAGATTTAATACTAATGAATCAGAAATAGCATAACTTAAAAAAATACCAACACAAGATCATTCCAAGGGTTGAGTGGGACTTGCTCTTCCTCAAGTAAGATCCCTTAACATAGTGATTGAATTAACTTCTTGCTTTCATTCCCATTGATCAAAAGTAGAATGCAGAACAAAGTATTGTTGTTGAATTAAAAAAAATTGATTGAAATTATCTAACTCCTTAATAAAACCAAAACATGGATATTTATAACAATATCCTTATTAGATTTCTAACATGGCATTAACTGCCAAGAATTAAGGAGATTGAACTAAAGATTACAACATAACTAAAATAGAACTGAAGTATGACTAAAGTAGGACATAGAGAAATATGCCAGATTGGTGCTGGAAGTAGAAGTTCCATAACTAACTATAAAGAAGTTGATTTAGAATTGAGTGACTCATCATCTATTAGGGCCCATCTATGGAATATTCATCCATAATGATTAAACATAGAGTTTAACCACTTCATCAATTTTTAAAATACCCTATTCAAAACCCTTCAGAAAAGGATAACAATTATGGTAGTAAAAGATCAACACAACATAATTATCTCATTAAATATCATCATAAAGTAGTGTATTTAACATAAACCATTACTTCAAATATATCCACTAATTTAGCTAAACATAAAGAAAAATAAGTAAATATCTTAATCTATAATCTACTGCCAAACATGTCAATTAAGAAAAATAACAAGTCTTTTAAACATAAAATACTTTAAATGAAAGTATTCTAAGTCTCTCATCACCCTGCTCGGGGAGGAGAACCCATATCATAGAATGTAGGTGATTAAAGAAATCCCCACTCGAGGAGGAGAACCTGTATCACAAAGTAAAGATGCAATAGATAGGGGAGATGGAGCTGCAAGGCTTACGCAAGCCAAATGGAGAGAAAAAGAGTTGCAAGAGCCAACAGTTGCAAAGAGTCTTGTGAGAATGTGAGAGTGCTTAAATTTTTTGTAACAAGCTATATGGACTTGTGCAAGAAAGATAATAAGAGCAAGAGAGGAGGAAAAGGTAGGAGTCAAAGCAAGAGAGGAGCTAGAAAGATTCAAAGAGACCAAATGAGGTGAAAAGATAACATTTAAAGAGAGAAGAGAAGAAAAAAGAAACTTCTCGGGTGGTTACAAGGCATCTTGAGCCATTACCACTGAGCAAAGGAGATGAAAAATGGAAAACATGGTTGGAGGTGGTCATTTAAACATTGAAAGGTCGTAAGATGCTAGCATGGTGTGTAGACATCCACGTGACATGCTAATGTTCGGACAAGTCATGCTACAAAACAACACAAACAGGAAAATCACAAGGTTTGATGCAAAGCAGACGTACAAGGGTAGTTGTTGAAAAGGGGTGTTGGAGCATCCTAAAAAAGGAAAAAGGCTGATGCAAGGGCTAAAATGAGCCTACACAAATGCTAAGGGAGTTGTCACTAAAAGAGATACAAAAATGCATGTGAAATTGCAAGGGGTGCAATTTTATGACTATATAGGAACCAACAAATTGGCGACTTTATTGCGGAGCAATTCATAATCTTGGTTGAAGACCATTTTATCATAGAGTCACTAAAGTAGTGTATTGTGTATTTACACCTTCATTTAACTGAGTAGGGGATCCTACTGTAGATGAACAAAGAATAATCTTATTCTGACATCAACAATGAAGTAATACCAATTTTCTCACTTTTCAAAAAGTGGGTGGTGACTTTCTTAAGGAGAATCTGATGAAAAATTGAAAAAAAATCTTGGAATAACTATATTTCTAGTGAAAAATAAGGATTAAAGGGTGTTGTGGATTTCTTATTAAATTATGTATTCTAATTATTATTTTCCTAATACAAATTATGGTGCCAATGATGTCCCTACTTCAAGAAGAAAATTAGTTGAGCTAAGGGAAGAGGTTGAATGAATGTTGGAAAAGTCGAAAGGCTTGAGTCAACAAGCGAAAAAAATAATTGGCACAAAGGCCACAACAATTGAGAGCACAACAATTGAGATCACAAATTGCTTCAAAAACAACACAAAACATACTAGTCTCTAATCAGGATGGATATATAAATACAAGTGGTTCTTGGAACCCCACAAGTGCCTAATGTTACAATTGAGAATCTTGGAAATAGAAGTGGTGAACATCATACACAAGAGGGCATTTTTACACCACAAGCCTCAAATAAAATAGATGCATATCCTATCTCTCTTGATAAAATATTAGTGAACTACAAATATCATCAATATAATCAATATACCAAGCAATATCAATACCAAGCTCCTCATCAGAATGTGCAAAGCAATATCAGCCCTCTTGGAGGTATTAATCAAAGCTTGTAGAAAGAAACACATCAGCCACAATTATACTCTAAGAAGATGTTATTTTGTCTTGAAGTGTACAAATCACTTGATTTCAGAAACATTCAAGGGTACCCACATCCCATCCCTTTGGACGTAAAAAAGTGTGTGCCTAAACTTAATGGAAATGAATCAAAGTTAGCATGTGTACACTTACATCAATTCATTAATTTAATGGCAAATTGTCAAATCAGTGAAGAGGATGTTATCATGAAACTCTTTGTGAGAACATTAGAAGATATTGCTAAATATTGGTTTTCCAACTTGCCTATGCATTCCATAGCTTCATGGAATGAAATTGCAAATAAATTTATGCATCATTTTGGAGAAGAAAATGATGAGTATTTGCATATTCAAGAAAGAGGTCAAGGTTCCATCATGAAATCAGAATATCGCATATCCCCCTTAGATGTATTTATTGGTATAACCTAAGACATAAAGGAGAAACTAGATGTTCACTATTAAAATGAATGAAGGATATCTTTATGCAAATACCTCTTAATTCCCCACCTAATGAGTTCATGATCATTGAGCAGTTCATGAGAGTATATGAACCTAATTCAATTTATGGCCCCAAATCATTGAAGCCAGTTACTCTAGACCAGGTGTGTGAATTGATTGGTATCATAGATAAGAAAAGGTATGAGGATGTTGTCAATGTTGAATCTAATGGTGATATTATTGATGAATATGTATAAATTGACAAAAAAATATAACCAATAGAGGAAACATGTGCAAATGGAATTCCAATAAAGATAAAATTGTGGAAAGCCAACTCTTCACCTTGGAGGATGATTGGAATATTGGAGAGGTTGTTGAGGACACACTACCTAATGAGTGCACCTGCAATGAGGAAGTGAAGAGGGAAGTCCAGTTGGAATTAGACAAGTGACACATCCATTTATAGTTGAGTTTCACAATAACATAATTGATAAAGAAGAAGTATGCACACCTAAAAAAATGACTTTCAAAAATTTTCAAGCCCCTTGCATGATGAAATAATAGAAGAAAATTAAATCATATCTTGCTAATATGTGTTAGAACATGATTTTCATTCAAATCCATTCAATGATGTGGATGAAGCATTTTCAGATAATCGAGATGTTGTGTTGACTTGTGAAGCAAATGACTATGCTGATGAAATCAATGCATCTAATTTGTCATTTCTTGATAATCCTAAGTATTGTTGTGATGATGAAAACGTTAAATAATACATCAACAATGAGGATAATGAAGAGGCATGTTCACTCAGTAATGAACAAATTTTAAATTTTTTAACTATGAAATATCATAGATATACACATAAGGATGATTCTAAAATTTCATGTCCAACATACATTTGCTTTGACAATGAAGGTACTTTGTACGACAATGGTGAACTCTTGAAGCTGATCAAGAGCCTATGTTCATCCCTATTCATGAGGAGATATGTAAATCAAAATTAGAGATCTTTGGCTCACATGAGAAAGATATTGATTTGCAAATCATGAATAATGAATGTTCAACATCAATTGTTTCAAATGTGCATAGTGATGAGTGTATGGATGAAGGGTTGATGTCACTACCAATTAGTGATAAGAAAAATATTGAAGATGTTTCAAATTAGGATACCTCAAAATATGTTGATATGGTAGATTTCCTAAACTCATGTGAGAAGCATCTAGATGACAGAGTGAATAACATAGATAATTATGATTGTCTTGCCTCACATATACCTAGAAGTTGCTTGCCTAGATTACATCAATAGCCCTATGATAATATCATGTTTTCTATGCAAAATCATAGTCTTAGCTATATGGTGAATTATGAGTGTTTTTAGTTGTCAACTTAGCTAGGAAATCATTTCATGATGCATGATAGTGACTAGAATCATGGAGGATGTCGCATTGAAAGTAAAGGTTCCTTATATGATAAATGTGGCATGATTTTAACACATGATGGTGAAAATTTTCAGGTTATACCTAACTATGAATTATAGAATTCTAAAGGAAGTATGGGAAATATTGAACATACTGTTATTTTGGAAGTTCTTAGTGACAATGGATATAGCCTAGCAGATTGCATAAATATTTTTAAGTGGAATTTGATGAAATCAGACCAAAATAAGGGGTGATCCCACAATACTAGTTTACAATTTTTGGTCAAATTGGACCCTACTATATATGACAAAGGTATGTTCAAACCTTTCTTTTGGGTGGCCTTCAGACATCATTTATGGTTTTAACTTCAAACCATAATAAATCAGGGTAGAGGTGACTCCTTTTCCCAATGAGTAAGACACTCAATCTACTCCCCAGAGATTTGAATTCTTGTTATGCCCACAAGTGGCATATATACCTACATGGAGCCACTATCAGAACTTTCAATTTTTGGGAAAATATGGAGTTCCAATAATGAGAAAACATTACAACACTCATAAATGCATTGATGAAATCTGTCCATGTAGCCTACTTTAGAAAACCATAATTTAAAGACTATTTAGTTTTATACCAAATCACTTGAAAAGAATATTTTTTTCCATATTTGAATATGTATTCTAGATTTCAACCTCCTATGATCATATTTTATAGGTTTTTGAAGCATCAAGTTGGAGGGTTCTAGAAAATTTTATTGTCTACACAATGTTAGATATGCTAGGGAGGTCAACTTTGGAGGACAATATTTATAAGCTAGATGATTTTCATGATGAAAAAAAAATTGTTTTAAATTTTCCCCTTGTTAATATACTTTCATGGCAATTTTTAGAGTTCCAACATCTCGTTTGCTAAATTTTCAAAATCAAAAGCAAGTGGAGTTTTCACAGTTTTGATGACTGCATTTCCAAAAAGTTTTAGAGGGGTCAACTTTGGCTTTTAATATTTTGTGAAGGAAATAGGTTGGTGGTACTACCTTTTGCACACATGTTAATTTGACTCAAAGGAACTAATCCACAAAGTGGTAGCTTCCTAGGAAGAGATTTGATAAATTTTCAAAGTGCCAATTTGACGGGTTCCAGATGGCCTTTGATAGGTGTAGTTTCAAAAAAGGTTGGGTGAGAAAATTTGAGTATTATTATCTTGCAATTTTGATGGATTCATGCAAATCCCTTTTTCAATCTTGTGCCCATATCATAAATCAATATATCAATGCATTTTCATGCCTTCGAGAGAATTTTTGATTAGTTTTCCAAGGTGAATCTAGAAGCCATTTTATCCATTTTTGTCACAATGAAAAGTATTAAGAGGAAAATGTTGATGACTATCCACTTTAACTTATGATGTATTTTACATTCTAATGGAATAATTGTTAACCCTTCAAGCCTCATCTCCTATGTAAAGATAGATGAAAGACAAGAAGATCCTGCTTTGGGCCTACAACATGTCTCGAAGGAAAAATGAATCACAACTCGAAGTATGTTAGTGTTTGGAACACTCTTACTAGTTAATGGGGAGAAGTTATGCATGATGTTCTTGGGATGAAGGATTACAATCCAAAATTTTCCTTCCCTCTTCAATCTTATGAAGTTAGGTAGAACCAACCTATCACTTATAGGAGTTATGCATGAACTATTGATGAATTTGTTAAGAGATGATTAATGAAAGAAAATGTAGTTATTGTATCTACCTAGAGGATGGCCATGTTTAAAGAATGGGAAAAAATAACCAAGGTGTGAGGATAGGTTGGAAAATATAACAAAGACATGTGTAACACTCCTAGCCCTTTATGTTTGGGAAACGAAGGAATCCATGAGGTGATTCAATTAAGGCTACATGAAAGATCTATTTATAAAATGTGAGACAATTATTTCAAATAATTGGGATTTCTTGTAGAACTTTAGAGAAAAAGTTTTATCATCCACATGCATATTCAAGCTAGTTTCTCTTCATTTATATATCATTCCTAGTAGCATTGGGGATAAATAATTTCTTGCAAAACCTCCAGAGAACAAGAAAAAATGAAAGTCACTAGTGAAGCAATGTAGAACGCATAATATAATTAAAGAATACTTCTAATATATAGGCATGGCCAAGGATATGTGGGGATGATAGGCCAACTAGATATCCATACAAACTTAAACATCTCATTGCCCTTGCTTCCTACATTCTAAAATGCCCAGCGACATAGCTCTTCACTACAACTATTTCATTAGTTACTAACTAGCAACAAACTTCTTAAAAAGACAAATTTGACTTCTTCAAATTCATAAATTAGGACAAAAAAAAGAAACTTTAATGGTGAAAATGATGAACATTTATCCATTGAAAAGAGGAAAAATCTTGTTGTCATATGAAATGGTGAGGTGGTAATTGCAAACGATGATAGTAATGACAAGAAGAGGTTGAAACCTTTTATAATCCATATATTCCAAAGGTTTTGAGTGAGCTGGATGAAAAGGGGTTTACCAAGGAAAGTGAGGGTGTGAAAGGTATATCTATTGAAGGTCAAAAATTCCATTAATAGTTATCAAAATAAATAGCGGCTTTAATTATGCATCAACTCATATAATAGCACTCAAGTATCGACTCAATAACGAGAAGCATGTGGATTGTTTGAGAACACTCCCAAACAAATTTTATTTCATTGGCTGCAAGTAATTATAAGATATGGAAATATTTCAAAACATTAAGTCTAAGGATTGTGTCATTAGTGTTGTAATCGCAATCGTCCTTGTAAACTTGTAAACAAAATGTGTAGATATGGATAGGATATGTCAACTGTTTGAGGAAGTGCAATTATTAAATATATTGATGGAACTTCAAGCTTATGCATGTAATGAAATGCTAACTAGGTATGGATATTTGTCAAAGCTCAGAGAAGGCAAAGATATTTTCTCAGATGTTGTGATTGCAACAAGCCATGGTGTACACATAGAAAAAGAAGGTGACTTTGGGCATGGGTTTTCAGGAGTCTTGTTTTAGTAGAGTATTATAGTTCTTCAAGTGCTTCATCAATAAATTCCTCAAATTCTTCACATTTTTTTGTGAGAAGAAATTTAGTTGGAAGAAAACTAAGTGGAAGATGGAGCATGGAACAAACCTATTGCACATTGGGAAAATGGAAGAAATTAGTTGATAAAAGAAGGTGGAACATCATAGGCTGATGTGAACTTGTACACATGCTCAAGGACAAAGAAAAATGGTCCATTTTCATCCATGATTTTGTTGCTAAATTACCAACTCAAATACTTTTCTCACATTACCATAGAGAACCAAGCAATAAACCCTATATCAAAGACACATTCACATATCGAGAGGAGGCAATTTTGAGTCCCTCTGATAAGACTATTCACATGAACACATACACATCATTGAAAGGACATTTCCATAAAGAAATGACTATTTTTTAGTCTCTTTGATAGGGAAAAAAATAAATATTGGTGGAGCCTCCTGTGTCACCGCAAGAGCCAAGAAGACATAGTGCAATGTAGTGGTAACGTCCCGCATTATCATGAAGGGTGAGAAATAAATGTGTGGTATGGTAGTGGGAGCAATAAAAAGGAATATTACTAAATTAAAATGTGATGAGTCTTTAAGAAGAATTTATCAAATCACAATATTTAATTATGATGTAGTTGTTGATTTCTTATTGAAGTATGTATTCTAATTCTTATTTTCCCAATACAAATTATGGTTCCCATGATGTCCCTACTTCAATAGGAAAACTAACTGAGCTAAGGGAATAGGTTGAATGAATGTTGGAAGAAGTGGAAAGGCTTGATTCAACAAGGGAAAATGAATAATTGGCTCAAAGGTTACTACAATTGAGAGCCCAAATTTCTTCAAAAACAACATAATATATACCAGTCTCTAGGCAAGATGGATATGTAAATACAAGTGGTCCTTGGACCCCCAAAAGTGCCTCATGATACAATTGAGAATATTGGAAATAGAAGTGGTGTACATCATACAAAACATGAAATTTTTACACCACAAGCCTCAAATCAAGTAGATGCATATCCTATCTCTCCTGATCAAAGCTTAGAGAACTACAAAGATCATCAATATAATCAATATACCAAGTAGTATCAATACCAAACTTCTGATTAGAATGTGCAAAGCAATATCAGCCCTCTTGGAGGTGTTAATCAAAGCATGTAGGAAGAAATACATTAGCCATAGTTATACTCTTAGAGGAGGTTATTTTTTCTTGAAGTATAAAAACCACTTGATTTTAGAAACATTCAAGGGTACCCACATCCCATCACTTTGGACATAAAAAAGTGTGTGCCAAAACTTAATGGATATGAATCAAAATCAACATGTGTGCACTTACAGTACTTCATTAATTTAATGGTAAATTGTCAAATTAGTGAAGACGATGTTATCATGAAACTCATTGTGAGAACATTAGAAGATATTGTTGAATATTGGTTTTCCAACTTGCCTATGCATTCCATAGCTTCATGGAATGAAATTGCAAATAAATGCATGCATCATTTTGGAGAAGAAAATGATGAGTATTCACATATTCAAGAAATAGGTCAAGGTTCCATCATGAAATCAAAATATCACATATCCCCCTTAGATGCATTTTTTGGCCTAAGGGGAAACGAAGGAGATTTTGGATGTTTACTATTCAAATGAATGAAGGATATATTTATGCAAATACCTCTTAATTCCCTGTCTAATGAGCTTGTGATCATTGAGCAGTTCATGAGAGTATATGAGCCTAATTCAATTTATTGGCCTGAATCATTGAAGCTAGTTACTCTAGAATAGGTGTGTGTATTTATTGGTATCATAGATAAGAAAAGGTATGAGGATGCTATCAATGTTGAATCTAATGGGGATATTATTGATGAATATGGAGAAATTAACCAAAAAATACATCCAATAGAGGAAACATGTGCAAGTGGAATTCCAAATTTGCATAAAGATGAAATTTTGGAAAGCCAACTCTTCACCTTAGAGGACGTTTACAATATTGGAGAGGTCATTGAGGACACACTACTTGAGGAATGCATGAGAAATGAGGTAAGTGAAGAGGAAAGTCAACTTGGAATTAAACAAGTGACACATCCATTTACAACTGAGTGCCATGATGACATAATTAGTAAAGAAGAAGTATGCACACCTCAAAATGAATTTCAGATTTGTTCAAGCCCTTACATAATGAAATGATAGAAGAAAATAAAATAATATCTTGCTAAGATGTGTCAGAACATAATTTTATTTCAAATCCATCCAATGATGAGGATGAAGTATATTCAGATAATCAAGATGTTGTGTCAACTTGTGAAGTAAATGACTATGCTGATGAAATAAATGCATATGATTTGTCATTTCTTAATAATCCTAAGTATTGTTGTGATGATGAAAATGGTAAAGAGTACATCATCAATGAGGAGAATGAAGAGGCATGCTGACTCAGTAGTGAAAAAATTCAAATTTGCTAATATGGAATATCAAAGATATACACATAAGGATGATTGTAAAATTTCATGTCCATCATACATTTGCTTTGATAGTGAAGGTACTTTGTGTGACAATGATGAAAGAACTATTTAAATTGATCAAGAGCCTATGTTCATCCATGTTCATGAGGATATATGTAAATTAGAATTAAAGATATTTGGCTCACATGAGAAATATATTGATTTTCACATCATGAATAATGCATGTTCAACATCAATTGTTTCAAATTTGCATAGTGATGAGTGTATGGATCAAGGGTTGATGTTTCTACCAATTAATGATAAGAAAAAAAAAAAATATGTTTCAGATCAGGTTGTCTTAGAATATGTTGATATGGTAGATTTCTTAGACTCATCTGAGAAGCATTCAAATGACGGAGTGAATAACATAGATGATTATGATTGTCTTGCTTCACATACACCTAGAAGTTGCCTAGATTGCATCAATGGCCCTATGACAATATAATCTTTGATATGAAAACTCATGGTCTTAGCTATATGGTGAATTAAGATTGTTTTCAGTTTTCAACTCAGCTAGGAGATCATTTCAAGATGCATGATAGTGACTAGAATCATGGAGGATCTTGCATTGAAAGTAAAGGTTCCTTATGTGATAAATTTGGCATGAGTTTATCACATGATAGTGAAAATTTTTAGGCTATACCTAATTGTGAATTGTAGAATGCTAAAGGAAATATGGGAAATGTTGAACATAGTGTTATTTTGGATGTTTTCAGTGACAATAGATATAGCCTATCAGAGTGTATAAATATTTTCAAGTGGAACTTGATGAAATCAGGCCAAAATAAGATATATGAAAGAGGTAAGTTCAAACCTTTCTTTTGGGTGACCTTGGCCCATCACTTATGGTTTGAACTTCAAACCATAATAGATTAGGGTAGAGGTGACTCCTTTTCCTAATGAGTAAGACACCTTTTCTAATCCCCAAAGATTTGAATTATTGTTATACCCACAAGGGGTATACATCCCCAAATGGAGCCACTAATGGAACTTTCAAGTTTTAGAAAAATTTGGAGTTCCAATGATGAGAAAACTAATTACAACACTTAGAAATGCACTGATGAAATCTATCCATGTAGCCTACTTTAGAAAATTATGATTTAAAGCCTATTCAATTTTATGTGAAATCACTTGAAAGGAATATTCATCTGCCATATGTGAGTATGTATGTTGTATTTTATCATTCTATGATCATATTTGATAGGGTTTTGAAGCATCAAGTTGGAGGGTTCTAGAAAAGTTTGTTGTTTGCACAATGTTAGATCTGCCAAGGAGGTCAAATTTGGAGGATAGTATTTATAAGCTGGATGATTTTCATGATGAAACAATTTTTATTTTAGATTATCCCCATGTTAATATACTTTCATGCCAATTTTCAGAGTCCCAACATATAGTTTGATAAATTTTCAAATTGGGCCTTTAATATTTTGTGAAGGAAATAGGTTGGTGGGAATACCTTTTGCATGTGTTCATTGGATTTAAATGAAATAATTTCCCAAGTGGAAACTTTTTTAATGTCCCCATTTTTAGCACTACACATTCTAGTGACTATTAGCCTATCCTTGGATGCCTGTAGGCCAATTAGATGCAAAATTAGGGTTTCCAACTATTTGGAGGTCTCTTTTGTGGATGCAGGGGTTTGCAAGTTGGATTTTTCCAATTTGGTTTATGGATTCCTTTTGGGTTTTCAAAGATCTTCATAGAGGTATAACATGCAACTGCATCAAGTAACTTTTTTGGAATTACTATTTTTAGTAAGTTACGACAGTTGCTCAAAATGTGGTTAAAATGCATTTGAAGTCACTTACTATTTTTAGTTGTATGCTATTTATAACAATTCAATGTTTGGTTTCAGAGGGGTTTCTATTTTTAGCAATGGTTGGTTAATGATGTTTGCTATCTTTTGTTGGTCACAGTACTCTTTAGTGGTCCTCAGTTTTGCTCTAGTTGGTGTATGGTGAAGACTTACTATTTTTAGCAGTGTTATTTATAGTAAGTCATTCTTGAGGAAGTTGGTCTCAAGACTTTGTGTGCACAGTAGTATTATTTCTCATATGGTTTGGAGAGCCTAAGGTTGAAGTATTTAATAATTGTTTAATTTAGTCACTTAAACTTTTCAATAAATTATTTTATAAACTTAAGTGAAAAGGGGTGAATGGTCTTTAAAATTGTACCTTGCAGCCTAGGCATACAACTTAAAGTTATATTAGAAGGCTACAATGCAAATAGTTTCCTTATGAGTGGGACACCCAAGGAAGGAGGAATTATTTAAAAAATAATAATTTTTAAAGGCTCAAGGAGGGCATGGATTTTAAGAGGGAAATAAGAAACATTTAAAGTCCAGTCTCCCTAATCTATTTACAACCTCATTTTGGATCTCATTTGCACATCCCTACTTTGAAAACATAATGAAATGCTGCTAGATTTCTTCTGGAGTTCTTGGGCTGTGAACTGAGGATGAAAACCCTCTTTGTTTGGGTTTGTTTTGGTGGTGAAATATCCTCCCTAACTAGATAGTGAGTTATTCTACAACAAGGATCATACAATGCTTCACAAAGTTCAATTTTGGTTATTGAAAAGTGAATATTTATTAGTATTTTTGAATATTTTTTGGTGAGATTTGATTGCTTTCAGTTTGATGTTGCTTTTTGAAGATTTTGGTGTGATTTTATTTAGTTTCTGGGTGCTTTTAAACATGGACTTGAACCTGGTTTTTGGCTCATAGCTCAGTGTTGGATGGAGAAATTGTTATGGGTATTGATTCATTGAAAAACCTCTCATGATGATTCCAAAGAGTACTTGCAATTTTTGGTGATGTTTTTGATTTTCTATGTTAGATCAAACTTTCAAGAGGGGACACCCTTTACTGCTAGGAAACTTTAGTTTTGACCAACACATGTTGGCCTTTAGTTGTTGGGATTTGGGGATTGAATATGGTGAGCTAGGTGATGGAGAATAGGGTGTTTTTAAGGCTAAAGCTTGGGTGATGTTCACTACCCATCAAGAGGCTCATTGTTGTAGTTGAAAGGCCACTTCCATTACTATAACTACTTATTCTAGGTCTGATAATTAATTGTATTATTTTGATATAAAACTAAAAATGAATGCTTATGATGTTTATTGTAATCTCATTTGATAGGGAATTGTTCTCTAGTGTTTACTTGTTATTTGTAATCAATCTTTACGCTGGATACATCTAAAAAAAACATTGAAACAAACATAAACACATCATTGAACAAGCAAAACAGAAAGTAGAGGTTTCTATTAAAAATGAATTAGGGATATATTTTATAGTGGTATCAGAGCAAGTTCTTCCTACCAACTTGTGTGGTTGTAAGAAATTAGCACTATTCAAGACATATAGAGGGAGATGACTATAGAGAAGTTTGTATCTGAGTTGATATAGGAACTGGCCACACTAATGAGAGATCCTGACATAGAAAGGGAATACTCGAGGACTGTTATGAAATCTAAAGGTTTGGATGAAAAAGTGCACATGACATATCAAGATGATCGTGGTATCGAAGAAGATACCTTGACTTATGAGGAGAGTGTGGTAGAGCCCCAAAATATTCCTCTAGACTTGCATGTGGTTGGTGGTGATGAAGATTAGTTTGGAAATGAGAACAAATGAGCAGTCTTGAATCCTAATTTAGTTTCATCCAATGAAGGTCTTGAGACTAATGATTTCATAGAAGATATTAGTAGAAGTATTGTGTGGTTTGAGTTTGCTAAAGAAGAGTATGTTAGGGATAACTTGGGTGGCATCATTGAACCAACTTATTACCATTACCATAGTGATGATGTTGGTGATGATTCCAATGAGTTTGTACCTAATCATGTTGAAGATTTCGTGATAAATGGTTCTCTTCTTGTTGCTGACCCAACTTCTCAAGAATTTTCACATGGAGAACTTATGAAAAGTGATCAAGAAGTCCTTTTTGGTATGCATATGACTATTCATGATGGGATTAGAAATACACCTATAGATGATGGGCTCATTGAAGGAAAAAATGAAAGATTTTTCCAAATAGCTAGCATTGATGACTCTTTGCTTCACTATAGTGTTGGTGACATGGGTGGTCTTGGGTTTTATTATCAAAATAATCCCTTGGAGAGAGATACTTATGAAGATATCAGTTTAAGTGAATTAGGAGGTAACTTATTCAATGAGTCAATACTCCAAAAGGAGTACGATGAGCACTTTCCTTTTGATCAAAACAATCATCCCCTTAGCACTTGGGATCCGAGTGTGATGGCACCTAAGGATGACAAAGAACTTTTGTTGAATGAATTTCCCTTTGATCCTAATGATGTTCAAAATTCAATTTACAATGCAAGCTATAAGATTTTTATTGGAGGAGATGAAGTCTTTGATGAAGAAGCTTGCTTCTAGGAAAAGTCTTGTGATGACCCCTTTGACATGGTTACCACCACTAAGGAAGAGTATGTTACTACTGAAGCTTTTAGAACAATGATCACTAATGATTTTTTGATCGAGTTTGGGGTTTCCTTCTTGTTTGATCAAAGTGATAGTGAGTTGTAAGTAGATTTAGAAGTATATAAGGCTCCCAATATTGAAGAGTTTGATGGTGTTCTTGAGTAGAAATCAAATTTATTAGTGCATAGAGTTGATCATCATCTAGGTATTGAGCAATGTCATCACATGGATGGTGTGGGAGGTAAGAGTAGGGACAACCAAGGGGTCGTTGAAAACAAGGATGGTAATTTTGATTGTAATCAAAGGCCCAAAGAACTAGTGGAGTTTGATCCTATTTATGATATTGAGCATATTCAACTTGTTGGTGGTGAAAGACAAAAGTCTTGGAGTAGCTATGAGGGCATCAATGATAAGAAACATAGTTCTTATTTTTACTTACATCCTATCAACAATACACCACCTTTTCATACTTATAGATGGAAAGATCAATGCATGGTATTTGTTGAAGATGAAGTGCAAGCTCTATCTAGATTTGACCACACACAAAGTTTTTTTGAAGAAATCTTATGGAAGGTTCAGATTGAGGAGAAACATGATGGAATTAAGGATGGAGTCACTCTCCTTAAGTTGCAACTTGTTAAATATTATTTGGAGACTATGAAATCATAATATTTACACTTGATTAGAGATTGATATTATGCCTTTGAAATTGCAAAGAAGACCATTGGTGCTTTCCAAGGAAAGGAGAGAAAGGTTGATGAGCTTACTCTTGAGCTTGAGTCAACAAAAGATATGTTATAAAATAGTTAAGTGGCATTAATGGAGGTAGAAGAGAAGCTAACTAATTTCAAAATTTTCTAGGATCAAGAGAATGAGCAAAGAGTTGAAGAAATCAAGCAAGTAATTGGTGATCTTGATATTCTCTGAGAGGAGTTTTCTCTTGAAAGTTTCACAAGAAAATCAGAAGTTGCATGTGCAAATTTAGACCAGCAAGTTGGGCTTGAGCGTGAGAAAGGAAAATATTTTCATATCATGGATAACCCCCTCTTTAATATGGAATATGAAGTATCAAGTGACAATAGCATGAAATGGGATCTTGATGAAGTTTCCAAACACAATATGGAATGGGGATTTCAACTTATTGATGATTTGCAATCAAATCATGAGAGAGATATGATCCTTGCAATTGATAATCCTCCAAGACTTTTTTTTTATCAAGAATTCTTAAGTGGGATTGAGGATGTAGTTTTCACATGGGAAGTGTTGAATCATGGCGACTTCCACAATTTAAACGCCAAGGAGTTAGCAAGACAGGTCTTGGTAGTTGTTAGTAATTACATTACAACAATAAGGAGAAATCATTTCAAAATTGTTACTCATGAAGTATGGGAGAAAGAAGGGCCAAAATAGATTGTTTACATTCTTGAAAATCCTTCCCTTGGGTTGAGTGTTTCTTTAGCTCATACTAGCCATTTTTGGGAGTTGGATTTGATGACAAAAATTGTTCCATTCTACATTGTTGTTGAATCATTCATGGTTAGGATTCAGGGGTTCACTAGTGGAGACACCAATTTATTGAGTATGCACTTGGTTCTTATTGGAACTTGGGGATGTGTTGAGTATTCTTTCTAGAGTGTTGGTGATCACTTTCGGTGTGGTATCGATGTTTGGGATCCTCAACTTGGGTTGATGGAGCTTATTATATATGGGAAGAAGGATCTTTGGAGGGATTAGGACTAGATTATTAGATATTGTGGTGATGTTCCCCTCTTGACCAACCTTTTGATGGTTCCTTCTTCTCATTAACTAGTGGATTGGGATGATATTCTGAGCAAAGGATGGTTCTGTGTGGAGTTGAAGTCACTAGATAGGATATTTCCAACCTTGGACATGAGTAGATGTGTTGTTTTGGATGAAAATTTCTAGTGTTGTAGTAGTTGTTCATCTTCTTGGAAATTAATTTTCCTAAAATCAAATCTCAAGTCAATCATTTCAGACTTGGTGGGCAATTGGTGTACTCTTTTTTAGACTTCATAGTCTCTTGGTAGGATTGGTTTATGGTCTTAGATGAGAGGTATGGCATGTTGGGGCAATCAATATCCATGTATGGGATGTGTTCAAGCTTGAACTAGTGGGTATCCTTATGCACTCTCTTCTACATATTATTGGGACATCGAACCTTTTCTTGATTTGGTTCATCATTCAGAGGCTCTTGGAGTGGTAACTATAAGATCTTTTAGAAGTCTCCATGGTTGAATAAAAATAATTCAGATGAGGAATAGTAGATTCATGTGGAGTTATGAGGATGATTTTGTTGATCTCTTGCAAAGGATTGCTTTCCTCTTTGCAAGAAGATTTGGAGAAGTCACATATACAGTCATGGCTCTGCTGGATGCCATATGGACATATGTTGAGGAGCTTGATTTTGAGTTGAGTAGATTATCTTTCCTATGGCCTAGGTTTACGATAGACCATGGCATTGTTGGTATTGATTACTCAAAGTATTTTGGGCATGAGATGTTGCATGGTATTGATTTCAGTCCTTTCAGTTTCTTTAGCTTGAGTTTCATGGATGGTAACATTTTGGGGTCATAGGAAAGGTTAGTGCAGTTTTGGCATGAGGGTTTCACTTATGTGATCAAAGTGGTGCAACATCAACATGGTGGGCCCTTCCTGCGACAAACATGGGACCCTGGGATCCTACTTGTTTTGGTGAAGATCAGTTTATTTTTTTCTAGAGTTGTGGTGGTATTGCTTGAGGATAAGAAATTTTGGGAAGGGCGGACTACAATGTTCCCATTTCTAGAACTATGCTTTCCAGTGACTATTAGCCTATCCCTGGATGCCCGTAGGCTAGCCAAATGTAGATTTAGGGTTTCCAACTATTTAGAGGTCTCTTTTGTGGATTCAAGGGTTTTCATGTTAGAGTTTTGTAGTTTGGTTTATGGATTCCTTCTAAGTTTTTAGAGAGCTTCACAAGGGTATGACATGCAACTGCATCAGGAAACTTTTCCAGACTTACTATTTTTAGTAAGTTATGACATCTACTCAAAATGTGGTTAAAATACATTTAAATTCAACATTTTTAGTAGTATGTTATTTATAGTACATGCTATTTTTAGTAGTTCAGTGTTGGGTTTCAAAGGGCTTTCTATTTTTAGTAGTGGTCAGTTTATGATGTTTGTTATCTTCTTTTGGCATAATGCTCTTTACTGGCCCTCAATTTTTCTCTAGTTGGTGTATGGTGAGCACTTATTATTTTTAGTAGTGCTATTTATAGTAATTCATTCTTGGGGGAGTTGGTCTCAGGATTTTTTGTGCATAGCAGTATTATTTCCCATATGGTTTGGAGAGCCTAAGGTTGAAGTATTTAATGATTTTTTAATTCAGTCACTAAGCTATTTAATAAATAATTTTAGAAACTTAGGTGAAAGTGGGTGAGTGGTCTTTAAAATTATACCTTGGAGCCTAGGTGTACAACATAAATTTATTTTAGAAGGTTGCAGTGTGAATAGTTTCCTTATGAGTGGGATGCCCAAGCAAGGAGGAATTATTTTAAAAAATATAATTTTTCAAAGGCTCAAGGAAGGCATAGAGTTTAGGAGGGAAATAAGAAAAAATTGGAGTCCAATCACCCTAATCTATTTATAACTTCATTTTGGTTCTCACTTGCACATCTCTACTTTGGAAAAATAACGAAATATTGTTGGATTTCTTCTAGAGTGTTTGGGCAGTGAATTGAGGATGAAAAACCTCTTCATTTGGGTTGGTTTCAGTGGTGAAATATCCTCCCTAATCAGATAGTGAGTGATTCTACAAAAAGAATCATACAATGCTTCATAGAGTTCAATTTTGGTGATTGAAAAATGTAGATTTATCAATATTTTTGAAGATTTTTTGGTGAGGTTTTATTGCTTTCAATTTGGTGTGGCTTTTTGAAGATTTTTGTTTGAGTTTATTTAGTTTTTAGGTGATTCTAAACATGGACCTAAACCTATTTTTTGGCTCATAGCTCAGTGTTCGACGGATAAATCATTATGGGTATTGATTCATTAAAAAACATATCTCATGATGATTCCAAAGAGTGATTTCTTGCAACTTTTTGTGATGTTTTTTTATTTTTTAAGGTAGATCAAACTTTCAAGAGGGGACACCCTTTGCTAGTAGGAAACTTCAATTTTGAAAAGTATGTGTTGGCCTTTAGTTGCTAGGTTTTGGGGACTAAATATGGTGAACTAGGCAATGGATAATAGGGTGGTTTGAAGGCTAAAGCTTGGGTGATGTTCGTTTCCCATCAAGAGGCTCATTGTTGTAGTTCAAAGGCCATTGCCATGACTGTAACTACTTATTCTAGGAGTGATAATTAATTGTATTATTTCGATATACAATCGAAAATGAATGTTTATGATGTTTATTGTAATCTCATTTGATAATGCATTGTACTCTAGTGTTTATTTTTTAATTGCAATAAATCTTTATGTTGCATACATCTGAAAAACACATTGAAACAAACAAAAAAACATCATTGAACAAGCAAAATAGCCAACGAAGGTTTTCAACAAAAAAGAATCATGGGTGTATGTTATAGCTTCTTAGGAAGAGATCTGATAATTTTTCAGAGTAGTAAGTTGGTGGGTTCTAGATGGCATATGACAGGTGTAGTTTCAAAAAAGGATGGGTGAGAAAATTTGAGTATTAATATCTTGAAATGTTGATGGCTTCATGCAAATCCATTTTGCAACCTTGTTCCCATATCATAAATCAATATATCAATGTGTTGGGTCTGGGAGAATGTTTAATTAGTTCTTCAAGGTGAATCTAGAAGCCATTTGATCCATTTTGGTCACAATGAAAATTATCAAGAGGAAAATTTTGATGAATATCCACATTAACTTATGATGCATTTCAAATTCTAATGGAATAATTGTTAACCCTTTAGACCTAATCTTCTATGGATAGATAGATGACAGAAAATAAGATCCTACTTTGGGCCTACAACATGTCTCGAAAGTAAAAGGAATCACAACTCAAAGTATGTTACTATTTGGCACACTCTTACTAGTTACCGGGGAGGAGTTATGCATGATGTTGTTGGGATAAATAATTACAATCCAAATTTTTCCTTCCCTGTTCAATCTTATGAAGTTAGGCAAAACTAGCCTATCACTTATAGGAGTTATGCATGAACTATTGATGAAGTTGTTAAGATATGATGAATGAAAGAAAAGGTAGTTATTGTAGCTATCCAAACGATGGCTATGTTTAAAGAAAAGAAAAAATGAACAAGGTGTGAGGATAGGTTGTCAAATTTATCAAATAAATGTGAAACACTCTAGGCCCTTTATGTTTTGGAAAAAAAGGAAACCATGAGGTGATTCAATTAAGGGTGCATGAAAGATCTATCTATAAAATGTGAGACAATTATTTCAAATAATTGGGACTTCTTGTAGAACTTTAGAGAAAAAGTTTTATCATCCACATGAATGTTCAAGCTAGTTTCTCTTCATTTATCTATCATTCCTAGTAGCATTGGGGATAAATAATTCCTTGCAAAACCTCTAGAGAACAAGAAACAATGAAAGTCACTAGTGAAGCAATGCAAAATACTTCTAATATAATTACAAAATACTTCTAATATATAGACATGGCAAGGGATATGTGGGGGCGATAGGAAAACTATATTTCCATACAAACTTAAACATATCATTTCCCTCTCTTCCTACATTTTAAAATGTCCAACAACATAGCTCTTCAATAAAACTGCTGTATTAGTTACTAATTGGCTACAAACTTCTCAAAAAGACAAAGCTAACTTCTTCAAATTCACAAATCAAGACAAAGAAAAGGAAAGTTAATGGTGAAATTGATGAACATTTGGCCATTGAAATGAGGAAAAATCATGTTGCCATTCGAAATGGTGTAGTGGTTACTGCAAATGATGATATTAATGGAAAGAATAGGGAGAAAGCTTTTATAATCCATATATTCCAAAGGCTAAGCGAGTTGGATGAAAAGGGGTTTACCAAGGAAAGTGAGGGTGCAAAATTTAAATCTATTGAAGATCAAACATTCCATTAATATTTGTCAAAAGAGATGGCGGATTCAATTTTGTATCAACTCATATTGATAGCACTCAAGTATCGACTTAGTAAGCACAAGCATGTGGATTTTTTGATAACACACCCAAAAAAATTTCATTTGATTGGCTGCAATTGATTATAGTATATGGACATATGTCAAAACATTAAGTCTAAGGAATGTGTCATTAGTGTTGTAATCACAATCACCCTTGTAAACATGTAAAAAAAATGTGTAAACATAGACAAGATATGTCAACTATTTAAGGAAGTACGATTATTAAAAATGTTGATGCCACTCTAAGCCTATGCATGTAATGAAATGCTAACTAGGTATCGATATTGCTCTAAGATCAAAGAATGAAAAGAGATTTATTCAAATGTTATGATTGCAACAAGCCATGGTCTACACATAGACAATGAAGGTGACTTTGGACAAGGGTTTTTGGGAGCACCGTTTCTCAAGATTATTGTAGTTCTTCAAGTGATTCATCAATTTATTCCTCAAATCCTCCACATTTTCTTATGAGAAGACATTCAATTGGAAGAAAAAAGAATGGAAGATAGAGCATGGAACAAACCCACTGTACTTTGGGAAAATGGAAGAAACTAGTCCATAAAAGAAGGTGGACCAACACTGACTTGTGTGAACCTATACTCATTCTCAAGGAGAAAGAAAAATGATCCATTTTCGTCCATGATTTTGTTTCTAAATGCCCAACTTAGATACTTTTCTCGCATTAGCATGTAGATAACTAGGCAATAAACCCTACATCGAAGACACATTGACATATCAAGAGGACTCAATTTTGAGTCCCTCCAATAAAACTATTTGCTTGAAAACATATCAAAATGACTATTTTTTAGTCTCTTCAATAGGGACAAAGATCAATATCAGTGGACCCTATCATGTTACTGCACGAGCCAAGAAGACATGGTGTATTTACTGCAAGATCCAAGAAGACATTGGTGCAATGTAGTAGTAACGTCCTTCATTACCACGAAGGGAAATAAATAAATGTGTGGTATGAC
This sequence comes from Sequoia sempervirens, assembly GCA_007258455.2. Lineage (NCBI taxonomy): Eukaryota > Viridiplantae > Streptophyta > Pinopsida > Cupressales > Cupressaceae > Sequoia > Sequoia sempervirens. The sequence continues at coordinate 34,208 of VDFB02078034.1, forward strand.
AGTGGGAGAAATAAAAGGGAATATTATTACATTAAAATGTGATGAGTGTTTAAGAATAATTTATCAAATCACAATAATTAGTTATTTTGGGAAAGTATATTTTACCACAGGCTTAAATTAAAAGATGTGTGGGAGAGTAGTTAACTCATAACCCTCCCTGTATCATTGGAATGTAAAAGATAAAAAATCGTAAATTGAATGTAGTGATGCACTTGGGACATAATGGGAGAGAATAAAAGGATAAAAAAATTGAAACATTCACAATAGGAGTAATATTATTAAGTGCAATTATAAATATGTTCAATGAGAAGTGAAATATTTCCACCGAAGTAGTGAAGAGAAAGTAAGTTCCAAGGTGGGAGATTATTTTACTCAAATGATATATTTAATGGGTGAAAGAATAGATATGAAATTTTGAACAAGACGAATAATGTGTTATTGGCGAAATTATTCAAATTATTCATGGGAATCAAAAAGGTTAAATTGGTATGTGCAAGATCATGATGGGCCAAAAAGTGGCGATGCGATGGGTATGTGTAGGGTATGTGCCTGATGACTTTTTTTTACCCAAAATTGATGAAACAAAAAGGGTTTTTAAAGGAGATTCTCATCTTTCCACCAATATAAATTATGCTTTACTTTGAATTTAATATATTATTATTATTCATTTTCTATTTGAATTATGACTAAAGTCCTAATTGATAGGCTGATTGAAAAACATCTATAGATTTCAAATGGTACCACATTTTTTGAATCTAAAACATGTGTCACATTCTATGCTTCGCATACTATAGGATTAAAACAAAAAAAAAAAGAATTTTATGAAGTTTTGACCAAGTTAAGGTGGTCAAACATACGAGTTTTTATATTTTTTTAAATTTGTAATAAATAATTCATAATTAATTATTTACTTAGAAAACAATTACAAAAAAATATGCATCACATCAGGACATGAGTCTTCTACTTATATCTAAAATATTATAAGAAAATATTATCATTTTATTGTGGTTAGGGTGGTTAGACAGACACCTACTTATTTTTTCCCTGAAATTTAAGTACTACTACATTGAAATTTCAAATTTTCACCAAATAGGATTTTTTTTCTTTTAAATAAACCTAGTGGTTTAGAAACTAAATTCAATTTGCTACAAATTCTATTCTTGCATATTTTTGAAATAATATAGATAACTTATTCAAATTTTTACGTCAAGTTGCCTAACTCTGATTTTTTTGAATTTTTTGCCACTTAAGGGCCTTTTTTTCCATGATGATCCTGCACATGCCAAAATTAAATATTTTAATTTGTCGAAGATAATCAATATAATGGAATGTTTCATCAAACAGATATGTGAAGGTTCATAACCCTTGAAAATATAGAGTATATATTTAAGATAAAAATCAAAAGAAGAATCATTAAATATTAGGTAGTCAAGTATAAAAATAAGATAAAGAAAAGACTTATGGTGTATACTGCAAAACCTTTGGAAGAAATTTAAAGGAGAAGAATATTATAATATGGTGGTCATAATTTTGGTGTTTAATTATTTTTTGATCCTAATCCATAGAAGATATCTTGTTATCTCTAGAGTGGTTTTCCCTTGTTATTCAGATTGAATGTATCAAGCATATGTTTAATTTTTCAAGACACATTTTTTGCCTCTGTGTGATTCATGTTGATTGGTTTCTGCAAAAAAGAATTAAATTCCTTTTAAGTGAGTCCTTTTAAATGGTTTTTTCCAAGAATTAAAATCCTTTCAAATATCATAGTAACCATAGAAGATATCATTGGGATTTGTAAGAAGAGCCTAGTAACTAACAACCTTGCTTGTTTATACAAGGTATAAACATTTGAAAGTGCCAAAGAATTCAAGTGAAGCTAGGAAGGAGGACACACATCATTTACATCTTGACTCCATTCCTAGTAGAATAAGGCACTAATCCATTTTACTTAAAACCATATTTCACAAAACTTCATTCACATATTTCTAGTTTTTAGTTATAAAACATCAGTAAGAGTAGGAGTAGAAGTTAGGTTTCAAGTTATTTATTTTAAAACCCACATGCCATATTGAAGTAGATAAGAAAAATAGTTTAATTAAACCATGCCCAATCTGCTTAGAACTAGGAAAAAGGAAATCACTTTCATTAGTAATCAAGGTACACCCGCCTAGGTCTAGTAGAACTTGAAGTGTAGGGAATTCCAACCTTCTTGGTGGATTTCGTTCATTGGCCAAAACATTGTTAAATCTGATTATAGAGCTTGGCATACTTTTAGGATTTGCAATTTGTAATTTTGGGAACCAATAGATTGGCAAATCTGTTGGGGAGTAATTCAAAATATTGGCTGAAAACCATTTCATCATAGTCACTGAAGTATTGCATTGTGTAATTACACCTTCATATAACTGAGTATGGGATTCTATTGGGGATGAACAAAGAATAATCTTATTCTAAACTCAACAATGAAGTAATACCAATTTTCACACTTTTCAAAAAAGTGGTGGCGACTTTGTTAAGGAGAATCTAATGAAAAATGCAAAAATCATCCTAAAACAACTATATTTCTAGTTAAAAATAAGGACTAAAGGGTGTCATAGATTTATTATTAATGTATTCTAATTATTATTTTCCCAATACAAATTATGGTGCCAATGATGTCCCTACTTCAACAAGAAAATTAACTTAGCTAGGGGAAGAGGTTGAATGAATGTTGGAAGAAGTGGAAAGGCTTGATTCAACAAGGGAAAATGAATAATTAGTTCAAAGGCTGCTACAATTGAGAGCCCAAATTGCTTAAAAAAAAACACAATATATACCACTATCTAATTAGGATGGATATGTAAATACAAGTGGTCCTTGGACCCCCATAATTTCCTCGTAATACAATTGAAAATCTTGGCAATAGAAGTGGTGCACATCATACATGGTAGGAATTTTTTTATACTACAAGCCTCAAATCAAGTAGATGCATTTCATCTCCCTTCTGATCAAAGATTAGTTAGCTACACACATCATCAATATAATCAGTCTATTGGGTAGTATCAATATCAAGCTCCTCTTTTGAATGTGCAAAGCAATGTCAGCCCTCTTGGAGGTGTCAATCAAAGCCTGTAGCAAGAAATACATCAACCATAGTTATACTCTCAGAGGAGGTTAATTTGTCTTAAAATTTAGAAACCACTTGATTTCAAAAACATTCAAGGGTACCCACATCCCATCCCTTTGGATTTAAAAAAGTGTGTGAAAAAATTTAATGGATATGAATCAAAATCAATAGTCGTGCACTTACAACAATTCATTGATTTAATGGTGAATTGTCAAATCAGTGAAGAGGATGTTTTCAAGAAACTCTTTGTGGGAACATTAGAAGATATTGCTAAATATTGGTTTTCCAACTTGTCTATGCATTCCATAGCTTCATGGAATGAACTTACAAATAAATTCATGTATCATTTGTTAGAATAAAATGATGAGTATTTGCATATTCAAGAAAGAGTTCAAGGTTCCATCATGAAATTAGAATATCACATATCCCCCTTAGATGCATTTTTTGGCATAAGGATACATGAAGGAGAATCTAGATGTTCATTATTCAAAAGAATGAAGGGTATCTTTATGCAAATACCTTTTAATTCCCTACCTAATGAGTTCATGCTCATTGAGCAATTCATGAGAGTTTATGAGCCTAATTCAACTTATTGGCCCAAATCATTGAAGATAGTTACTCTAGACTAGGTGTGTGAATTGATTGGTATCATAGATAAGAAAAGGTATGAGGATTATATCAATGTTGAATCTAATGGTGATATTATTGATGAATATGGAGAAATTTACCAAACAATATAGCTAATAGAGGAAACATGTGGAAGTGGAATTCTAGATTTGAATAAAGATAAAATTATGGAAATCCAACTCTTCACCTTGGAGGATGATTGCAATATTGGAGAGATTTTTTAGGACACATTACCTAAGGAGTGCATTAGAAATGAGGTAAGTGAAGAGGAAATTCCACTTGGTAAACAAGTGACACCTCCATTTACAATTGAGTACCATGATGACATAATTGGTAATGAAGTATGCACACCTGAAAAAATGACTTTCAGATTTGTTCAAGCCCGTTGCATGATGAAATAATAGAAGAAAATCAAATGATATCTTTCTAAGATGTTTCAGAACATGATTTTTCAGTCAAATCCATTCAATGATGAGGATGAATCATTTTCAGATAATCAAGATGTCTCAACTTGTGAAGAAAATTACTATGATGATGAAATCAATGCATTTGATTTGTCATTTCTTGATAATCCTAAGTATTTTTCTGATGATGAAAAGGGTGAAGGATGCATCAACAATGAGGAGAATGAAGAGGCATGTTCACTCAATAGTGAACAAATTTAAAATTTTCTAACTATGAAATATCAGAGATATACACATAAGGATGATTTTGAAATTTCATGTCTATTGTGCACTTTTCAAACACACGCCAAACCATATGCGAGGGTCCTCTTTTTCTTTCCTTTATTTTTTGTTTTTCCTTAGGTTTGAACTTTTCTCCTTAGGGGATAAGTTACTCTGGTTTTGAGTTTACTTCACTCAAATGAATTAATGACCCAGGTACACTTTGGGTTCTCCCATTTGCAACATCTTGGTTTTAAATGGTCTCTTGAGTCTCTAGTCTTTGTGAAATTTTCTTGGAGGCTTTGAAGTTTTGCAAGTTAGGGTGATTTTCGGGCTCATCCACCTCTACTATATTTCCCCGAAAGGTTGGTTGTCATGAAAATTCGTCTGGAATGGATTTCCCTAGATGTCTAAATTTGCGTGAAAATCACCAGCATCCAAATTTCCATGAGTCCACCCTAGCCTCAAAACCCTGAGATATGTCATGTATTTTCATTGCATATATTGTTTCCTAGATTGAAATAATTTCCAATTATTTTTTTCTTTTTGGCTTGATTTATATTCTTGCATGGCCATTTTGTGCTCATTTTAAGTTGTGGATTCAAGTGGAGCTTTTAGATTGAATTCAAATTTGTTGAGGAAGAACTTGGGGTGATATTGCATTTGTGACGACCATCAACTAGGGTTTCTAGGTGAGGATTCTTCACCATTATTGCATGCTTACTTGAATAGAGGCATGATTCTTTCCATCTTCTATGGATTTGGATGCATTTCTTGGTGATTGTGGAGTTCCTTTTTGGTGATTATGGCATTATCATTGGATTATGTGCATTTGATTCCATTTTTCTTTGGTTTCTATCAATTTGATAGCACTAAATTGTTCCTTTTAGATTTTTGGATTTAATGTTTACCTTTTTGAGATTTGATAATGAATTGTGGAATCAACCCTAGGCTAGGGTTCTTTATACTCTAGGGTTTACTACTCAAGTTGGGCACCATTGCTCCTGTTCGAATTAGGTCTCTAGGCTTAAAACATCTTTTCATTTGTAAAATTTTCACCCAAACTTGATATCATGAGAATCATATATGCCCTAGATGTGTGAGTTTGATTTGTGTAGCGTGAGAAACCATAAACCCTAGTTGTGGTTCAAAAGGGGAAAAAGAGATTTGATTACTATGAATTACAAGTATATGATAGATCATCTTGCATTTGTAATGATTGTGCCTATAGTGAAAATTAAGCTTGTGTGAAGACCAAAAAAATTCTATTTGAAGGTACTTTGTGAATTTATAAATAGGGTTCATGGTCTTGGAGAAAATAATGAGTCAAAAGGGGAGAAATCGTGAAAATTCATCCTTACCAAATTAATCTGATGAACCTTTCCTTTGAGAAAATCCCTTGCTTGTGGATTTCACCAAATGTCTTCTTTGTGTGAAATTCCTTTGTCTGCAGATTTTCCTGATAGATCATCTCTACATAAAAATCCCTTGTTCAAGGATTTCCTTGAATCTATTTCCATCCAAAATCTCTTAGGTAATGGAGTAAGTGGTGTTTGAAGGTTGAGCTTTGAGAATGTCGAATAGAGAGTCTACATGAAGAAAATGATGCTTATTGACTAGGTTTAGATTGATTAATTCTTAGGACTCTTTGCAAAAATATGACTAGGGTAGATTTCCCTGAAAGTGATTCCTTCATGAAAATCCACTAGAAGTGGATAAACCCAAAATTTTCCTAAAGTGCATTATATGAGTGTTGAGCTTGCATTTATGGTGATGATATCTACTTGAAGTGTATTTGGAATTGCATTAGTATTGGAATGGTTCATTTTATGATGCAATTAGGATGTTTTATTTAACATTGTAGTAATTGTAATATTTTCTACACAGATGTAGGGCGAGCCTAGACAATTTGTAGAGTCAAGGTTAAATCAACTGAACCTACCAAAGGGGGTCCTTTAACAAGAGCAGAAAGAATGAAGTAAGATTTCAAGGGGACAACACCAAAAACTAGAATCATCTCTACATATGGAAAGGTTGGAGATACCAACATGGGCCATGTGGACTACAATGATTTCAAACAAAGGATGTTTGGTGATGCACAAACACCACTCACTCAAATTATCACTACCATAGGATTGGCTCAAGCTATTGGCTTTCCTCCTTTAATATAATGCCTAGAACTTGTTTTGGAATGCTCTAAACATTATGATTCTGAAAAAATAATAATTGTGAGCCCTCAAGGGAGGGTAGTAGCCAACCTAAGAAAGGAATTCATAGCATGAACTTTCAATATTGAATCACATCATAAGTTGGTAAAGATCAACATCAAGGAAGTAGAATATTTCTATACAAAGGATCTTGATATGGATTTATTGATGATGAACAACAACTAGATGGCCAAACCAAAGTCTCATTACTCGAAGTTTCCTAACTAGTTACACATAAGTGATTTCAAGCGATAATATCATGATATGATTACCCTTCTGGGAAGAATTATGGGATTGGATTATGCTTTCATATTTAGGGAATGGATGTTCTACATTATATCACAGATTGTCAAAGGAGTATAGTACCATTGGGTAGGGATCATAAGTGACAACCTAGATATGCAGCTAAGGAGTGTACAAGACACCAAGAAATTCACTATGACATCATACCTTGTGTACTTACTAGCTGGGAAAAAAAATATAAAGGGTTAAGCTGCAAGGGAGTCTTGGGAAAGGATATGATTTTTGAGGTGTATCCTCAGCTATAGTTCAATACTAAAAAACTACATGAGGGAAAATGATGCATTCTTCATGTACATAACCAAGTTGCTTCAAAATGCTCTTCATGTTAGGATCTCTACTGATGCAATGTATTTCATTAAGAGTTATGGTTATTGGTTCATCCAATTCCTAAGGTTTTATTATGTTAAGGAACATGGCTAAGTTATGGTGCCCCTCAGACTTCCAAGATACCCAAAAAAGAAACTCATATTATTAGAAGTATCTAGGAAAGTTGTTGAATTTGATATTGTTTTGACTTGAACATGCATAGGACATGTCTTGGAGGAGATTTCCCTTTGAGGATTTAGGGATTGGAGGGATTCCCTTCTATTTTGAGTTCTCATCATTCAGAAAAGGAAACGGTTAATTTTAATTTATATTCACATTCAAATAGGGACAATTTTGATCCATATGATATTGCACAAAAGATGGTAAGAAAAGAGTTCAAACACAAAGACCATATTGAAGATTACTGGGCCAATTGTAGGGATGAATTTGAAGTAATCAAGAGGAGATTTTCTAGGTTGGGGTAAGTGCATAAAGTTGAGTCCATGAAATGTGGAATTTTTTTCCTTAGCCAAAAAAACAAAATTAGCATTGCAAAAATGGGATCCTGATTTTTATAAATGGGATCCCGATTTTTAAAAATTGGGATCCCGTTTAGCTTCGGGATCCCGAGCCTAAATGTCAAACAAGATCATACTTTTTAAAATTCAGAATCTCATTTGTTAAAGGTTCCTGAACCGATGGACACATAATGAGATCTCGATCAGTACGAAACGAGATCCTGATTCATAAAAATCGGGATCCCATTTTGTAATAATTGGGATCCCATTTTTTTAATGGTATTTATTTTTTAAAAATGAACAAAACTTCATTTTCACTATGCACGAGATCCTGAGTTTGTGGGCGACAACGACTTGGAGGTTATTCTCCAATCTAAAAGCTCTGTGGTCAAAGATTTTAAGGGAAAAATATTCCTTAGATTTGGAGCGAATATTGATAATAGAAAATCCTAAAAGGGGATCTACTCTTTGGAACTTTATCATTGATTATAGGTTTATGATAACTGATCATCTCACCTGGGTGATTAGGGATGGCAGTAGGGCTTTTTTTGGGTATGACTCATGGAATGGGTTTGAGCCACTTAGTAACCTTCCAAGAATGGAGGAGGTGATTTGAACAAGTGTTTCTTATGGGGAGTCAATGCAAGCATTTGTGTATTTTTGGATGTTATGAGGAAGAAAAGAATTTAAGTGAAAAAATTCTCAATGCTTGAGGAAGGCACTAATATCACCCTAGTGGAGGAGTTATCAAGGAGATGCATCTCCTTCTTGTCTGATCTGGATCATATAAGTTGGTGTGATGCCCAGTCTAGATAATACATTACGAAGATTGGATATGATGTCTTCAATAGGGATTTTAATCAGGGAAGTTGGCCGAAGTGTCTGTGTTGGGGAAAGTTTGTGCTTCGTCCAAAAGTGGGAGCTTTTGATTAGATCGCCATGCATGGGCATACACTTACAAGTGATAGACTATTCTAAATTGGTTTCTCAGGGCCCTTTAGGTATATTTTGTGCAAAAATAATAAGGATTGAAAAAACCACATCGTGGTAGAATGCGAGTTTGCAAGAGTATGCTAGTCCTTTTTTTGCGGGAACCTAGGTTGGCAAGCGCCTTTACCAAATACCATTAAAGAACTCTTTGATTCCTAGCCTCAGATTGGAAAAGGGTTGGCAATGGCTGGTCTCTGGTCAGAGGTGCCTGCAATGTTTATTTGGCATATTTAGAGGGAGAGGAACATGAGAATCTTCAAAGAAAAGTAGGTGTCGGTGTCTAGAATAATAAAAAAAATCAAACGGGGTGTAAGTGAACATTTTAACATGAAAGCAAATAACAATCAATTCAGGTACTTTTCAACATGGGATCAAGAAATGTTAAAGGTTTGGCCCCAAATAAAACCCCTGAAAGGAAATCTCATGAAGGGGAAGAAGAGGGTTGAGGTCAAGTGGTTACTCCCCACAAGGGGCAAGCTCAAATTGAATTTTGACGACGCCTCAAGGGGGAACCCAGGTCCTTCGAAGGCCATTTTGCAATAAGAAATGCTTCATGTGAACTCATTTGGGTTGAATCGTCGAAGCTACCTAAAGGTTTGAATAATGAAGAAAAGGTAGTAGGGATGTTAGAAGGTGTGAAATTTTGTGTTGAAAATAATATAAGGGAAGTTGATATTGAAGGGGATTCAAAAGTAATAACAAGGGCAACAAGTGTGCGATCAGCACCAAGTTATAAACTCAAACATTGGATCGAAGTGATCACACCTTTGCTTGATCTAATCAAGGACTACAACATCCACCACGTTTATAGAGAAGTGAACAAGGTGGCGGATGCTCTCTCTAATGAAGGCATCGACCAACAAATGGAGGTCAAAAGTTCAAACAATATGGAAGTTTGGTGTAATATTTGTTTGATGATTTTGTCTGAGGCAAAGTAAAAAGAAATAATGCTTGAAACCTGTGACATGTACAGTTTAGTGCAAGTTTTAGAAGGGATATCTTAGTGAAAGATTTATTGCTCAAAATCACAATAGGATAGTTGACCCATGGGTAGGAGCTCCAGTGTACACGTGGGGTGTCGTGGGATGCTCTAGAAGCCCGAACCTAAATTTTTTTAAAGGATGACTTGATAATCATGGAAATGGGTGTGGTAAACACAGGACAAAGACTTAAGGATGAGACAGGATCCCTGTGGCATGTGGAAATGTGCATTTTGTACAAGGATGAGTAGGGGGTCGTCAGTGGTGGGGAGGAAGCCTTTGGAATAATAATGTGTACTATGTAAGCAACCCTCCTGGAATCGTTATAGACAAATCCTACAGAGTATCCTTCTAAGGATGAGTAGTATGGTCCCAAGGGTGGTCGGGCAAGGTAGTTTTTCTTTAAATGCTAGCCTTGATACCTTACTTGGCATTGGCTTCTTTTTGGTGAAGCGAAGTTGTGTACAAATTTATAGCGTGCAATGGACGTCTTAGAGGTCACAACGGTTTACAAATGCTATCCAGTTTCCATGGGCCATGGGCAGTTTAAGGAAGAGGCTCTTGAAACCTACAAGGCTTAGCTCTCATGTTTATTCAAAGGCATTCCGAGAGAAACGCTGATGGCAATAGAATGGATCATTGGTGAACAAAAACTACAAGGAGAGCACTTGCATGTCGGATTAATGTTGGGATTGTTCCTAATGAATGTATTACACACTACTAGAAGCAAAAGGGTTGTTGAAGGCTACTTAAAGCTCGTAGAAGACGTGTATGTGGAAGCGGCCAGACTAGCTATTGCAGCTTGTGCGAAATTTCCCAGAGATGGGTTTATTTATGGGGTGGTAGATGTGGCTCATGCAAGGAGTGAGTCAAAGGTAGGAGAATCAGTAGAGAAATTTAGAATGACAGTACTGGAAAATGATCTTGTGGTTTTTTAGAATATGTAATAGCAAATAAAAAAGTTTTATTGGATTCACTGATAAGTAGCATGTCAGATTTAGGGACAGGTCTGATTACTATTTTTCCACATATTCAGTGATTTTTTTGTCTAAGCTACTTGGGATGTAAAATGCTTTTGAACAAATGTAAAGAGTGCTACCCTCTCCTTAGCGTTTTGTCTAAAAAAAAAATAGTTTTGAAAAATGAAGTTATATGAGACATCAATCTTTCTATAGCATTTTTTTTGTCATTTTTTGTGTGTATTTATAATTTTAAACTTTAGTGCATGGATATATTTTTTTCCAATTTTGATAAATATATATTTTAAAATAAATATTAAAATGTGTGCGCATTAAAACATAGTTGTTTCCATTCGACATCAACTTTCATATTATCTATTTATCTAAAATGGAAAATAAATTATACCATCTTGATATAGATTCTTTTATCTAGTGCATGATATTTTTGTCAATTTTTTTAATAAGTTTTACTATTTTTCCTTAACATGGTAATCAACCTAATATTTTGTGTTGATAACCTACTTTTAGTAAAATTAAAAAAAACAAATATAAAGAATAATTAAATTATTAATATATATTTTTGAAAACTACACTTATGGATCTACAAAAAAGGTATTTTTATATTTTCAAAAAAATGTTATTCACATGAGTAGTTGTTGAAACATCAAATTTTCAAATAAATCTATTTTTTAAGTAAATCAACCTCAAAAGTGGTGCTACATACGTGTTTAACCAATAATTACAGTTGAAATAGTTGTGGACATATCTAACTTAGCTAGAATGATTTTTACAAGATCATATGTTTGACAAAATTTAATTTTTAGTTAGAAATACTTAAATTCACTTGTATTGATAAGTTGACCGAAAGTGTGACATAGCTTTGTACTTTTACCCTAGGTTCCTTCCAACTTGGGGAAGTGAAAATATATGAACACTATCCACAACTCAAGTTGGAGGATAGCTATAGAAATTTCTATGTAGTCAATGACAATTTTGTCTTTGCTATAATCAAAGGGTTGGAAAGAGATTTCTCTACGAGAATCTCAATTGAAGCCATGGAGGAGCTAAAAACCTAGGGAAATTAGTGTATCCAATTTACAACCTTCACTTACATCTAAGTGGTTGGCTTCCACAAGTCCCCATTAATATTAGGTAACAAAATATCCATTAGATAAGATAATCTTGCTAGAGTTATGCAGAAAAGTAACTAAAATTTAGAAGCTGGTTGTTAGAAAGCACATGTCAAGCTATGCTTTCTTAGTGAAAATTAGAGTATATTTGTGTGCCAACATGAAAAATGAAAAGAATATAGAAATAAAGTTGGAAAAATACTCCATGTAGATGTACAATGATAAAAGGAGAAAGTTTGACCCAATTGGGAGGATAAGAAATGTTATAGGCTCATTCTTCATACATGAGCCTTTAATAGAAGACCATTGGAAAACTCGTGATGAAGAATATGAAGTTAGAATGAAGGATTATTGTCAATTGACAGTATATTTGATAAAAGATTGCATAGAGGGCCAAGTACCTAAAGACCTCAAGGAAAAATGGGAAGGTATTGGATCCAATCTACAGCTGGCTAGGTATCTATAATTAGCCAGTATTCAATGAGGATTGTTCTATATAGGAGGATGATAAAATGGATACTTGGGCAGCAAGAGTTAAAACTCTTTCCTTAAGATGGTTGAAGTCTCCTTTCCCAATGATGGAGCTACACAAAACATAGTTGATTCTGAAGAAGGTAAAGATAGGAGAAGAATCATTTCCTACAACAACAAAAGGGTAGAAATCTTCATCTTCAAAGGTTACAACAAAGAAGAGAAAAAAAAAGGAAAGATAGACAATAGTTCAAGTGAAGAGGATGTTGAAGAAGATGTCCCTTTGGTGAGGCAAAAAAGAACAAGAGCATCTACCAAAGAAGTAGCTTCTCAAAAGGAAGTTCTTCCTACTCCTTCCTCCACTTCTCCACATGAATCACCTTTACCTTCACCCACTCCTCCAATTTCTCCACATGCACATCCTCCATCACCTCCACCTTCACTTCAACCTTCTCCTCCTCATGAGTCCACTTCACCAATTCCTTCACCTCCACTTTCTTTTGTCTTATGAATGTGTGTCTTTGATTAGCTTTTTCACCTAACATGTATGTATATAGATTAACATGTTTTTTGGTGAGATCACAACTATCTTTGTAGGACTAGGAAATTGTGGATCCTTCATCTTTCATGTCCAAGTACGTTGGATTGAAGATTTGCTTCCCCAATGCTATTGGTATATTCTCTTCAATCTCTTTCTACTTTATCTCGAGCATACACACTGACACGTATGCTCGCTAAAGTGGGGGAAAAAGTAATGGCATAAATTTTTTCCCTATGAAAATTTCCCATTTATATACTCTTACTTTAGAGTTTATAAGCTCGATGATGTGAAGCATGTTGCCATCATACTATTCCTTCCATGTAGCCTTGTCTTTTTTCATTGGTGGAGGAATTTATGTCGAGGATGCATGTGCACCACATTTCCATCCTAACAAGATTTCTACCCTAGAATTTGCATAAGCATTACATTTTTTGGTTGCTCACAAAAGTAGCATTCTCTATCAACCCTTGGTCAATGGAAAAGAATCTCAAGTTACCTCCATTTTGTTCATTGAAACCTTCATTCTAGCTCTTTCTACTCACTCTTTCATTTTGAAGTTGAATTCTCTCATTCTTCTTCATTCTTTCTTCTATCTTGTTGTTTACCATCTTTCTACTTGGACTTTACAATGTCTTCTAGCTACAACACCATTGTATTTGTAGGTTTCACAAAGCTCCATTATCTTGGCAAGGCGTCAACTCTTGTCATCTTCCTCTCTCAACCTTGAGTGCTAGTATAAGGGAAGGTGATATTGCTCCTCTTTGTTTATTTGCATCATTTTTCTTATAGAGTAGCATTCAAGTTGTCTTTTCTCTCT
>VDFB02078036.1:0-24898 GCA_007258455.2 Sequoia sempervirens
GGGCAAGATGGACAGAGATGTCCACCGTTGGTGGGGAAGTGGCGACCATAGCCAGAGAAGTAGATGGTGGGGGAGCCGAAGCAGGTAGAGCCAAAACAGGCTTGATTTGATCAGTACCTTCTACCTCTTCTTCTTGCGTCAAGAGTTGTTCCGTCGTACCCCCTGTTCGCTTAAGTCTTTTGGAGGGTGAGCCTCCTAAATCCTTCCTTGTATAGACCTTGGGGTCAGGAGACTGTTTTGTTTCTGTCTCCTGTCTCTTCTTGGATCTGGTGACCAGAGGAGACTTGGATGTCCCGTCGGTTGAAGTGGTGGCAGTGACATCCTCTGTGGCACTTGGCTCACTTTTGAGCCCTTCATAAGTCAAAATCACTTCCCGCTGTTTCAATTGGGCTATCCGTCCATCAACCCACTTCTTAGTACGAGCCAAGATTGGCTTGGTTATGATATCGAGGTCATCGACCTCCTGCTCATCCCAGTCTATTGTTGGTAGCGGTAAGTTGGCAACTGCGGGGTACCTGGGGTCCATTATGGTGCTATCATCCTCCTCGACCTGGTCCGGAATAGGAAATGGTTGCACCTTCCTTATAAAATGTGCAGCCATCCACATGTAGTGCCTTGCACGTACCTCTTTATCATCTTGACAATCCCCCCAAAAGTCTTCAATGTGGTGGAGATGAGCGAACCTTGGTCCCAATGCCCTCCTTACGTGTCCATATGGGTCCATCTGTGGGTGAGAAGTATGTAGGTGAAAATGGTAATCCTTCAGTTCCTTCTCCGAGTTACCATCACACAGGGAAGTTTGTAGCTTATACATGCCCTGGCCAAGAGTCATGGGATAAGGGACCCCTATAATGTGTTTGCCACTGAAGACTGCCTGTATGTGTTGGAGCTGTCGAGAAAGCTTCAATAGGATGATTCGGTCGTTGGGGTATCGAGGCAACTTGTTTGGCCTTTCAGTAAAGCCTTGGGCACAGATGTATGTGAACTTCGGGTATTGAATGAAGAGGAAGGTATACTGCTTCAAAAATGCCCTAACACTGTGGGAAACTCTCCTTTCAAAATCCCCGGCAATCATTCTGACAATATGGCTGATGAAGGCGTCATTTACTCTACAATACTCCCTCTTGAAGTTTTTGTACTGGAGTTGAGGGTTTTTTTCATAGACCTTGAGTTTTCAACCCTGCTCCTGATCGGGTGCCACAAATAACCTGTTGTATTGTCTCTGGTCTGCCAAGGAGTACACGAGGTATGAAGTCATATAGAACTTGGAGCTCTTCTTTATGTTGAGGAACTGCTCATGAAAGCAGTTGCTAATTATACCTCCCCAATCGAATGAGGTCTTTTTTGTAACATCATCATTCCCCCGAAGGATCTGCTCGACGAAGTACACCATCCATTCCTGAAAGAAGGCAGCTGTAGGGAGGCCCATCACCCTTCTTAGCATCGTGACCAAGTCATGGTAATCTTCGTGAAAGTCACTGCGGAAGAGTTCGTGAGGAACCTTCGCAGCACTGCCCCACTTTTCTTTAAGCCAATGCTGATTTATTGACCTTTTACAGCTCGCCGGATTATCATCCCATGTTGCCTGACATTCTTCAATGGTGGGCATTTCCATTTCTTGAAAAGTAGGGATATGAAAGGTTTCTGTGATTCCTTTAGCCGACATGTCGGCAAGAACGTTACCATCCCTGTCGATAATTGTCCTTGTATCTGATTGATATGCCTGCCGATAGGCCATGACGAGCTTCGGGGCTACAAGAGATGGAGGAAAGCCTGCTGCCTTTGCTATTCCACTTTGTCTTATCAGTCTTGCATTCTTGGTCATTGGATTGACCCTGACCCTTTGTATAAATTCATCAATATTGACATGGCCTATGTTGGTGTCGGTGATTTCTTTCCAATCCGTGGTAATCTTCGAGTGTAGAGGCTCACCTTAAAACTGGTATTTCATTTGATCCTTGTCCTCTTTCCCTCGAGGAGTCTTGCCTGACTTCTTTCCTTTGTCCTTTTTGACGGGTGCCCCTGAAGGTCCTGCACTCGATTCCATATATTTTGCAAGCAAAGGCGTAGTCAGTGCAATGGATCACAAAAGTATCTATGTTAGTTGAAATCCCAAAGATGAAATCCATTTTAAATAATTTATCCAGCATAACATGATACTTAATCTCCTGATGTCATTGGTCTTTTGATTAAGGGCATTTGGATAGTTTAGGCCTGGAGGGCTGGACTTCCCTAGTAGGAATGCCATTTTGGAAAGGCAAATAAGGCAGAGGGCCCCCGTTGATTCTCCCTGATCGAATTTGATAATTTAAAAGGTTTGCAATGAAGAAGACCAAGATTAAGCACGTGGGTCGAGATCAAATTTTGAATTGGGCTCATTTGGATTAGTTTAGGGGCATCTGAAGGTACAAGGTTGGAAAGCTGTTAGGAGATGGCTGTTTGGGAATGACAGATTAGAAACGGAATTTCGGAGACAGAACTCGGGGGTCCAGGGTCCGACGGGTTGTAGGGCGGTCAGAAGATTGTAATTTTCCATTTGAACGCCTGGGTCTGAGGCACCGGGAAGCCGTTCATCCTTTGTCATTTGGTACTGCTATTGCTGGGCAGAAGTCTGGAGGGGGCGACTCGGCGGTCAGGGCCCGACGCGAGTGTCGGCAGGAGATCAATTATCGATGCAATGTCATAGCTAACGCCTCGGGTCTCACCGATCAGCGCATAGGGGAAGGCAAGTCGGTGTGAGGTCATGGCGGTGGGGTAAGGTCTTGGCGAGGTCCTTAAGTCTCACTGACAGCTAAGAGTAGGACCAGACCCAGCACGAGCATTCGCCATTTGATTTCATTTTCAATCCTGCGACGGTCGGAAGGGCAGAGCCCAGAGCTCAAAGGGGCCGGCGAGATTTTCCCTTTCGAAACAACAGATGAGGGAAGGTTGGGGCTCAGAAGGCAGACGAACGCCGAGCACGAATGAGTTTGTTCATTGCTCAAGCTAGATCCTAGCAGCAAATGGGGGTCTGGAGCCCGGAGGTCGGAAGGACGTTAGGTATTCGCCAAGAGGAAAGTGATGTCACCGTGAGGTCTTGGCGAACATGGAGAGTCCTATCGACAAAGGAGTCTTCAGCGTAAGTTTTCGGGTCGGGGAAAGGTCTTGGCGAACTAGCGATGTCTCCCTGACGAAGAGCCCCATCAGCATAACCTCCTGCCGACCTAGCGAAGTCACCCTGACATGGGATCTGGGCTCACCAAGACAAAGATTTCGTTGTGAAGTCCTGGCGACCGCTAGGAGTCTCACCAAAAGCGAAGGCATCGGCAAGACCAAAGGAGCTCGCAGTGAGGTCTTGGCGACATATGAATGCCTCCCTGACAAATCACTTGACAAGAGCAAGATATGTGCGGTGAAAGGTCTTGCCGAATCGGGGAGGTCTCAGCGACAACAAACTCAACAAGATGAAATAAAACCCGCAATGAGCTTCGCTGACAAGGACTGGTTTCATCGACGGAGAATGAGGGGCAGAATCCCGGGTGCGGAATCCCAGATACCCGGGCCCGAGAGACCCTAAAGTTGTTTCGACATTTATCATTTCTGCTAAGTCTCTGCCGACAAAGGGAGCGTCCAGGCCCGAGGGTCACAAATTCCCCTGTGAAGAACGGTTGCATGGAGATAAAGCTCCGAATTAGTCATGAGGGTGTTGTGTTGGTTTTCTCAATTTTTGAGGATATGGGTTTTGTTCGTCGTGCCGTATTTTATCGTTCACATGTTGTTTTGATGGTTATTATTCATTTTAATCCCTAGAAATCATGAAAACAATGTTCGAGAGGGTGAACAGAGGACCTACCTCAAACACTCGATATGGGGAGGTGCGGGATCCACCAGCGGTCGGCAAGCGAAGGCAATGGGTGTGAGCGTGAAGGTCTCGGAGACGGTGGGCTCCTCTAGCAAGTTCTGATCACTCTCTGCAACACTGTCAAGTGAAAATGACAGGCTTGAGCGGTTCTTTTATACCCCCCACTACCATTAATGGCCTCATTGAATGCAAGTACGGTGGAACAAAGGTTGGTGGATTTAAATTCACTGACAACGGCAGGAGATCTGGGGTTCGGCGACCGGGAGGGCGCAGGATGGCGACCGTTTGATAAGTTCCTCTTGGAGATTCACCAGCAGCAAAGGGGAGTTCAGGGCCCGGAAGGCGGAAGTCCGCCAGAGGTTCACCGTGAGGAACGAAAAAACACTCACGGAACCCCGGGAGTGGAACTCTGGAGTCCCAGGCCCGGAGGGTCGAATAGCCGTTAAGATTTCCATGGATTTTAGCAGATGAAGAACGGGGGTCCGAACCCTGGACACGAGCCGAGCGTCGTTGGGAACATCGGGTGCAATGGGGAAACTCGGTAAGGGAAACTTGAACGGCTGGGCCCGGCAGGGCTCAGGGCCGTTGGCAGGGGCAAACTACCAAAGAGACTCCGTGAGGCACCAGAACTTGACAAAATTAATAGGGGAAGGTACGGTCAACTTATGGTGAGACTTTGAAGCAACATTGACCATCTGGGACATCAAAAATGGGGCACGCAAAATGAAGCGGCGACAAAAAAAATGACCCGGCAAGGGAAAGAAAAAAGGGTCCTCGTTCCGAACGGGGCATGTGTGCTAAGGGCACAACATAAATTAAATCTTTAATCAATTTTTTTTGGCTTGATAATACAAGAGTATCACCTAACATTAGAGATGTCTTAAAATTAATGGTGGGTTCCAAAATTCATGAACCTCATCCAAATCATCTCTTAGATATGAATCAAATTGAATTATATAAAAAAAATTAGATGATTCAATCTTACCATTGAATATTAGCACAAGTCAAAGATCATTCGAAAAGTGTAAGCCTTGGTATGTTAGAATTAATAAGCAATGGATCTCTTGTTGTTGTAAGACTCATGTATAATTTCGTTATTATTATGATAGTTTTTGATATATACGATGCACTTTGCATGTTAACCAAATTATGCAGGACATTTGTGGTATTAATATGCCACCTAAAAGAAACAAAGATTTTATAGTAGGTTTGTTTTGTGAACCCTCTAATGGAAACTTATTTTATTTAAAAGCATTTATTTTTGGAGAATGTGATAGATGTGGTAACTTTTCATTATTAGGAGAATGTATGCATGAAAGTAGTTTAGATGAATTTGTGCAACAATTAGTGGATGTAAAAAAATTTAAAAATGTTGATTATTCTTTAAAATGTGGAAAAATTAGAAAACATTGTGAGCTAATTGTGGAAAAATTTAGTGTGCATGCATTTATTAAAGAATTTAAAGATAAGATTGTACCTAAATATGTTAAACACTCTCAATATGCTCATTGGCTTGACAATCATTTTTGTTTATGTAAAAACACATTCCCAATTAGAACTATATTGTTAGTTGTTGATTTTACTGAAAATTATACTCTTGCTCCACAAGAAGAAATTCAATCACAATATTATAATTCGGTACAAGTAGCTATATTTGTTCATATTGTTCATAGACATACAAATGATAGTAGAGAAGATAATATAATTTTTTTGAGAGAGTACCATTTTTATGTAAGTGATAATCAATTACATTCATCTAAGTTTGTAAAACATTGTTTTGATATATTTTATAAAAACTTAAAAGAGAGAGGAATTCAAATGAGAGAACATCTCATATGGTCGGATAATTGCACGGGTCAATTCAAAAATGCTAGAATGTTTTATTGGTTATGTAGAGTTCATAAGGAAAATAATATCCAACACATGAATTTTTTTGAAGCTAGACATGGTAAGGGAGAACACAATGGAGTAGGTGCATGTGTGAAAAGAGCTCTTGCTAGAGAGCAACTAAAATTTGAGGATGCTACAAAATTAAAAGATGCACATGCAATTGTAGATTGGTGTAATATCAAATTATATACAAGAACAAGTGAGAGCTCAATAATTCGATGCTTCATTTGGTTAGTTGAAGAAAATGATATTTTTTCACAACTGAGATTGTAAAATGATTAATGGATCTGCAAAATGGAATTCGTTTAAGAGTTTGAATGCAAACACATGGACAATATGGACAAGGGATCCAACATGCTTTTGTCAATTTTTTATTACATGTGATTGGGAGATATGTGAAAATACGGAATGGGTCAAACAATGGCAACAAAGAGCCTTAACACCTACATCAACACATGTTCAACATGGAATGGCAATTGAAGATAATCAAGTGTTCGTGTCAGATGACTATGATCGTGTTTCAAATCTTGTACAAGAAGGTACATTAAATTGAGTTGAATTTTATATGTATGCATGTTTATATGTGTATTAAATATAAGTCACTCTTTATTGAATTTTTTTATTTATTTTTGCAAGACATGTGTATGTTGTTGTTGCACCTAAGGGGAATGAAGAGGAGACAAAGTATTGGTTAGTTAGATGTGTTGAGAGAAAACATAAGTTGGTACATCCTAGAGTGGTTGATGACAACTTTGAGTATCCAATTGGTTCAATGGTTGTTGTTGGAACCTGGATTTGAAAATATTTGATAAGAAAGAATGGATTACCTTCATTTGAAGATTATGAAAGACACAAGAAGATTATATATTATTCACATTTGATTTTGACAAACAATATAAAACAAGTTAGATATCAAGGGAGGCCTACTAATAAAGTTTTATGGACACTTTCAATGGATGATCATGAGACAATCATAGATGTATTACAAAAAAGAGAGGATGCAGATGGTATAATAGAGTAAATAAATATTGGTAAGTATATAGTTGTTTATATATTTAATTGATAGTCGATATGTAGTTAAAATTTTATCACATATACATGTATATATATTTGTCTTTATTCATTTCATAATTAAAGTTTTATATCATTTTTTGTTAAGGTCTCCCAAAACTAGATGCTTTACAAAAAAGAGAGGAGATGCATATATATTACAATGGAATTCAAATCTAGAGACAGGTAACTATATATAGTTCTAGATACATTTAATTGATAATATAAATATAAAACTAAATTTAATTTATTGTCATTTTATAAATTTTTTATAATTGATTCCATATCCTTATTACATTCTCTTAGGACCCCTTAAGTAATCCTCTTATGTACCATTAATCCATCCTCTTGCATCCCCTTAAGTCTCTCTATTAATTCCCCTTAAGTCATTCTCTTAGGACCCCTTAATCCATATCCTCAAATATCTACCCTTAATCCATCCTATTGCATCCCCTTAAGTCACTCTCTCAACACCCCTCAAGCCATCCTCTTAGGACCCCTTAATCCATATCCACATATATCTACCCTTAATCCATCCACTTGCATCCCCTTAAGTCACTCTCTCAACACCCCTTAAGCCATCCTCTTAGGACCCCTTAATCCATCCACTTGCATCCCCTTAAGCCATTCTCTCAACACCCCTTAAGCCATCCTCTTAGGACCCCTTAATCAATATCCTCATATATCTACCCTTAATCCATCCACTTGCATCCCCTTAAGTCACTCTCTCAACACCCCTTAAGCCATCCTCTTAGGACCCCTTAATCCATATCCTCATATATCTACCCTTGATCCATCCACTTGCATCCCCTTAAGTCACTCTCTCAACACCCCTTAATCCATCCTCTTAGGACCCCTTAAGCCATATCCTCGTATATCTACCCTTAATCCACCCTCTTGTATCCCCTTAAGTATCTCTATTAATTCTTCTTAAGACATCCTCTTAGGACCTCTTAATCCATATCCTCGTATATCTACCCTTAATCCATCCTCTTGCATCCCCTTAAGTCTCTCTAGGGTTCATGAGATGCTTAGAATAAAAAATCTATATGGGTTAATGGTTTAGGGTTCATCTCCTAGGCTTTAGGTCATATGGTTTAAGGTTTCTAGGGTTCATGAGATGCTTATAATAACAAATCTATATGGGTTTTAAGGGTTTAGGGTTTATCTCCTAAGCTTTAGGTCATATGGTTTACGGTTTAGGGTTTCTAGGGTTCATGAGTTGCTTAGAATAAAAAATCTATATGGGTTTTAAGGGTTTAGGGTTCATCTCCTAGGCTTTAGGTCCTATGGTTTAGGGTTTACAGTTTCTAGGTTTCATGAGATGCTTAGAATAAAAAATCTATATGGGTTAAGGGTTTTGGGTTCATCTCCTAGGCTTTAGGTCCTATGGTTTAGTGTTTAGGGTTTCTAGGGTTCATGAGATGCTTAGAATAACAAAACTATATGGGTTTTAAGGGTTTAAAGTTCATCTCCTAGGATTTAGGTCCTATGGTTTAGGGTTTAGGGTTATAATTCATTCTCTTAACTCCCCTTAATCAACCCTCTTACATTCCTTTAATTCATTCTATCAAATCCCCTTAATCCACCCTCTTACATCCTTTTAAGACATTCTATAAACTCCCCTTAATCCACACTCTTTCATCCCCTTAAGCCATCCTCTTAAAGGACCCTTAAGTCATATCCTCTTACATCCCCTTAATCCATAATCTTGCATCCCTTAAGTCACTCTCATAATTCCCCTCTAATCCATCCTCTTAGGACCCATTAAGCCATATCCTAGGGTTCATGACATGCATCCCCTTAATCCACCCTCTTACATCCCTTTAAGTCATTCTATCAACTCCCCTTAATCCACCCTCTTACATCCCTTTAAGTCATTATATCAACTCCCCTTAATACACCCTCTTGCATCCCATTAAGCCATCCTCTTAAAGGACCCTTAAGTTATATCCTACATCCCCTTAATCCACAATCTTGCATCCCTTAAGTCACTCTATAATTCCCTTAATCCATCCTCTTAGGACCCATTAGCTTACAGCCTAGGGTTCATGACAGCATCCCCTTAATCCACCCTCTATCCATTTAAGTCATTCATCATCTCCCTTAAGTCATTCTATCAACTCCTTAATCCACCCTCATTCATTTGGGTCATTCTATCAACTCCCTTTAATCCACCCTCTCTGCCATCCCTTAATCCATCCTCTTACATCCCTTAATCCATTATCTTGCATCCCTAGTCACTCATAATTCCCTTAATCCATCCTCTTAGGACCCATTCAAGCCATATCCTAGGTTCATGACATGCATCCCCTTAATCCACCCTCTTACATCCCTTTAATTCATTCTACAACTCCCCTTAATCCACCCTCTTACATCCCTTTAAGTCATTCTATCAACTCTCCCTTAATCCACCCTCTTGCATCCCCTTAAGCCATCCTCTTAAAGGACCCTGTCATATCCTCTTACATCCCTTAATCCATAATCTTGCATCCCTTAAGTCACTCTCATAATTCCATTAAGCCATCCTCTTAGGACCCATTAAGCCATATCCAGTAGGTTCATGACATGCATCCCCTTTAATCCACCTCTTACATCCCTTTTGTCATTCTATCAACTCCCCTTAATCCACCTCCCCTTAATCCACCCTCTTACATCCCTTTAAGTCATTCTATCAACTCCCCTTAATCCACCCTCTTACATCCATTTAAGTCATTCTATCAAATCCCTTTAATCTACCCTCTTGCATCCGCTTAAGCCATCCTCTTAAATGAACCTTAAGTCATATCCTCTTACATCCCCTTAGTCTAGTTTCTTGCATCCATTAAGTCACTCTCATAATTCCCCTTAATCCATCCTCTTAGGACCTATTAAGCCATATCCTAGGGTTCATGACATGCATCCCCTTAATCCAACCTCTTACATACCTTTAAGTCATTCTATCAACTCCCCTTAATCCACCCTCTTGCATCCCCTTAAGTCATTCTCGTAACTCCCCTTAAGGAATTCTCTTAGGACCCCCTTAAGCTATATCATCTGAGGTCCCCTTAATCCATCCTATGACAAACATCACTTGAATTTGTAAGGAATTTATAAGATCCAATTTTTTAACTTTTACTATATATTATTATTTTCTTGCATGAATTATTTAGTTAAATGACTCATAAAAACTATTTAAGGAATGTTTTAATTTGTCACCTAACCATGTGATAAATTATATATATGAAATTTGATTCTAGATGAGAATTTATATAGTGCATGTATTACTTGGAAATTAGATAAAATATCTATACATACATTGTAACGCCCCGTTGTGCGAACCCCAAAGGACAAATAAACAATAATTACAGCACAATTTTTTTTAAAGATAACATAACATACATGTAATACACATTAAGTCATATCATATATTTCATTTAAGCAGATTCATTAACATATACATCCCTTGGGGTACACGAGGAGTCATTACGAGACTGAGATCCACACAACGACAATAAAGAATAAAATCCAAAGATATAATCCATAGCAAATTAAATATTAACAAATATAACACATATATGAAAATCATTGATAAGAAACCATTTGAGTACATAAATACAACATATACATGATTAACTTAACACATTGAATATCAACTGCAAATAGCCACATAAGGTTTAATGTTACATTACAATTCAATATTCAAGAAGTACAATGATACAAAAGTGTTTCCGAACATAAATGGAAACCATACACAAGATAACATGATACAATTGAATAGATGAATACAAAGTATCATAACTGGCTCCAAGACAGATACAACTCTGGAGTCACCGCAACAGCACCAATCCGCACCTCTCGATCCTCGATTGGGGACCCAATGGGGTGCTTAGCACATTCCACCCGACCATGTGAGTCCGAAGACCCACCCCCCGTGCTAGGAGCTGACAAGAAGAGTCCTCAACCAAGAACATCCAAACACGGAATCACAAGACTCAACGCCATACAAAAGTATCATAAATCTCAAGAATTACAAAGACATAATCCACAACATCCAAGAGTCATTAACATAACTTAAAATCATAAATCTCATCACATAAATCAAAGCAATGACCAATAACAAGTAACCAAAAGATGATCATGAAACACTTCCAAGTCAACTAAATTAATAAACATAATACAATTCCAAATTGCAAAATAGCACAATAACATCATATCACAGTACCATAAGAGTACAAGGTCATAAGTCAAATATCAATGAGATCATACAAGACCACAAAGTACACCAAAGATGTATCAAGGAAAAAATCACAAATCAATATAAATCCATATATCAACAATCTAAACCAAATCCCACAACCTACTTCCAGAGGAACACAATAAAGTAAAACACATGGGCAACTAGGGAAGAGTGTCATCGCATAGCCTACATGGGTTATCCTGGCCCTTCCTCCAAACTGAGGCGCCGGCCCCCATCTATGGATATCCTGGCCCTTCCTCCTACTTGAGGCGCCGGCACCATAGGGTAGCTCATGCGGAGCCGATAACCTCTCATGAGGATGAGGTTACAACCTTGCCAACCACGACCTTCTCAGCCTTCCATTAGTCTGCGGAAGCACTAATGAAGACGAGGCATCCATTTTTTTTAAATCTTATAATGATATTACTACCCAACCCTCCTAAGTTAATTATTAGGTTTTCACTTGATTACCAACTCACTCATGGGTTATCCTGTGCCCTTCCCCTTACGCGGGGTCCCGGCCCCCATGAGGAGCCACTCTCCCTAGAGACCCAACAACATAAAAACCAAGAAACCAAGGGTTGTACCATCATAATAAGAACATTAGATCACAATAGAGAAACATGCGAGGCATTACCCATCTCGCTATAAATACATAATCAAAGTCTTAACAATTCCCATACAACCCTTTTCAAAATCATGAAACAAAAACACTTGCCACATTAAGGCACATAAAGAGAGAGAACGTCAACTGCCAATCAACTCAAGCCTGTGGAAGCCAAAAGAATGAAAACCCACAAAAAGGTAAAGTGAAGCAACAAGAGTTTTTCCTCCAATAATTCCAACACAAGGATAAAATTTCCTCAAATTAGAGTAACACAAAAAAGCCATAAAAAGAGAAGATTCATCAAGACCCATCCACAAATCAACAATGGTGTCACCTCAAATAGGAAGACGCAAAAGAAAATCAACCTTTAATTCAACGAAATCACATAATGAAACCAAAAGCTACCAACTAGGCATTCCATGGGAGACCTCAATTTTCTCCTCACAAGAACCCCCTTATAATGGTACACAAATCACCCTCATAAAATCAACAACATAGCAATAACAATAATTGCAAGACCACCAGAACTATTTTCAATTCAAACATAATGAGTGAATACATTAAAATAAGATCAACAACCCCATCCAGACTACATAAACAACCTTGATACAGAATAAATCAGAAATCCAAGAAGATCAACTACCCATATCTCATCAACAAAATACAAGTTCCCAATTACATTACAACACAAATTAAATGACAAAGGATTCCTTGAAACAAAAATCACCTCCAAAGGCATTCACACCAACATGGAACCATCCAAAAACAATCCTTCAACAACAGAGGTAAAAGCATTCAACCAGGCATCCAAGGAACCAAATTTAAGAACACCTTAAATACTCAACCACACATCACTCCACCAAACACTTGCATAATAAACAACAACCAAAGATTCAAACAAGAGCAATATTTAATACCCAATCAATTAACAAACAGAACTAAATAACTTTACAACTTACCCATCTAAATTACTCAATTAACTAAAACAATTTATGATAACCATCACAAGTATTCTAAAAGACTTATCCATAAAGAGAGCTTACAAACCAACCGTTAAATGAATATAAAGGAAGTCAATTTTCAAAAGATTAAAATCCCATTTCACAATAAACTATCCAATTCGAGAATATCCTAGTCAATCTCTAACCCGGCCCACACATTCAAAATTTCCCCTTTCATTTATCAACATAATTGAAAACTATTTAATAATTGGGTAGTTAACTCATTATCATTTCATAACTACTTGTGTTCAAAACATTATTTCCATTTCCTTTCATCATACTAACTTAATACCCACTTCCAAAGTGAAACCCATTTAAGACCAATTGTTTATTCTTTAAAAATGATAATAATGACAATGCTCTAAATACTTAAACTACATATTAGAACTTATTTAAATAAATTTACACACTATAAATACCTTTTAAAACCACTACATCTTTATAGATTTAAATTCTTTTTGAAGAGGGAATGAAGAAAGAGAGAATAGATCTTTTCTAGGAATCCAACAAGTCTACCAGATTATAACTTCACAACATAAGAATAAAAAGATAACCTATTCAATTCTATATTAAATTCTATTTCCACCATATACATATTTGAAATAAAACGATCAATGCTGGTACATATATATTCACAGATTGCCCTTATATTATCCTATCAAAGTTCACAATTTAATAAATTAATAGAAGTTCCTTTCTATTTCATATCTTCACTATAATAAAATTTTATTTTGATCATATTAGAAAAATAACCAAGCTGCTTACAAACATAATTTATTAATAAAATTACCAGATAAATTAATAATATCTAATTAAATAAATTAATACATATATATAAATATAAATATATATATACATATATATATACATATATATATATATACATATATATATATATACATATATATATATATACATATATATATATTTGTATACCCTTATATATATATATACGTGCCTTAAAACTTATATGAAAATTTTGTTTTAAACTAACAATGAAAATACAAATTTAAATGGAGATTAATGCACGGGCGAACGCCCAGCCGCGGACAGTCCGTAGGACTGCCGTGGACAGTCTACGGACTGTCACAGCAGTCCAACGGACTGCGTGGTAGCCCGTAGGCTGCCGCTTCAATACTATGGCTGGCTGGGTGGTGGGTACGGCCGAGGCCGAACCATCACCCGTCAGCAATTTTTTTTTATAAAATAAATTCAAACAATTTTAAAACAACGAAATATGAACTTTAAATTTTTATTTTTAGTTTTATTTTTTATTTTTTATTTTATTCTATATCTACAATTATATATATATATGTGTATACATATATATACATATATATATCTGATATATGTATATATATATACATCTATATATATATATTGTATACAAAAATAATTCGAATACAGAGAAATAGCACAAGTTACTGTTCCAACATAAATTTATATACAGAATAAATTTTGTAAAATTAATCTACAAGTGAGGATTTACACAACCCCAAATTCCCAGTGAGAGATCATTCTTAAGTTGAGTTATTATATTTTCCCGACCAAGTTACAGTACTGGTTATTTCCAGAATTCCAAACACAGTTTTATTTCAATAATCAACAGTAAAAACCCAACAAATAATTTCATTTAAATAAACAATAGTCCCAAGCTCCCAGAAATTTCAATCTATTAATTGACAGTCCAGAACCCAACCAAATTTCATTTTAACAAATAACAATCCCGATTCTCAGATGAGAATTTCATGCACAACGAAACAAATCCAATCAATTGCTACTTTATTTAATGCTACAACAAATAAATAAGAAAGGAACCTGGCGTCCTGTATTTGAAGAAGATTTGTAGAAGCTCTATCCCTTTTGCTGATCCAATCCTCCGCCAACGAATGTTTCCCGCAGCAGCTCCAAGATCTTCCCCTCAACTCCAATCTTATTCCTCAATGAATTCACAGAATACTAAAAGAATGCAATACTATAACAGAAAATTGACTGCCAAATTTTCTCCCAAAATCTGTTGGAAAGAGAATGCCACCCCCCCTTCCAATACAAAAACCTCTAAATAAAATCACACCCAAAAAGTCTCTTCCATTCCTCTTCCTGAGAATACCAAAAGTCACTTCTCCAAAAATGAAATTTAATTACATTCAAATCCACAAAAGATGGAGCTTTTTATTTGTTTATTTATTTATCATTTCCACAACAATTTAAATAAACACATGCACATTAAAATAATTACAATCAACCATTTGCAAGATTCTAAATAAGTATCCATTAAACTTCTTATTTTAATAATTATCTTTTCAAGATTATTTATTCATAATTATTATTAACTTCAATTTAATACAATAATTTAAATCAATTTATCTAATAATATCACTTTTACTTTTTAATTTGATCATTTGTTCTAAATCATTTGATTTAATTTAATTGATTATTATTTTAATTTCTAATCATATTTTAAATAACCTTGCAAATCACTTATGATCTAATTAATTATTTAAACATGACTACAAACATATTATATTTTCCACACAATCAAATAACACAGTAATCAATGAAGCACACACAAATACTCACACAAAAGTTCAGAACAACCGACACGGAGGGTATTACATACATGAGTGCATATAATCATCAAAATGAACATAACACTATCATAATTGACTGCATATATAATCATCATCTGATGTAATTAAACACAAACATGATCATATTAATCGATATAATGTATGTGAAATGGTCCATGAAATAACATGTTCAAAATGAATATGTCAAGTCCAACACACATATTTAAATAAAACTAGAGATCTATAGTCCATAAAATGTAAAACCATCTAACTATCAGGGCGATCAATCATATCAAGTATCCTCTTTGTTCCACGTGGACTAGATGTACTCGTATCATGTTGTAAAAGAGTACAAGAAACTTGAAATTCGATTTAAAGTTATTTAGAAATTTTGATATAATTTAACATATAAACTTGAAAATATAAACTCAAGATAAAAATAAATTTAATTAAATATCTAGTCTAAAATACAGTAAAAATGATCTTTAGTATGCATAAATTACCATATGATCATGTGAATCTACTGCCACATTTTGTTCAACAGGTAGCATAATTGTCACTTGAGGAGGTCCAAATGCTTGATCTACTATATCCTGCATATTCATATAAAGCAAACAATATGTTAAAACATCGAATATATATATATATATATATATATTTGAAATGTCCCTAAAAATTGTATAGGAGATTTAGTAAAGTTTACAACCTCGAATGATATGACCTCATGGTAACAAACTTGAGATTTCCCATGCATAAATGTTGGCAATGTCTCAGGTGTGCCCGCCATGGGTATCACATGACATCCCTGCATATAGATACAACAATGTATAGATCATTCACACATGTGTACAAACTCAAATTAAATTAGATCTATGATGTGTATTTAATTTAAACTTAACAAACTTTTGAAAGCACGCACCTGAGTTGATGATGACTCAAGAGCACTCACCACAACTTGTGGTTGGTCGGTACTCGGTATCACATGACCTCCCTACATCTAGATATAATATATCATTTCACACATGCATACAAATTCAAATTAAATTAGATATATCCACACAAATTAAAATATATATTGGTTTGTACCTAACCAAAAGGTGAGCCCAAATCTACAACACTCAAAATATAGACATGATCATATTGAGATTCAGGCATCGTGTGATCATGCATCTACACCGAACACTTCTTGAATTAATATTATATTATATATATAATTTTATGTTTTTATTTACATGAATTTTGCACATTTCAAACAAATTATTTAAGTTCAAAAAATGAACATATCTGTGTAGGATGATCCTTAGAATATAGTAAATTCATATATGACTCCATCCTAGATGCATGTGGGTCACCTAAAGTGGATGCCTGGGTATTCCCATAGCCTAAGCCTACATGCTCTCTATTTCCCACTTCAGTCACCGTGTGTGTAGTATGATGAGTGAGATGTCCTGAAAGAGAACTCAATGCTCCTAATGTCGACAACATCATCTACTACTGAAATGCAACAGGAACACTAGGAGAAGGAGGAGGAACAATAGGAGCAATCGGATCATGTCACTGAGGATCGACATGTGCTCCTAATCTATGTTGGGGCATGCCACACTCAACTCCCTAAAATGACCTCATATCAAAATAGTTTGGTTTTAAACCCAACTCAAACTCAACCCATAACTTTCTCAAAAAGTATAGGGGCACCTCACAATTTCCATGTGGTGGAGTATCAAACACCATCCACCATCTATCGCAAAAATTTGTAGCTATTTGCGGGTTCCTACACCATAAAATTGAAATTCATTTTTTGGTGGGTGGAATTGGTTTGTTTGTTTGGGGGCTAAAAAATGTTGGCAAATGGCTTATTTGGTAATTTTAAGGTCATTAATTTCTTTATAGGACAATCCATTTACATAGAATTGTCTCCTCTATTCTCTCCATTGATGGAACCTATCTAGGTTCGCATCAATAGATCAAATAGAACTGACAATAGTTTGCATTGAAGATGCAAATTGTGTGAGATGGGGGGATTCTAAGCTCATTTTTTTTATCATATCTATATTTCCCTGAATCACATTAAGGTTTTCTCTAATGCTCTCTCTTAACTGAGCCTAATCTACTACAAGAGGTGGGGGGTTAGGAGGTGGAGAGTGTGGATGTATTGGGTTTTGTTGTGGTGGCAGATCTCGATGTATAGGATCTTCAGGTTGTGCATCAAGTATAAAATCCTCTATGCTAAATTCAGGATCCATGTGAACAATGAATTAGCAACTGCATGTTAAACAATTAAAAAATATATATCAACAAACTAATTAAATAATGCACACAATTGGAAAGTTATTTAAAAACCACATTGAACATGCACAAATTCAAAATACATTTCATTTGAAGCCACATTCAATTTATAACATTAAAAAATCCATAACATTAAAAATCCATAGCATGTACACATTAAATTGAGTCCATTGCGTGGTTGTTAATATGAAGGGTTCGTTGTTACTGCCAACTCTAATGCAACTAAAAATGGAGATAATTGTCACACCAAGGTCATACAATTTTAATAAAATCCTACCTACATTACCTAAAACTAATTATTGAACACCTTTTAGTACTTTTGCAACCCTTCCAAGAAGAATCATCAAGTATATCTAAAATATTTCCACTATAATTTAGATCAATATGTATACTATAATTAAGATACCTAAAGTATCTAAGGATGCACTATTACACTTTGTGTACATGGAAAGGGTTCATATGTCGAGTTGTATAAGTGCTTCTACACCAAAAATTTCTAGAGGATGACATATTTGTCATAATTCATCTAGGTATTTTATGTTAAACCTTTAATAAATGGGATGGAAATTATAAATAGTTTTGAGTTAGATCTATATGTGGGAATTTCCCTTGGTTGATAGTGTGGAAATATTAAAGGGATATAAGAACTTAACTAGAAAAATAGGTACATAGGACACCTCTTAGTGAAAATAGGGAGGTACTCTAATTATAAGTCTAATGGGTAGAATTGAAATTAGGGGGTTTTATTAGAACCCTATGAATGCATGCACTATGTCATTGGTTTATTAAGCGAATCCCCTAAAAGAAGGCCATAAACTTATTTTTAGCTCTATCACTTGATAATTAAACTATAGCCAAATTTGATGATATACATTAATTGAAACATGATCAATACTAAGGGGAAAAACAACAATATTCAAGATAGCTACTCTTACCTTTTACTATTTAACCAAGAAACATAATATACATATATGCAACTACATGTGGTCAATGCATGAAACAAAAATACCCATGCCCAATCATTGAATAAAGAAAACATAAATGCTTAAGTCATGTGCAAAAATTGATAGAAAGTCCAGGAACAAATAGAATAAAACGACATGGATTAAGGTAAAGACTTAAAATTTATAAATAAATCACCATCAACATAAACTAGGAGTTGGATAAAACATCAAGAATTGAGAGCTCACAAAAGGCTACGATATCAAAAATGAGGATTCTTTGAATCATTATTGGAAAAATTAAATAAGAAGATTAGTAAAAAGAGAATGTGAACATGAGGTAAGGAACCAAATTTCTATAGGTAAATAGATATATAACTTTGATTTCTCAAATTGGGTGTTAATAGGAGGTTAGGGGTTGTTTAGAGTGTCTTCTATTACATATAAAGGTGGAAAAAGAGAAGGAAACCCCACTAATTTAGGCTATTCAACTCAAGAATGCGTGTCAAAATGGGTAAATGATGAAAACCATGTAGTTTAATTTGTAAAAATTATACTAGATTCTAAATATTAGGATTATTGTTAAACAAGGGTGTTCAATGGAGCTCATAAATGTTGCCTATCATTAATTAACTAATTCAGATCAATAAGTAATATTATTCTACTTTTATGGCTAGATCTTTATCTTTTGGGGTGAGGGGAAGTGTACTCACAGGTGTGGTTGTTTCCCAATAAGAGTATATCAATAGAGCTAAGGTATTGATTGTGAATACATGTATTTATCAAGTATGACATAGAATTTAACAAAATCCGAGGACATAAATTGATTTATCTAAATTTTAATTTCATGATAAGAGACACAAGTTCTCTATAGTGGGACAAATTAGTTAAGAAGAAATAAGTTTAACACAAACATTAATTTATAATCTCATTCATTGTTTCCAAAGCATACTAAAGATAAGAGTAAAATTCATAGAAGAAATTCAAAGGGACACATAAATATATGCTATTGGATATATGCTAGTGGTAATTGCAATACAAAATAAACAAAGATGAGCTTGAGCTCTATTCACAATTGAAAATTTCTTCTTTAAGTACAAATACTTCACTAAATTTTTTAGTTGAAATGAAATCATATTTATACATGTGAATTGGTGTGCATAATTTATCATGCAAAAATGGAAGAAATTAGATCTTTACTATATAATTATGACATGAAAACATATCTATGTCAAATAAGAACTATAAGAAACCTCCACGGAGGGATACTTCTAAAATTATGTGAAGTGAAAGTTAAGAACCAATGACAAGGAGGACACAAAATAAAGCAAGGAAGGAGGGATATTTCCAAATTGAAATTACTCAATGAGCAAGAGCAACATGATCAATCCTAATGAGATTGAAACTTGTAACCACACTAAAAAATGAGAATGTTTAAACTATAGTTGAGTATGACAATGGTGTAACATAGCAACATGATCAATCCTAATTAGATCAACCTCATAAATTTATGCTATGATTTGTCACTAGTAAAGAAACATCTCCTCATTTCTCAACAAAAATGGTTGTTGAAAGTATTGATTGTACTTTCA
Organism: Sequoia sempervirens; assembly: GCA_007258455.2. NCBI lineage: Eukaryota > Viridiplantae > Streptophyta > Pinopsida > Cupressales > Cupressaceae > Sequoia > Sequoia sempervirens. Next base: position 19,998 of record VDFB02078036.1, read on the forward strand.
AGTTGTACTATCTAAAAGGTGAAAATATTATGGATGTGATGAACAAAGAAAAGGTAATCAAAGGTGTGTAGTTTTATGGGATTAAGTAAATGTCGACAAGTGATGATGAGGTTAAGGTTATAAGGTAGTGGTTGTGTATGGTAATTTCTTTGGCACTCAAATAAGAAAGATAAGTATAATAAAAAGACAACAATCTAGACATTATAAATCTAATTTAGATTTAGGTTTTAGGGTTTAGGTCCTAGGATTAAGGTTTTTAGTTTTTAGGTCTATTTTTTTGGAACCTAGGGTTTAGGGTTTTGATTTCTAAGTTAAATGTGTCCAATTTAGGTTAAATTCTAGTTAATTTAGGTTTAGTTTTTATGGTTTTCAATTTACAATTTAAATTTTTTTATTTTGTTGATGCTTTTGGTTTTTTAAATGCAATTTAAAAACTATAAAATATTGAACGTAAAAAAACTAAACAAACAAAAACTAAATAACAATTACAAAACAGAAATGCAAGATATAAAGCAAAAAAAAGAAGAACTCAACCAACCTAGAGGTCGTTGAGGTCGGTTGTGTCAATAGGAGGAGGTGGCAGTGAAAAATTGGTTGAATTGGGCCCTTCGAAACACGTATGTGATCTTTTTTCTTCCTCAGGCGCACAACTAAAATGAACAGTGAAAATGAATCTCATAGTCATTTATTTAAAAAGTTAAATAGCTTTGTGAAACACGTACACATTTTGTAATGCATATGCGTTTTAGGTTGCATACCTAAATCTAAACACATATGCATTCAGATTTAGGCTCGGGTACCCGATCCAAAGCATGCACGTGTTTTTTAAAAATGCCTATGCGTTTCTTGTGATTTTTTTTTTTGGCCGAAACTTCCCCTCTTCATGGACCCAACTTCTTGCTTTTACCCAGAGCTCCTTTAGGTCATTTCCAGTTTCCTAGGTGCACATCTTCCTTCCTATAGCTTTCTACATTGTTTCATTTTCTTTTCTAGGTCATTTTGTAGTTCATTACTTTGAATTAGGGTTTAGTGTTGTATTTTGCATTTCATTCTCTTTTCCAAGTCTGAACTTGGTGATGAGCCCCTTATTTGCTTACATTCAGCCCCTAGGACAACCCTATTGCAAGATCTCTTTGTATTTTGGATTGAGATCTCTAGGGTTATCCTTGAGTGGAATCATTGGAAGTGGGTGTGCTCTATGTTCTAAACCATACGATAGCACTTAATAACCAAACCCATTTTAACTGGTTCCATATATATATATGTATATATGTATGTATGTATATATGTATATAATAGTACTAAAGTTATTTAGCCTGCCAATAAAATTATTATTATATTAAAAAGTTACAAGGTACTATTATGTGAGAAACAATAGCACAAGTATAATATGTGATAGTTACAAATCAATCTAGCAATCAAGATTGATCTATGTAGTGATACAACTTTCTTATTTTATAATTTTTACAAGGGTTTATGCATGATCTATAAACATAGAGAAATCACAACATTAAAATAACCAAAAATAGAAAAAAAAGAACATAATACTACATAAAACAACCAATATTCACCAACCTTTTCCATTAGAAGAAAAAATTGATGACTGCACGAACATAGGCACTCAAATAAAATCCAAATTACATTGGCTTAAGGTTGGGGGTCTAGCGCTTCAATGGATTTCTTCCAAGCTCTCAAAGTGCATCATACTTCACATAGTATCAAAAAAATTAAATATGGGTAGAACATTCTTAAAGAGCTTCCTGATATTCTCCTTGAGGTTTTGTCAAACACCATGAGCAAGTTTTCATAACTCAATAAAAATCCTAAATGTGACCTCACTTTACAAGAGTGCCTCAATATTTTTCTCTATCACCTTTCCTCCACTCAACAAGTCTTTTGTGATCAATTTCTCTTCTTTCCTAACCTTATAGAAGTTATCCATACCATGTTCAATGACAAGGCTCTTGGTTGTGATAGATTCCCTTTTGAATTTTGTAAGTTCCTTTGGGATTATTTAGGTGATAACCTATATAAAGTAAATCTTGAAGATTTCTATTTCAATTCATTAGTAAAAATTATCAATAAATGGAATATCAAATTCATACCTAAATTTAAAAACCCAAAGGATATTTGTAATGAAGGCCCATCACCTTGCTCAATGTCTCTTATAAGATCATTGCCAAAGCTTTAGCTCTTAAGTTACACCATCTCCACCCTCAAATTTTGAGGCCTAAGCAAACCGATTTATCAAATCCAAGTACATTTTAAATAACATAATTGTAATTTAGGAAGGTATTGAATGGGCTAGGTGCTCCCATCAAAAGGATTTGTTCATTCAAATTAATTTTTCTACTCGGCCTAGGACAACATTAAATAGCCTTTTATCCTAGCCATGTTATAGGCAAGGATTTGAGCCTCAGTTCATTTAATTGGTTACCATGTTTTTTGAAAATGCCTCTTCTTGCATTACTATCAATGGCCAACAATCCAATTCCTTTGGGATTTTTATGTCCATTTGACAAGGTTTTCCTTTGGATCCAATTCTTTATATGCTTTCCATTGAGTGTCACAACCCCTATTTTCAATAAGTAATTTATAATTCAATAATACTATTTTGATGCATTAGTATTTAATTTAGTGAATGATTATATTGTTCATACTTCTGAATGGTTAATTAAATTAATTCGTAGGAGAATAAAAGTGCAATGCAACAAAAGGATTAATTATAATTTAATTATAGATAAATGATAATTCTTGTTATTTAGAATAATTATTTTAATTGCAATTGAATGTTAATTTTTTATTATTTATTTGGAATGAATATTTAATTTGCAATTAAATTCTATTTCTTTATTATTTATTTAGGATAACTATTTCTTTTGCAATTTAAAAATGGTATTTCCTAACTATTTACTAAGGTTAAGTACTTAGTTTGCAACTAAAATAGAATTTTCTTATTGTTAATTATCAAGGATAAATATTGTGCATGAAAATAAATTTTATTATTATTATTATTATTATTTTCAAGATTAGGTATTAGGAAACTAAAAGAAACCTTTAAAAGAGGAAAATCAATAACAGAAATAGATAGTTTTTATAATCTTTCTTGATTGCTCTACAAATGATAACTAAAAAATGGGTGACCGGTAGAATTTTCCTAGAGTATAGTAGATTAAAATGGTAGAAAGAAGAGAAAAACAGGAGAAGGGGAAATAAGAAGAAGAAATTTCTATAGAAAGTGATTGCCAAAGAAAGCAAGAATGGGAAAAGAGAAGAAAAAGAGGGGAAACTCAAATTGAAGGCAATTTTTAGGTTTTTGAATCCTTTCTAGTGCATTTAAATTTCAAAATGTGAGAATAATTGTTAGTATTATGAAAAGATTGAATTTCTCTTTGAAAACCATTTGTGCATAATCTTTGTATTTGGGGTGTTTGGTGTTTAAATGTTCTATTGCTTATGTAGGAAATTCATTATCCTGGCTATACAAATTTGTATGTTATTTCCTATTCATTATATATATATAGCGCCATATATATATATATATAATACCAAATATACACACACACACACACACACACATATATATACATTTATGCAAATCCTTGTATTGGATACTTTATGCCCAGGATTGCAATTTCAGTTTGTTCTTTTAGCCAAATACTATTCCAAACTTTGATAATATTACATATTTGAATATATATATAAATACCAAACTGTATAAATATATATATATATCCAAATATATAATACTAAACAAATAATAACTGAAAACGAAACCCAATATTTGAATCATTGTATTTTCTATGTCTGTGATTGAAAATTTTAGAGGAAAGATTTTGGGCTTTCATAGCCACACCCCCCATTGGGGAGGTGTAACACCCCTCCATTTTGGCTCTTTTGATTAGACAGTGTTTTTTTTCTTTGTTATGCTTTGTTTCTGTTAATACTTTGACTTTGGTACTTGGTTACTATTTGATCGCAAAATTTAAAGCGATGTGAATGTTATATTTTGATGTGATGGTATTTTATTCTGATGTTATCATTATGGAATGCTTTGGATTAGCTTAGCAGATATTGAATTAATGATGCTTTATGCTTTTGATTATATTATTAATGTTATATTCGTCAGTTAGTAATACTATATTGGTGAAGGGGACGGGATTGCACCACTCGCTTGCGAGCGTCTTGCGATTCTAAGATTTCCTATTCACGGTGTGTTTTATTATATTATATATATGCATGTTCGATATACTCTTTGTTCGCAAGTTGACAGGTATAGGACATCGACTCCACCTGGTTCACAGGTTTGAGTGTGTCCATTGGCCAATGGTATTTGATTGGGAGATAGTAGCTAGGTTTTTTGTGCCAAGTCATCACCCTAGTCATAGTGTGTCGTCGGGTTTTAGTCGGGTTAAGTTGCTTCTTTGTTGTTCTTTTTTCCTTGATTTTATTTAATTGCAAGTTGGAAAAGGTAAATAAATGGCTTTATGTATTGAAGTTGTTTATTAAATAAATCTAGTTATAATGTTAGAAATGTTATTTATTTTATTAATTAATTTAATTTAATTAATAAAATAATCTAATCTTGGATTAGATTTATTTTATTGATTAATTAAATTAATTGTGTTGAATTGATTAATTAAACTTATTTGTGGAGTGCATAAATTAAATGGTTCATGTGGTTTTTAAAAATGCATGAAATTAAAAGTGTTAATTTATTTTTTTGGAAAAGGAATTATTAAAAGTCTTAAAAGTTGTAAATTCTTTTGAAATGAAATTATTAAAAGTTTTAAAGTCTTTTGGAAAAGAAATTTCTTAAATTCTTGTTGAAAAGAAATTTTAGTTTAAAATTTTCAAAAAAGCAAAATATCTCCAAAAATGCATAGTGGGAGTAATAACTA
>VDFB02078037.1:0-42142 GCA_007258455.2 Sequoia sempervirens
GTCATGTATTAAGAGTATAAAAAATTGAAATTTGCCTAAGTCCAAGCCTTTGGAAAGCTAAAATATACCTGGCACTTGAAGATTCGCCCAAGAGAATATGAAGAAAAAATCTTCGCCATGGCTAGAAAAATTGAGCAAGTGGATAAAATAAAATTGGATTTGTCAAGGAAAATTTGTGAAAAATCAAGTTATGGATGAAAAAATATCGGACATGGCGAAAGAATTTTGGACAAAAGACAAGTCGTGGCTAGAAAATTATTGGACATGGCTAGGAAATTATTGGACGTGGCTAGGAAAATATCAGACGAGAAATATTTTTTGGCCAAATAAAATTGGACATGGCCAAATATTTTTGAGAAATGATCAAAAAATCATGGACAAATAAATCGGATGATCAAGATTATGGCGAGAAAATTTGGAAAAATTGAAAATTTGCCTAAGGCATTGGCAAAGAAATTTTCGAAAAATCAAAAATAATTAGCCATAAAAACGAACGGGTTGGAATGGACACATAAAATAATTATTTTAATTATTTTAATATTTTATTTCCAACACCAAAAAGGGATAAGTCATGAAAATTTCGAAAATGGAAAGAGAGAAAAAGAGTCTTGTTGGACTGTGAATAAAATTAGAAACTTTCCCGGACGAAGTTGTTAAAGATAGAACTTGCCATTCAGAAACAAAGTGCAAGAATGAGTTCGAACTTGATTCAAAGGAAACTTTGCAAATATGCTAAAATGATCGACCCTCTCACTTCTATAAGTGATTTCGTTTTTCATTTGTGTAATCACTCAATTTTGAGAAGAAAATTTGTGAGAGAAAAGTTTTTAAGGCAAAAGGCTGAAGAAATTTGCAGCTAAGTGAAAGAAATATTCTGTTATCAGCTTGCATTGCAATCGCAATCACGTTTCCAAGGCAGATTTTTTCTTGTCCATTTCATGTTAACATGAAGCTTCACCATCTATTTTCATTCCAGCTTGTTATTTTTCGTGAAGTCTAATTTGATTACCAGCTGGAATGTTCTTTCAAATTGACTCTAATATCGAATTCTGATTTTCCTTATTTCTTTCTCTTGCAGATCTATTTTTTCGAAACAGCCAAGATGAAATTCGCAAGCAAAGGTGTCCAAACTCAATCGAAGATCAAGTCCAAGTGGGAGCACGTTCTTGACACAGACCTTGGCCATGTTGATCTTGAAGATTTCCGAAAGAGAATGTATGGAACCGACGGACGTCTGCCAACGCCAATCGCCATGAGGATGATGCGAAATGGAATCGTCCATGCAGCTGGATTTCCACCAGCAAAAGAATGTCCTGAGTTAATGGTAGAGTGTGCACTTCATTACAACGCACAAGACTGACAGATTGAAGCTCCTGACGGGAGAGTCCTCGCTTACTTGTCCGAGCCGGCAATCCAGGAGACTTTTGGCATTCCAGTATACAACCGTACATCCTACCGCAGCAAACAAGATGCATTCAAACTTTATCAAAGTCAGAAGGATCTATGTGCATCGAACATAAACAAAAATTGGTTGTTAAAACCAAAGCCTACTGCAAGCAAGATGCCGAAAAAGTTGATCAGAACCCACTTCAAAGAAGAATATGGTGATATTGTTCTGTTACTTAACAGAATAGTAGGCAGTGCTCACGGTGCCCCTTTCGAAGAATGGATGTATTATTTTATTGATGAGATAATCACTGGAGTCAAAATGTTTAATTGGTCCAGGATGATCAGTGACAGCTTGCACGAACAGTTGGTCAACTTTGAACAGACCAAAGTTTTCCACATGAGCTCATACGTTGTTTATTCATTGGCAAGATATTATAAATATCCTGGCTTGACATGCAAAGGCGTGGTCGGCAACGGTGAGGGGAAATTCAAAGTCTACGACTGCTATCCACAGCTGCAGCTGAAAGAGAAGTCCCATTTCCGGAGAGCTCACGATGCATTTTTGATGTATATCACCCGGCTTCTTCAGGGCGGAACGCACCAGAGACTCTCGCATGAAGCCAAAAGCTTGATAAGCCGGTATGGATTCTGGTTTATTCAATATCCAAAGTTCACCTACATCAGAATCCAGGGATTTTCCGGAAATCCTTATAGGTTGCCTGTCTACCCGACAAATAGGATGGTGTTGTTGGAAGTGCTAAGGCAACTAGAAACATACCAGAACATCCAAAGACCTAAGCAGAAGGCTGCCGTCACCTTCCCCTTTTTCATCGGCAACATGGAGGAGTCATGCCCAACAGCCCAAGCAGCAGAGGTTGCTCGACTGGAGATTCAACAGTATCCTTTTATATCATACAAAGCTAGAAGCAACTTCGATCCGTTCCATCACGTCAAAACTGTGGACGGAGAAAGATATAAACATCGGGTTGACCTAGAGGATTTTTGGGCCAACGCAGCCGATGAATTTGATGTGAGAAGAAGGTTATGGTCAAGGTTACCCCTGAGCATGGTAAGAGCGACAGAGCTTTTCAAAATACCTGACCAGCTACAAGATGACGGGATATATGTGCAGCCAGGCTTCAAGGAAAATGAGCCGCTTCCACCTATGAAATGGTTCGAACCTGAGATGGGTGATCTAACCACTTTGATGCGCCCTGTTTTCAAATACTCTCAGTGGTGGATAGATAGGCAAGTAGAAGTGTTAAAGCAGAGAAACGTACATTTTACTTATGAGTTGATGGGAGACACCGAGTCATGTTCTTCGAACGCCGGTGCATCTCATGCTGATGGACAAGCAGATGCTGCCAACTCCAAAAAGATGAAAGAAGCCGATAAATCTACAACTCAAGACAAGGGTAAAGAGATAGATGAGGGTCCTTCACGGAAGAAACATAAGGCTAAACCCCTCCAGTCGGCTACTTCTAGGAACATAGAGGAGATGCTTGCCATGGATAGAGAATCCTTAGAAAATGCCATGATACCTTCTCCAGTGGAAAATGTAGAGCTAATTCAAATAGAAGATGATAATCAACCCTCTCCGGCAAGTACATAAATCTTGGGATCAGATAACGACACAGACATCGAGGATGGAGAATTTGAGGAAGGAATGATTTCCGCCCTCAAAGGTATTCAAGAGGACCCATCCGTCCAGGAGATCCAGGATATGCAGCTAGTCCAAGAAATTCAAAGTGTGCCGGAAATTCAAGAAGAACAAGATGTACAGGACATGCCAGACGTCCAAAATCAAGAGGACATGATTGAACAGCCAACGGTACCTGAGTGGCTGAAAGAAAGATTGAAAAGAAAAGCGCCAATGGAAGTCCCGGAGGAGGACAATGACACAGATTTTCTGGCCAGATTAGAGCAGACTGCCCCGAGGAAGAAGGCCAAAAAGTTCTCAACTATTCAAAGAGATGAAGCTGGAAATCGCACGGTGCAAATTGCAGTGCCTGCGGATGACAAGTTTCAAGACGAGATTGCTCCTGAAGAATATGTTATCACGACTGTCGACATGGGTCCGACATCAAAAGGGCAGGAAGTCGAAGACTTGGATAATTCCGTGGCCACCATCAAGGCAGATTAGAAAAAGAAGTTGCCAAGAAAAAGGAGTACAAGAAAGAAATTCAGCGTTAAAAGACTACATCCAGCACTTGACAAAGCCACTAAACGAAGGTGAACAAGTGGCGCCTTTACCTCCAACTGCTTCACAGGAACCAGATGCTCACTTTGAAGAAGAATTGACAACAGCGAGGGAGGCTAAAGACTGGATGGTTGGAAGGAAAGAAGAAGGCGTTGGTGTTTGCAGAAAAGTTGGCACATATAAATGAACAGGCTTCCTTCATGCTTTCGCGAGTTGCAGATCTTGCAGAGTCATGGAGCAGTCTCGAGGATATTCAGAGCAGGATCATCCCATGCATCCGGGAACTGAAAGGCATTTCAAAGCAAAGATTGATCGAAGACAAAGTTATCGAAGCCGGAGCAGCTTATGACTTCAACGGATGGTACTATGCCTTAATCTCAAGGAAAGGAGTCCTCGAAAAGGTGAAGCAGGATGGTGGTAGAATTGAAGAACAAGTAAAAGAAATTCAAAGTAAAATCTATGAGATGGCTGCAGATATGCTAGACAAGGAGATTGTCCGAAGGAAACACTTGCGGCCAAGGAGTTTGAAAGAGCAAGTACAGAAAGTTTTCTCCACCACCGGGCCAATTATGAAGGAAGGCTTCACCAAAGTGTTCGAATTCATGGCCATCAGAAGTTCCTTCTTGCTACAAGAGCCAACATGGGCGAATGTGTTTGCAGAATGTGCCGAGAACTTGGATTTGCTGGAGTACAACATCAGCGTGCTGCCCGACATTGCTATGGAGGAGGTCGACCTGATAGTGTCCAGGTTCGCCGAACGTGAGGCTGCACAAGTGGATAAGGATGACACTCCAGTTGTCTAGTGTTCTCTTTAGTTAACTGATTGTGGTTTTGGAAACCCTAATTAGGGTTTAGTTCAATTTAATCTTGGCCATTGATCTTGAATCAATCTGGGCCGTTCTTTGTAATCCGGAAAAACTATATAAACCCCCCCCTCACTCTCTCATTCTCATTAGAAGATAGATTGATGGATAGTTAGAAGCTTAGAAGTTAGAGGAGATTAAGAGTTAGAGCAGATTTGAGATAGTTAGAAATAAAGAGAGAGTTTTATGAGATTGTTGTGAAAAGCTACTTTGATAATGAAGTTCAAATGCATGAGGTGCTTTGAGTACTTGGTTGTTGAATAGTTGCATGGTCGCATATTTTCTTTCTCTCTTAGTAGATTTAAATTAAAATGTATGTTAGAAGAATGATTGATTGATAACGTCGATTAGTGAAACCAAGCTCATACTTTCTTTGGGTGGATGATTTCGCCCAATGTGCAAAGTTAGACTGAGCTTTACTGTGGATGCTTAACTTCTGTCTTGATAATTGTTGTTCGATCTGATGGCAATTATTTATCACATGAAAATCACAAGCACATTCCTAGAAGATTGCACTTGCTCTGCGTAGTTGTCGTTGAACGTGGCGAAACAGAGTATAGTTTATTTGGTTTCACTTAGTCTTCGTCTTCTCTTGATTTCTTAGGAGTAGAATAGATTCTCTAAACCCTAAATCTTTTTTCACTTTTTTTATAAAATCAAAAAATCCAAAAATGGTACTGCATTCATGTCTCCACTTCTCAGAATGACTTGCAAAATCTACTTGTGCCCACAGCAAATCACATCCATACCACAGAGCCTATCCGCGTTCATCTTAAACATTGGAATTACCCTATGAACTTACTGGCAATCTTAGCATAGGAAGTAGTTTTTCAAGAGAGAATAGAGCGTCTGTGACACTTTGTTCTAAAATGTTTGTCATGTCATAAAACGCACGTCCAACAGTATACCATGAATTAATAACTACATAAATAATTCATTCAAGGTACAAGTATAAGATACTTATCTCTTTATGTTGGTACACCAATGAGCTAGACCTGTAGCTGTGTCTCATCTTTGCCACCTTCACTTGATCTCACCCTCATGAAAGTGGGAATATGAAACGACCGTTTATCAAAGATTGAAGACTCCATTTAAATCTTGAGATCACATTATGAATCAACGCACCCAAACTCATCCGATGAAAGAGTTTAAGTAATTAAAAGAGTAAAAAAAATCATCACAACTTCCTTGCATAAACGTGGCCTTTCGCTTCCCAAGCTTGTAAACAGAGATTGTGGCTCCAAGAAACTCCTTATACACAGCACACTTAATCAAAGTTCTGAATAAATTTTAGTCTTCTACAGAAAAAGATACAGCAGCCAATTAAAGCTAGCCTTCAAGAGGCACTCCTTGAGACTTCTTCAGAAAAGACATACACCCATGAATTCCACAAGACTTCACACATCGTGGATGGCAACAAAATAGATTATATATAACACTCTCGTTAGCTCAAAGAATTTATGCACACCTAGAACTCAAAACAAGCAATAGAATAGAATCTGGAAAGTCACGGCTTCACATCAAGTGAAACTAACCCAAAAGTTACTCATACTTTCATACTGCCCATTACTAAAGAGGTGTCAATAAATATATAACATTCTCATATCAGTTTTAACAAAACATGACTCCCACACAACAAGACCCCTTTGAACAGCAATAGGACATTCACCCGCACTGCAGAAGATAAGTCAACACAAAATAGCATTGACTCCATCACTTTCTTTCCATGGCACTTGCACACGTAGACTCAACAGCTTTTCCCATGCCTTCTAATCGTGTCTAAGATTTACAAAACTCAAAAAGCCTTCAAAACTCCACTGTGCCACAAGAGACTGTGTTCCTGTTAGACCAAATCTGATTGGATCTTTTCATAGACCCACTCTAATACCATGTTAATATTTTAGGATCAGATTTAACAGAAAGCAAAAATGCAACACAAACACATAAAGAAATGAACAATATAACACAGCATATATCCTGGGAAAACCCTCCTTCTCGAGGGAGAAAAACCCAGCCACAAATATGTCTCTTATATATTGAATGAAATCAGCTTACAAGTCTCAGCACCTCTCCTAGATGCCAATAAATCAGCTTACAACTTGACCCACAGAAGAATAGTATCTCTCATAGATACATGCATACAAAAGAACTCTGTTTTTCTCCTTAATTTCAATCTGCTCTTCAAAGGATAATAATCTGCTGTAGATGGCTAACTCCTCCTTGAAAGAACCCCTTAACTTAAGCAAGAATCAATCCCAAAATAGGGAATCGTCACTTGCATGTGCATGCAAAAGGAGACGCACTAGGAGCATTACAATTGCCTATTTTTAGGAGCAGTTACAAATACATTTCATGCAAAGATTCTCTTGCATGTCAAACCGAAGATTCTATTGCATGTCACCCATCTTAAATAAGACATTTATGTGGGTCAGCCAACTGATATAATATCTATTTAATGAAGATACTTCTGCTGCTAGAAGATACCTCCTGACGCTATCAGAACATTAACAATTTCTACTTCTATTATAGATGTAGATAGACCTATGAGACAGTGTCTCTCATAGTTTTTTCCTCAACATCTTCCTCCTTAGCATCATGGTTTTGTTTCTTCTTGATAGTGCAATTCAACTTCTTCTTGTTGGCATGGATCTCCTCTCTAGCCACCCTCCAACTACAAGGGAAAATGCATATTACAAAAATTTTCACTAATATAGGGGTTCTTTTGGCCTTGAATGTTAAATGTGATCCTAGGGGGAGTACCTTGCTTGACCCTCTTAGCCCTCGACACTCCTTGATGAGCATTATTAAATCTCGTATTGGTCCCTTCACAATGATGATGGCACTAGAGACATCACCATTTCCAGTCTAGACAATGATACTTGATGATCTCCAAATTTCCTCAATTTTTGCTCTTTGGGGTTCTTGGCCCCACCTTCTTAGCTATATGTACTAGTTTCTTGACCAATTGTGTTGGTGTTCCCTTAATGTTTAATATTTATATGCTTTTGTTCTTCCCCTTTGTGGAGGCCTTTCTAGGTTTCCCTTTCTAAAACTTTCTATTGTAAATTGTTGTACTCTTGAGTCCCATTGCCCTTCTTTTGTCATCCATGGACATTAATATATTATTTCTTTCTATCCATCTATACAAGATGAATAAATCTCTATATCCTCTACCATATGTTTTCTCAATGGAGATAAGGTTGGCCTCTATATAGACCTTCAATTCTCCACCCAACTATCATGTTGGAGAACTAATTTCTCTTTCTTCTTGTAGCATCATAAATTGTCGCCCTTGACAATTTCACACTATATTTTGCTCCCCCTAAATTATTGAGCCTAATTAGGTCCTTAATTTCCTAAATTATGCATTCCATAGCCTATTTTTACCATTTTTTGAGAAATTGCAAGCATTGAACAAATGCATTTATTTAATGTCTTGCCCCCGACACCCTATTTCCTAGAAATTAGGACCAAGCATCTAAGTCCCCCTATTTTGTCGGGATCCAAATTTGAATATGTCAATGTCGGCATTTTAACATTCAAAATTCAAATTGCAAATGTTGGCTATTGGGATTTAATTTGCGAGAAATTGAATAAATGCCTATAAATACCTAGTTACTACACCATTTGAAATCTAACAGAAAAATTTTGGGCAAAGATTATTGTCAAGAGCAGCATTTCAAAGCTTTATTGCAGCAATTCAAGATCCAAGCATAATGTCAAATCCTATGTGAGCTTATGCATGTTTATGTTGTCATTGTTTGTGAAGACTGACCCTTGTTGTAGGTCTCCAAGCAATTCAAGCAATTCAAGCAAGCAAGATCCAAGACCTTGAGGAGATGTGCATGACTTCAATCCTTCAAGGAAGTCATTGAAGGGTGGTGCGTTGCAGCACTTTGTTGATTCATCATTCCTTCCTATCATTTATCTTTCCTATTATTGGCATTTGCTATTGTGGAAGTGGAAACACTAACACAAGGTTTGACTAAGGCAAGCCCCTAAATGGCATAACATTTCTTCTCTTTCTGAATGTGCAGATTTTAGGTTTGGAGAGGATTGAAGGAAGCTTGAAGATCATTTTTCCATTGTTGCATTCAAAACCCTACATCTTGTCAACTCACGAAAACTCACCTACATAATTATTTGACAGTGATTTAACAAGTCTACAAGCGGAAACAAGGATCTCGGATCTGACATCAAAGGACAAAAAAAGCAAAGCAGGACACTCCTACAAGGACTCAGATGCCCTTGGGCAACTCTGTCCTCCTATACAGACTAGCATCAAACTTTCATGACAGGTACATAGCACTCTGTCCTTCCCAAATCTGCTTGCAAATCTCTGTTTCAGTCTATTAATTGCCGGTATCTTGCATTTTTCATATTAGGGCACATAGTCTAATTAGGTTAATCAAAGCAAATCAATTCCAAGACCCTAAAAGATGCAGATACAAGTCTGATTGGCTCACCTTCATGGTTGAAAGTCAATCTAAACACCTTGTTGATCTCCATCTTAATGAAACATTAGAAAAAGAACACTCATACCCCACACACAACACAAAATTTGAATCCTAGGTTTTACACACAAGACATAGGGTTCTCTTTTTCATTGTTTCATGTCTCTCTTCTACTTCCCAGTGTTGCAACTTGGCTCTAATACCATCTGATGCAAAACTTGGGGGAGTGGCCCAACTGAATAGGTAACGAACCCATGCAGCCTTGAACAAATATTCAGTGTTACAGTTCCAAACAAATAACAAGTACAAGAAAACCCAACTATAAAGCCATTATTCACATACACTTCTGCTAAGCCTCATGATAAGAATAGTTCTTAAATAATTGCCGGGAGATATATTAGTATAGGACTATAAACTTCATGCACATGCAGCAAAAACTAATATTTGACCTTCACAATAGTAGCATATTTATTACTGATAAATGAGCAGCTTTGAATAGGGCTAAACATCTCTTCTACAGACCTTCTGATTGAAAATTATGAAATGCGTATTGAAACTTACTAACTTTTACTCCTAACAAAATCGATACAAAAAAAGGGAGATTAAGCTTCCCCTATTTTCGACCCCATCTTTTGTCTTCATGCTGTTACTTCTCCTATATAGTCCCCTGTATTCCCCTCCTTGAATATAATTTATTAATTAGTAGTTCTCACAGCTGCTTCCACGTGGGGACAAGGGTTCAAAATCTCATTCTTTTTTCCTAAGGTGCTGGTCCTAGTACCAGGACAAGTATGGATTTAAGGTTTGGGTACACCGGAACAGCATTTTTTCTTCCTGGGTACAGGTACGGGTTCATGTATTATATATTAAAATTACAAAAACATTGATACTCATACCTGCCAATAGACAAAATATTTAAATACCTCATAATTTGCCAAAAAAAAAACTCATAAATTCAAATTTCATAATTCAGTGATTTATCAAATTTCAATACACAATGAAAATTACAATCAATATTTATAATTTTCATGTTGCTCTTCATTGAGAGCATTAAATAACATTTGGTTCAATTTCATTTGAACCACAATGAATTACAATGCCACTTCCAATAGCCATCTCATATGTACAAATTGCCTCATCTAAAGAGATTTTAGCAAGTTGTGTAACAATAATGTTTAAGTCAGCACACTCAAGAGTTAGGCCCCAGCTCCTTGTCACCCCCTCATTGAAATCAAGTTTCTTATGTGACAAGAGATGCAAGTTGGAGTTCACAAAGACCAAATCCTCAACATCTTTTGCACCCAATCGGCTACACTTAACTAAGGGAAGCAAGGGCCTAGATTTGGGGATGGCAACTAGTGGGGTCTAGGAATGGAGACCCAAATGTGGTTGAGGTACACTTAACTAAGGGAAGCAAGGGCCTAGATTTGGGGATGGCAACTAGTGGGGGCTAGGAATGGAGACCCGAATGTGGTTGAGGGGCAGCACCTGCCATGGGGGTCTAGGGGTAGTGCTTCTTGTGGGAGTTTGGAGCCAATGCCCCCAGAAGGTCAAGGCATAGAGCCCTTGCCACCAAGCCCAAATTAAAGCCTTTGAAACCACACAAACCTTCATAGCGCACACCATTTTCACAATTTTATCACTTAGGGAAAAATTAGGTATTTGACACTTTTTGTTTATAGAAATATTTTTAAAAATGATTTTTTTTTTTGTTTTTTCTTTTGGGCAGCCCTTGGGTTCCCCCAAGTTCACCTAGGGTCCCACTTGAGCACCCCAGCAGGACCTTGGGCAAACATAATGTGAAAGATCCACAAGGAAACTAGGGTGCTTGGGCGGGACCCTAGGCAAACCCAATGGCATACATGCTGGACCCAACTCCAAACTAGACCCATACAGGTATGAGGGGGTTTGAGGGGGTTCTCGGAGAACCCAATAACTTGCTTTTTTCTTTCAGTCTACACAGTCCTCCCCTATTATACCCAAACAAAGAAAGATAAATACATATTTTCAACCTTCCATTGCCATTCAACCCCCAAGAAAACCAGCCCCCCTTGCTCTAACCGTTGATGCTCTTTTTTCTTGACTTTTGATGCAGTTTCCTGCCAAAATACAGGGAAAATGGGTTGCAATTAAAGATTGTCCTCTCCTTTTTCCCCAACATATGGTCTTTATCTCTCTATCCCCTGTCATGCATGCCAGCTGTATGTGGAAACTGAACAACACTCTTGGAATCATGAGATGAGTGATACTCATACAAGAATGGTCAACAGGACCGAGTTTGGGCAGTTAATTGTGTTTTCTTTCCTTTTCTCTGTTTTGGCGATGAGGATTGCTGTCTACGGAGGATGCTCCTGTATCAATTTTGAACCTCTTGGAAAGCTAGTTTATTCAAAATCAACCTCCAAGAAAACCAAAATGCCAAGAAAACTCAAAAACTTAACTACTATCAAATTTGGGCTGGATGGTAGAACCATTCTTTTGACCTGAAGAATAAGGCCACAGCATTCCCTTCAACAATGTTAGGTACTCCCATAGTTTTTCACACAATTTCTTCCTCTATTCCAACTACTTCTTAGACCATTAACCATCCTCTTCTACCTTGCTTTGATTTCTTTTTTATTTTCCTTGTCCATCACCTGGGCACCATTCACCCCTCCAAATTGTGCTCTTTCTATTTTTCCAGCTTCTTGTGGGCTTAGACCCACCTCCACTCCTCTACCAAATTCTATTTGTGCCTTTCTCATCGCTTGTCCATCATTTCATTGGACTTCGAAACCAACCATTTAAGCCTAACTGCAGCTCTATAACCAGCCAAAGCACCTACCGAATCATTTGTCTTGGATCCTCAAGTAGTATCTCCATACCCAGAGCATCCATAAATATCAGTATATGCTCCTCCATATCCCCCTTGCTGATCCATCTTTCAAATTCCCAACTCCATAACCAATGCTTCATCTTGCAAAGCTTCCTGCACTGAGTGCACTGGTACCATAACCATCTCGTACATCTCAGCAACGCTTGTAATGATGCCCCACTAAAGAATGGACTAACCAATTTCTCTTCCCATATTGTTAGCCTAGCGGAGAAATTGGAGGGAATTGTTTTTCTAATAATAACAGTTTGTATTGAACTACCCTGTTCTTTAGGGCAAAAGGGAACAAGTCTCACCTTTAGTATAATCTAGTTGGTTAAATGAGTAGAGTTTATTAGAGATCTAGTGCCGGTCTGACGCCTTTGTTTGGCTGTATAACTTTTTGAATTAGTACTGACGGGAGTTAGAGGATATGTAAAGTTGTTTTTCTTGAAAGTGAAGAAGATATTCGCTGTATTTCATTTTGGTTGGATGTGATTATCGTGATTTTCCTCTTTATGTTCTGCTGTATTTGTTTCAGTATCTAGTTTTGAATGCTAAATTGTAGTAACAGGGTATCCATTGGAAAACAATTTGCAGAAGCAGAGGCTTGTCTACATCAAAATCACAAGCTCCCTAATCTAATCAAGGATTTCATGTTACAGCAAAGCTGAAACATTACATAAGCACCGAATTTCAAGCAACTAAAGCTAAAATATCTCCTTACGGCACGGATAAGTTTGTGGGTATTATTGATGTCTCAAAGCTGACCATTATCCTGGAGAGTAATGCAATATCTACTGTGACTGGAATACTTAACTGCTGAATTTTCCTTAATAGCCAATCCCGGAGATTGCCCAACACTTGGGCTAAGAAAGGACAGATCTAAAGTACCTCATTGTCCAATCAAATTTATGTTAAAGCTAAGCCAATATGAAAGCTTACTAAACAAAATTCCCTAATTCGGGAACAAAATCTAAAACGAGGGGTTAACATACTTTTCACATGAGGATCCTCGCAGAGAGCAGCTACCAAGGTTGTTTTGCCACTGCCCCCCATTGCGCTCACTCCCACCTTGTTAAAATCATCTTCAAATAACCTTCTTTTCAACTCCTGTACTTGATCACCCAAACCCACGGGGTTGTTGGGTAGTTCTGGAATACGTGGTTCTGAATCGAGTGGTTCTGGAATGGGTGGTTCTGGAACAGTTACTTCTGGAACATGAAAGCTTGCGCTGGGAGATAAAGGCTGCAAAGAGGGCCCTTGCTCGCTCCCCAATTTTCCAAAGAGAGAGAGAATCCATTTGAAAAACCTACTTGCAAACGAGAAAAACCATCGAGCAACCTCTTCAACAATCAGTGTTACAAATAATTGATACACTTGTTCCAGCGTAGTTTGGTTGCGGAAAAATCGATACAGCTCTTCTAGCGTCATTTTGTTGGTGTTGCGTGAGAGGAAGGGGCAATGGAGAGAAGATAATTGATACAATGAACCATTCTTGTCCGTGCAGCGGAGGCAATTGGACCATAGTGGAAACTTCTTTAGAACCTCTAGGTAACCAGTTGACCACTTCTCTACAGAGTAGGAAGGTTCCTCTCGCACAAGAAGGTTACAGCTTGGAACGGCCGTACGTTAAATCATGATAAAGTTCATGAGTTCTGATTGTGTATATAAAAAAAAATTAAAATATATTATATATTTTAAAAATTAAAAAAAAAATTATAATATAATTTAAAAAGTAAAATAAAATAATTTTAAAATAAAAACTATAAATTATTTTTAATATTTAAATTAAATTAAATTAAAATATCTAGTGAACTTTTATTAGTATATTTTAAATTTAAAGTGTAAAGAAATAAAAAATATTTTAATGATGAAATTAAACATATTTATATTAATTTTTATTTATTTATTTTTGTTTATCTTGATGGAATAATTTAATAAATATATATTGAGAAATGGTGTAATTTTTGGTAAAATCTAGCCGGTATTGGCATGGTATGATGGTTTATAGGTGGCATTGTTGTTCTTGCCACCAAGGTTCAAACCCCGTTGGGGTGGTATTGTTGAATGGTTGTATCCAGTTCATAGTTCTAGTCAAAAAGCTTTTACCCCTTAAATAATAATTTTAGGTAAAATCTAATTAATTCTTTTATTTTCTTGTTTATTCATTTAAACACATTCTTACGTTTTTGTTAATATTTTATTTATATTTGTTCATATATTTATGCATTCCTTATTTATCAAATGTATTCACACATGTATTCCAAGACCACCATTTTATCTTGGGTCAATCCGCACGTGCTAAATTAATCTTGCATTTGTATTTTTTACCCTTGAACTTTCAAAATTTCAACTTCAAATTTTAGCCAACTCCTACCCATTCCTTTCATGCCTAGAGCCAACTAAACACATATTTGAGTAACTTATATTTGTTATGTACTTGTATTCAAAGGCATTTCATTGCATTTATTTCCATCATCCTAACTCATTAAGGAATATTTGCATTTTAAGGAGTGTGCTAGGAACACTTCCATTAGTGCACTGAAATGAATTAGACTTTGCATTATCGTTCTAACATATTTGCATGTTTGAAGATTATTTTCTCAATTATTCGCATAATTTAAAATTAGGTCCAATCTCGAGGTTAATCTAGGAGAACCTATCCCCTAGTGATTCAACAACCCTCTAAATGCATTCATAAATATTGCCCTTGTACATTACAGAGAAAGAGGTAGTAAATTAGGCAAATTGGACAATAGGAGTGCACATTGTATTAGATCAAGTATGTAGCTAGAGATCAAATTCATCCCCTCGTTTCCACCCTCTCTTCTTCCTTTTAAGCTAGCTTGGTCTGCAACAAACCATTTTTACATCTCCCTGAGCTCTATATCCTGATGATGGATCACAGAGTGTGATTCAAAAATTGGCACACAATCAAATCCAAAAGCATAAAATTAATGATAATATGGATTGTGGAAATCTAATAGCATTGGTTAAATTCATACCTATAGGAATGTCCCACAACCATAAATATGACCCTCTACAAAGGTGATAGACTATTCAAAATGCAAGGCAGAGTATAGAAAAAAGAGGCATTATATCCAATCTTAAGCCATCAAGAATTTAATTTCATCAATATTATTATTTTCCCTTTGAATTTACTTTCCTATAATAGAATTTACTTTCCTATAATAGAATTTACTTTCTTATAATTTAGCATTTACTTTTGTATAATATTATTATTTACTTTGCATTTAGTTTCTTATAATAGCATTTACTTTCCTA
The DNA here is from genome assembly GCA_007258455.2 of Sequoia sempervirens. NCBI lineage: Eukaryota > Viridiplantae > Streptophyta > Pinopsida > Cupressales > Cupressaceae > Sequoia > Sequoia sempervirens. The sequence goes on from VDFB02078037.1 coordinate 15,046, forward strand.
TAATAGCATTTAAATTTGAGTCACCTATGCCTACAACTTTCAATTTATTAATCTAGGTTAATTTATGCTTATCTATATGCATCTTATTGGATTGGCCTAGGTTATGCATATGAAAAGTTTATTTTCCTTTACATTTTGGTGAACATGTTTGCTCTTACATGACCTAGTTTTATCCCTTTTATTTCTCATCAATATTAATATTTTCTAAAATTTGATATAAACCTTATCTATCACCAATTTCTAAATTTATAAGTCTTGATTTACATGTGATCAAATCTCTTGATTAGAGTTTGGATACACATTGTGATTTGCATATTTTCTCCCAACTTTCCACCCCAAGATATTCTATCATTGTGGCACCTCTTAGAGTTTGTTTCATGGTTGATTTACATTCATTTATCTCATGCTTGACATGGTCTTATGATTTGTATCACATGACCTATGATATTTTATGCTTTGGTGTGAACATGTAAAAGTCTATGGAGGTTTTATTTTACCATGTCTTATATCTCCATCATTCATTGAGTTGGTTGGTGTGTACTCTCTTGTGTTAGAGATACTTGTATTATTTATCCATACCTCTCATGATGATCATATGCATTGTGATAACAATGAACATCTACCTAGCAAGGATTTATCATGTGATACCACACCTCTTTTACCTATACATGGAAATAGTACATCTCTTCATGATACATCTTCTACATGTCATGTTAGCTTAGTGTCCATAGATTCATGTGATTTTGATGCATTTCCTTCTCTCATACATGATTATGAGTATAGCAATGGCCATTCTTCTATATCTCATGTTGAATATATATATATTCTTTGCATAGTCTTTCTTTACACAATGAGAGCTTAAATATTGATGACAATTTATTAGTTTATCATGATTATCCTGTATTACATAATGGTATATGAGCAAGTTAGTGAATAACTTTTGCATGATGACTACAATGGATTTACATATGTGTCTTTGCATGCAAAATTATTTCTACATACTAATTATAAGCATCTAGATAATGACATATTATTTATTAGTGAGTTTAGATTATATTAGCGGTAGAGATCTACAATGGTTTGATTCCTCTTGTTTGATCTAAACTTTATTTAGAACTTTGGCCATTCTTTTATCACACGTTTTTCTAGCATTAATTCACATAAGGATATTATGTTTTAAGAATATTCTAGTGATTTATCTTTTGATCTTGATCCTTCTTTTATTTATATGATTTGTCTCTCTAATATCATACTTTCATGTAGCCCTTGATTCATATGATTATAATCTTGTGGATCATGTTGGATATACACATCAAAGGTTATGAATATGGCAATATATCAATTTACTACCAACTGTTATACCAAGAAACACACTTAACCTAGCTTTCATGCCTCAAGTTACATCTAAAATAAATGAGTATGACAACATTCAAAATACAAAATCCTCAAGTTAAAATATCTCTATAGAGCTTAGTGTGTACTTCACCCATTTTATATAGATATCATTGAAAAATCCTTAGAAAATATTCAATTGGGTCAGATACTATGTGATATTTACTTACACAATATTTAATTCAATCTATTGCCACAAAGAAAATCATGACATATCATTCAACAATGATTAAATTTCACTTGAGAAACTCCTTAAGGAGACACTAGCCTTACACGTTATGGTGAAGTGTGGCTAGTTATTCATTAAATGATCTTTAGTTGAGAGTGGATATTTCCTTAACATGTATTGAATATTGTTTAAGAAAATAGGTGTAAGCAAGTAAAAGATACATTTGTTGGGTCTTGTGTGAGGGGGGAGATGATAGATGAAAACAAGACCAAACTATGATTTGAAATTAGGATCTAAGCTAAGATCAAACACATAAAATCTAAAATCCTATCCTACACATATGAAATGAAACTAAGCTAACTAAACATACATTTAGAAACCTATGATTACCAAAATGAATGCAAGCAATAAGCACAACTTTACCATCCCATAGCAGAGTGTATTTGTATGATGTTGGGTTGTTCTTGTCACTACAAAGCCTCCAAAGCTCGTGTGCAAAAAGTTGGATGAATAATGCTTGGTTGATCGATACAGGTTGAAGCTTTATCAATGGTGATTGTGACAGCACTTTGTTGCAAAAGTATGTTGATTCTTCGATCCATATTTGTGAGGAGAGAGGTTTGTTATATAGGAAAACAGATTTTGAATCATCAATCAAGATCGTGTTGGAGAATATCCAGATCAACAGTCCAAATGTGTTGAGAGGATTTAGACATGAGAAGATTGTGCAAAGTTGATTGCACAATTTGGGTGATTGAAGAATAGATTGGCTAGTTAGGGTTTAGATTGATCAGTCAAGATTTGATTGATCAGTTAGCAATTGATTTATTTTAGTTAGGAAATAAATTGATCAGTTAGCAATTTAGATTGCTTAGTTAGCAAAATTAGATTGCTTAGTTAGTAACCCATGATTTTCTCAATCAGAAAGTGGGTGAGGAATATGAATTAATTAATTAATTTAATTAATTAATTCCTTTTGTGTTTGATTTTGATTATTCAAATTTTGGAGGGAAAGTGTCATAATTAAATTATTATGATTTAATAATTTAATCAATTTAGGGGAATAAGGTGATTTGTGATGTAATCAAATAATTGGTGTTGTTTGACTAATTAGGATGAAATAAGATTGGATTAGGACTTTAATAAATAAATGTAATTTATTTAATTGGTTGAAATGATGAAATGTGAATTAATCAAATAACATTGAATTATTTGATTAATAGTATAATTAGGGTTTTAGATGCTATTTGATGTTGTGGGATGGTCGTGGGATGATTTTGAGATGATTTGAGATGTTCCATAGACATTCTGAGTTGATTCTTAGATGTTTCAAGACATTTTAAGTTGATTCTAAGATGTTTCGAGACATTTTGAGTTGATTCTGAGATGTTCTAAGACATTCTGGGTTGATTCTGAGTTGTTTTGAGACATTTTGAGTTGATTCTAAGTTGTTTCGAGACATTTTGAGTTGATTCCAAGATGTTTCGAGATATTTCAGGTTGATTATGAGATGTTTTGAGACGTTTCGGGTTGTGATAGGTGTTAAGTCAATTTTACATGTCTACATTTTGCCCCTCTTTGATACAAAGTACTAGTTGCTTTGTTTCAAAGATTTTGTTTTTAAGATCAAGTTTTTGAAAAAAAATTATTCCCCCTTGTGCCTCAATGTTTCGTGGAATGATGGTAGGACTCTGCGCTACCCCCTTGAGAGGTTGGCCAAAAAAAAGTCTATTTGAGGTCAAGCTCATGACACCAATGGAAAATTTAACTATACAAAAATTGAAAACCACCTACACCATTGCAAAGATCATGAAATTCTACCCCATTTAAAAAAAATAGCACTAAAAAACACTTTTGTATGACCAAGATATGGTCATTTGAAGGGTAAAAAAGGTCTTGATTACTAATCAATAGTGAAGTTTTCATGATTTCTGAGTATTTGCATCGGTTTTGTCACATTTTCTAGTTGAAAACCCTCGCCTTTGATTGAAATCCACGCTTTTGTTTTAAGCATTTGACCTAAAAGCTCATCTTTGACAAGAACGCTCACTTTTGATTGCTCTAGGTTCTTAATCCTTGCCTTTGACTGAAATCCATGCCTTTGACCAAGATCCTCACTCTTGTTTCTTCGCCTTTGACTGAAAAGCTTGCAATTACCTAAAAAGCTTACTTTTGCTTGGTGCTTTTTGAGCATTTGCTGAAAACCCTTGCATTTACTTGTTTTTGCCTATTTGCAACCCTAAGTCTCATTTTTCATTGTTTTTGTGTCATTTTGTGTTGCTTTCCATGTTTAGAGTAAAACCCTAATATCATGAGTTAAAATGATTATAGGTGGTCATCTTGTTAGATAGCCAGATCCAGATGGTGGTCCATAGCCTATTTTGTAGAGTGTTTCCCCTTTTTGTTGGGCAGTGTACTTGATCTTTATTATGTTGTTGTTCAGAGACATATTGTAGACATGATTTTTTGTGTATATATTCATTGGCCCAGTTGAGGCCTCATATATATGTTATGATGTTGTGTTATCCTATCACACCTTTTTCATTGATGATTATGTACTATGACATTCCCATCTTTTGATGATGATGATATATATGAGATATGGATGGATGGATGCCCCATATATGATACATGATGTTTCATTTACTTTATTATCATCATGATATGTACTGATGAAACTATGGATGCAGGATGGATGTTAGTTATCTAAGAAATATTTGACAATGGATGGAAATTTGATGTTGTTAGTAGTGATGAGTTGCTTTCACTTTACTTGGAGGCTTCGTAGTTTTGAACAATCCTATTTGATGTAGCAAACAGATGCAATGCATTAGGGTATCAATGACCAAGGTGACTTTGTATCCATCGTGTGGACTTTGAATCTACAAAAAAAGAGTATTCTTGTTCCTACCAGACATACGAAAACTTTGTTTAAAGTATATAGTTGGGTTGTGTTAAAAATAAATTGAACCAATCACACAGAGAGGTATCAAACACCTAACATGAAAATGCTACATTAATTTCAGACCATTTACATAGAGAGGTATGAAATACCTAACATGCAACTGCTACACGAATTTTGGACCATTTACACAAAGAGGTATGAAATACCCAACATGCAATTGCTACACAAATTGTTTCTACACAACTTCCATACACTTAATAAAGCAAGTATTCACCATGATAGTATCACAAAAACATCTCACAAATAGAAAACCGAAATGGCTCTCAATTTCCCCCATTCCTTCTTCTATAAATCCTTATGGACATCCTCGAGAGATCCTGGGAATGAGTCAATAAAATAAATTGAAAAGATAAGACTATAAAAAGATAAAACAAAGTTACAGTATCACTTGCCATATATGTTTGGGGTAGGGTTATTATCCATTGTTGATCATGTCTATCGTAGGAACAAATCCATTAAGACATATCTCAAGATGTTGTTGGGACTTGTCAAAAAGATAGGTAGTTGATACTTTGCCTTTGTTTTCATTTGTTTGTAATCAAATCTTTGCAATTGTTTGCTTAAAAGTTCTAGCTTTTGATGTTTACTCTATTTGTTTATCTATTTTGTCAAAGGGGGAGTGTGATGATTTGTTTATTATGGGTGATGTTTTATTGTGTATTTTGATGGACGAGATGGGACTTTTTGATTTTCTAAGTTTTATGATGTTGTTTTTGTTGTTTTATGGGGACTAACCTAGGGCCTCAGGGACTTATCAAAGATAAGCCTTGCCTACGTTGTACACGCAGATACCACGTAATTCGATCTTTTGACTCAAAGCATAAACTATTTTTGGGTAAACAACATTGATAATTTGGATTGATATTCCACTTTTGTGTCTAGAGGATATGTTGTAGGAAATCTACTTGAACTAGTTGTGAGGTTCAAGCAAATGTTGATATCTTAGATGGTTTGAGTGAAGGAATAACCCCACGATGTTGTTTTGTTTTTTGATGTTTTTCAAATGTTTTTGATCTTTTGTGCTTTTCTAGATGTTTTTGACTTTTTGTTGTTTTGTGAATGTTTTTGGATTTTTACCCTCTTGCCTAGGGTGTAAGATACTAAAAACTTGGATTGATATTTCACTTTTCTTTTCTAGAGGATATGTTGAGGGAAAGCTTACTTGAACTAGCTATGGGGTTCAAGCAACTGTTGATATCTTAGAATTTTCGAGTGAAGGAATAATCCATGTTGTTTGGTATCTTTGAAGGTTACCTAGGTAGTGTGTTGGTGGTACACCTTGTTGATGTTGTTGATTTGTTTTTGAAGGTTCCCTTGGTAGTGCATTGGTGGTATACCTTGTTTTTTTGGGATGAACTATTTTGACTTTTTTGTATTTTTACCCTCTTGCCTGAGGTGTAAGATACTAAAAACTTGGATTGATATTTCACTGTATTTTTCTAGAAGATATGTTGCAGGAAAGCTTACTTGAACTAGTTGTGGGGTTCAAGCAACTGAACATGATATCTTAGAATTTTTGAGTAAAGGAATAATCCATGTTGTTTGGTATCTTTGAAGGTTACCTTGGTAGTGCGTTGTTGGTACACCTTGTTTTTGGGACGAACAGTTTTGAAGGCTACCCTAATAGTGCATTGGCAGGATACCTTATTGATGGGACAAATTTGAAAGGGTACCATGTAGCACGCCTTATTGTTCGGATAATGCCCAGATCACAATGTGAGCTAGAAGACATGGATCAAAATTTATCTTGAAGCAAGATGCAAGTACTTTCCACCAGTGTCTAGCAATGGTAGATTATATTGTGATAAGATAGCATGTTTTGGATAGAGTATGCCCCTTTGGGACTATGCCTCATGAATCAGATAATGCTGGATGGGATAGGATCAATGATAGTGACCCATGCCAAGATGTTTTCCATAAGCAAGTGTAAAGTGTATACCAAACATTTGTCAAGATCAAGGTAGGTTGGATTTGGATAAAAATGGATTGGATTTATTATGGATAAGTTAAGATCCTTCCACCTAAAATGGTGCACGTAGATGCTTGATTCTACACATGGTGCCTATTTTCTAGGTTTTCATCATGGTACTTGTCCAAAGCGCCACCATAGAGGTTTTCACTAGAGGAAGATTTTTCTCTTGACTATTTTCTTGATTTTTTCTTTGTTTTTTTATTGATTTTTGATGCCACACAAAACACTTGTTTACCAAATTTTCATCATGGTGACAATTTTTTGCTCATGTTAAACCACTTGGTGGTGCTAATGTAGATGTTTCTAGTGCTGATATGGTTGTTGTTGCTGTTGTCATGACAGTCCAACAATATCTTTCTTGGAGGATTTGTTTTGCTAAGATACAAGTGCTTGAAAGTATCCCCTGATAATCCTTATCTTCCTTGTCAATACTGGAGTTAACCTTACCTTGATGCACACATCATGATAGAGTTCCTTTAGAATCCTTATGATAAAGGGTTGTTGTCAACACATGGTCAATGTGAGATTTGGATATCATGGATGGTCAAATGCATTGAAGGATATGATTTTTAGATGGATTGGTCAACAGTTTGGAACCTTTGACTCTCCAAACTTGGGATGATGAGCAATGACGGGTGGATATGGAGATTCGATTGGGATCAACGTCTTGATATACCTTGTAGGTCACCCTTAAAGATTTCTTTTGCATTGCTGGAATTTTTTTATGGATGAACTTCCCTTTTTGATTTTTCCCCATAGTTTCTTTGACTAATGGAGTTTGATAGGGATGATTTTCTTTCTTTTGCTTTTGTATCCATTTGAATTTTTCTTGTCTATTTTTTTTCACTGATTCTTTTGCTTCAATGACTTGTTTTGTTCTTAGGCATAGCTTTTTATCTTATTTTTGGTCCCAATGAGAGGGTGGAAAAATACGTGGATGGAAATTCATGACATGGCTAGTTGTAGTGTTGGTAGCAATTTCATCATAAGGACTCTTCATGCTCTCTATGTTGATGCTTGCATTAGATAAAGTTGCCCCCGGTATAATAGAGGTATCACCGATATGTTTAGATCCTTTGCTTGTTGAATAACCAAGACCTTGATGCTTAGGATTGCCAATAATTTGCACTAGTGCTAAGATACCTTGTTCATGTAGGCCTAATCCTTTGTCTTGATAATGCATCTATTGAAAAAAAAAAAATTCATATGATATGTTTTACCTTGGAAACAAGATGCTAATCCTTCTTTGTTATGTTGTGGATCTTCAAATGTGATAGATTTTTCATTGGTAGAATCCTCCATATGTGGGACAATTTCTTGATTGATATTTTGAACTTGATCCTGTGAAATATCAGATTATGATGGCCCTTCAAAATATATTGGTGCTTCTTTGACTATTGTATACCCAATGCCCTGTTGTTCAAGATTGTTAGTTATCTTTGTTGATTTTAAGATATTGTACTCCATATTTTCATGCTTGATGTCTTCAACCTTCCTGGAGGATGTTTATGATCTTAATGCTTCTTCTTGATCATTTTCTGATAGGTCTATAGATTATGCTATATCTTGATCATGTGTGTAGATGTGAAGACTAGGTGACTCTTGTTCCATGGTAATGATATCAAGAGTATGAGACTCTTGTTTTGGATGAATATCATCCACATGTTCATTAGGAGTAAGCATCTCATGGGTAGATGTATGTGTGCTATGCATATGGATGTGTTATTTTGGAATGCCTTGGATGTCTTGGAAGATATCTACCAAGTCATTGTAGTATTTTGATGATAGGGATTCTTGATCTTGACTCTATGTGGTATCATCTTTGATATGCTTTGGATCAATTTCTTGACATGGATCAATTTCAAAGAAAGGATTGCTTATAAAAGATCCTTGGATTTCCTCAAATTGTGGGCATATGGGTGATAGCTCTTGGCTTAGATTTTATGCATTGGGTATAAGTGTTGGCTTAGGAGTTTCTTGATTATCAATATGTACTGTCATGAGGTTGGATGATGTCAATATATTTTGGAATGAATCATTGCTAGCCTTGGGTGATTGAGTTTGACCGTGCTTGGGAATAAATTCTTGATGTGTGTCCTCTTGCTCACTAGATGATGTAGAGACATTGTCAATGTGATCAGTGATAGATGGCTCTTGATCATTGTTTTCAACTTTTGAGGTTGAGACCTTATCATTATTGCCATTGGGAGTTAGCCCTTGAATGCTAATAGTTATTTCTCCTTGATCAATAAGGTCTTGGATGATATTTTTGAGTGTAGCACATCTATTCTTTGTGTGACCCTTGATTTTGTGGAACTCACATTGTTCATACTTGTTATACCAAAGGAGTTTAAATTTCAGTTCACCATAAATTAGATCTTCGTTGATCTTGATAAGTTCCTGTTATACTAGTTCATGCATGATTACCTCTAAAGTTTCCCCCAAATGGGTGAATTTTCTTCCTAGTTGGTAATCTTTCCTCTGTGGCTTTTCTTGATTTGTTTGCTCTTGATTTTTCAGAACTCCTTGATATAGAAATTGAGGTACATTTTAATATTGCATTTGAGTTACACCTTGGTTTTGCAGAACTTCTTGATACTGTGGATATTGGAAGTGTTGTTGATGTGGATATTGAGGTGTTTGTGCAATAATGTCCATTTGTTGTGGATATGTAATGTTTTGAATTTGCACATGGCATTGGCAATATGTTGAATTTTGATTTTGTTTAATTTCCTCAAGATCTCTCTCAATTTTATCTAGGGCAATTTGATGTTCTAGATTTATTCCTTGAAGGTAATTTTGAAATCCCTATTGTTGTTGTCCTATTTGATGTTGTGACCCTTGATAAGAGTAATTTGTGTAATAGATCAACATGTTTTGGGGACATTATGGTGCTCAATACCCTATCATAAGGTCACTCTATTTATATTTCCAAGAGGATCATACCTATTGCCATGCGAGAGGTAGTAATACATGTCTTCTGACTGCTATGTTTGCTTTTTCTTCCTCTTCATTTAAGATGATTGATGTGGTGAGAAATTGACAGGGTGTTTGATTTTTCTCAAATATAAAGGTTCTCGAACTGCTTATGATTTTGGTTTGTGCACCTTCAATGTGTGTGAGAGTAGGTTGAATAATTGGTGCTATAAGGCCTAGTTGTTGAACTAGAGTTGTTGGTTGCCAGATGGTCATAAGGTGTAAATGGTGTTGTGAGGTGGTTTGCTATGAAACTCAAAAACCCTAAGGCTTGAGTGTTGCTTTGGAATGTGGCTATTTTTTGGAAATCAAAATGTTGAAGAAACGAGGGTCAATATTCCACTTCCTTGTCTAGAAGATATGTTGTGGGAAAGATACTTGAACTATCTGTGAGTTCCAAGTAATTGTTGATATCATAGAATTTTTGAGTGAAGGAATAATCCTAGTGTTTTGTTTGATTTTGATTTCAAATAAGTAGTAGGGGAATAATGGATGAAATATTTTGTGACCAATCTAATTTTCCAAATGTTTTGTTTGAACAATGACCTTATAAACAACTTCAGTTTGTTTTCCCTAGGTGTTAGCAAAGAGACTGTAAGTTGGAACAGTAGTTTGTAACCTCTATGTGTTTATTTCCTCTATGTTCTTGAGTATGGAAAATGATAGAACAACACCAGACTGACTCAAAAGCATGTATTTTATGTGACTTGAACGTCTATAGCTCAAGTTGTGAAATCACAACACCCAAGCCATAGTTTACCAAATGTTTACTTTGTTCAATGTAACCTAAAATAAAAGCCGAAATGTTAAGAAACCTGTAAGGATAAATCCTTTCAGGGAGTGCAAAACATAAGGCTTATTTCACAAGTATACACTGAATCAAAGGGTTTTTTATTTGACCATCTTGTTCAGTGTTTGTTTTGATGTGTTCTTTCTCTTTAAATTTGTGTGAACCAAGATCCTAATACTTGCAATAATATTCCATCCTAGAACCTAGAACCTTTTGACGTAGTCATGTACTTCTCTTTCCATTGTAGGCCAATAATATTCCATCCTCAACAATTTCTTGGCCACAGTCATTCTACTCAAGTGTGAACCACATAAGCCATTATGCACCTTAGTCAAGGAAGTCAATGCCTCCTCAACATTTAAGCAATGTAATAGGGTTCCTTTTATGCTCCTATGGTAAAGGGTATTTCGTAGGATGACAAACTAGGATACTTTCTTGACAAAGGTTCTTTTTAGGCTTGAGGGTAAGTCAGCAGGTTGACACCTATTCGTAGGTAGGTATAAATGTCATGGTACCAGGGATCACTGGGACCAACAATTTCACACACAAATTTTGATTCTGGTACCTCAAATGTGAGCACAAGAAGCTGCTCTACCAAGAATTCATGTTTCAGGACATTGCGAGGGATGTCTAGTAAGGATCCAATCGTTGCCATGGCATCTGTTGCTCTGTTGTTTGCTCTAGGAATTTGCTCAAATGTGATATCAATGAATGATTCTTTGAGGCTCTCTACCAACTTTTTGTATGGATTCAGTTTATCATCCTTAGTATGGTATTCAACATTCACTTGATTTATTATTAGCTAGGAGTCTTTGTATACTTTGAGGGCCATGATGTGCCACTACACCGCTATCATGAGACCTATCGTTAAAGCCTTGTATTTTGCAATGTTATTAGTGTAGGGAAAAGCCAATTTGTAGGATCTAGGTATATAGTGCCCCTATGGGGTGATGAAGAAGACACCAGCTCCTGATCCATGCTGCATGTAGGAACCATCAAAGTAGAGTTTCCAATGGTTGGTTATTGTTAGAATGGCTATGACTTCCACCAAGATCTATGGACCAAATGGAAAGCACAAGAAAAGAGAGAGAATATGACAAGAATGATATATTCAATGTCAATGATATGAGATGATTATAATATGAATGAGAGAGACCCCCTGGTTATATAGCCAAGGTGAGAACATAGAAGGGCATAAGATTATGACAAGTGTCATAATCTTATGACATGAGACAACTATGAAGACTATCACTCCACAAAAAGTGGAGAGATAATCACATGATGTGTCCACAAAAGGTGGAAGTGATGAGGTAATGACATGTCAAGTCCACCAAAAGTGGAGATTCTCCAACAACCTTCTATGTGGTCCCTAAGTAAACTTAACTAAGGTGTAATCATGACCTAGGACAAGGTAAAAGACATTTAATTACACCAAAACCCCCCCTTAAGTGCAACTTAGGGAGAATGTGCAAAATGAAACATAATGCAAGATGGGTCCCGGCTACTAGGCCATGTTAGGTACCCATGTACAAACAATGCAATCTCTCACAAGCGAAGGAAAAGGAGAAAACTCATGGGAAAAAACTCCTCCCCAAAAGAGAGATGAAATACAAAAGTGAAATACTCTCAATGAAGAATGAGAAGGTAAAAACCCCATGTGAGGAAAAAAGACCCCCATTAAGAGAGATGTAGAAGAGAGACAAGGTAGCCCCCTCAATGTTGAGTCTCCTGCAATGATGGTAGAAGCTCGACATTGAATGCTGAAGATGATCCAATCTCGCAAACAACATTCCTCCCCTTAGGAAGAAATAAAACCAAGGATGTATGCAGGAAGTCAAGATGTATGATGTATGATGATGTCTCTAAAGCATGCTCAAGTGTCTCCATGTCGATGCCAAAAGCTAATACACTCCAATCAGGCATTCTAGGCCACACCGCTGAAGAGGAAAACCCAACATCAAGTAGAGATGAATGTAGAGCACAATCCAAAGACAAAGATATCCCCTCTGAAGACAAAGAAGCCTCCTCCAAATAAGCCGTCCCAAAAGTATCCACACCCCATGCTAATTTGTGAAGAATGACGCTGTAGAGAATGAACAAGAGGGTCAAAGTGTTCCCTCACAACAATTGAAGAAGGTTCATCTTCATCAAAGAGAAGATGAATGCTATCAATGGTGTCCTCCAAATCCGCAAGATGAGACTCCACAAACAAGTCTGAAATACCTATTAGGAAGCCATCCAAAGTAGCCATATCTGGAAGACTATGTATATCCTATTGCACTGAATCACTAGGAGTCAAAACTATTGAATTGCAAGTAGCATCAACTGCAAATGAGAGGAGATGAAATGCATGGCTCAAGCATCGGATCTGGATGTGAGTATTCCTAAGTTCAAAAAGCCACTCCAATCATGGTATATGTGGGATCAACAAATAAAGGAATAGTGTCACTCATCAAGCAACCCAGGTAAAGGAATACAACCGTAGGATGAATGATCAACCACCCTAGTAGCAATGATCTCTCGACTCTCCAAATCACGAATGATAATAGAATCAGGAGTGAACTCCACAGTTCTCCCATCTCCACCATGTGTAATCTGATATATGGAAAGCAGATTGTTTGTCAAATGAGGAACACACAAGAAATCCTGAAAAGTGTTATCCCCAATGCTAATAGATCCCTTCCCTACTACACTCATGTATGTATTGTTTCCCATCAAAATCGGAGACATAGAACAAGCAATGTAAATGTAGAGAAGATAGCTTGTGAAGATGCCATATGATGTGATTCCTCCTAAATCTAAAAAGCTATCTCCCTAATCTTGACTTGAATGAGCACAAAGAGCTTGTCCTTTTATATCCCTAAATATATGTTTGACTCCTTTGTCCTTTTAGACTATTTCCTAGAAGGAGAAGAAGATTCGCATATAGAAGGCAAATCAATGTGATTCTTTTGAGAATATTTTTCAACTCATCAATTTCCTTCTGTAACAATAAGTGTCTTTCATGTCCATCCTCTTGCAATATGCACAAGTAGTCCTCTCCTTCTTAGATGTTTCCCCTTTACAAGGAGAGAATTCTGATTCTTTATGTGGCTTGTTCTTTTTTCTACAGACTGACTCTGGATTATTAAACACTTCTGATCTGACATCCAGAACTGGCCCTGATCCACATAGAAGATTGAGAACAACACTGACACTGACTGTTCTGATATCTGTATCACAGTTTCAACTTTGTTCTTAGTTGCTTGATTTTGGAGATGTAGTCTTGGATGTGGTCAAAACTTTTAGGATCAAGATTCATCAAATCATTATCAATCTAATAGCCTCTAATCTTATATGTTTTACCATACAAAATTTCAAAAGTCTCCCATACTTCTTTAGGTGTATCACATGATTCAATATGAAACTGCAAATCAAATGAGACTAATGAACATATGCATCCAAGTGTTTTCTCATGATCAATCTCCCACATTGCCAATTCTTTAGCATCAGTAGGTTTTTGAATTGTGTCCTTTAGATGACCTATTAGACCTTTCATCATGAGATAGTTCGATATTGATTTTCTCCATGTAGCATAATTATGTGGATTTAGGGGTTCAATTTGAGATCTCCTCATTGCAAGAACACAAATCAAGCAAAAGAATGCAAACAATCATTGCAAGATTACCCCCAAATCACTCTAACCAAGAAACCCCCCAAGCAATATCTGATTTGGCACTTTATATTTAGTGCGTTTACAATTGCCACTTGCAAAAAATAGCAAAGTGGTCTTTGATCTTGGTACATGCAAATGCCAAAATAGGCCACAGTATCAAGTACAATTTTTGGTACAAAATGAGATCAATTTGATCCTACCACTGAGAAGTACACGAAAAATTATGCACTTTCAAAAAAATTGCACTCAAAAATGTTACCGTAGGAGCAAGTTATGAGCTCCCAAAGTTCTCAAAATGAGGATGAAGCAGCAACACCTATGAGAATCTGAAAATTCTAGAAAAAATAGGCACCAAAACCAAAAATACTGCAATCTGCAAGCAGAGCAATTTAAAAATTAGCCCAAATAAAAAAAATTTCTCCAAAAAGGAGTCAGAATGAGCAAGATATCCGCGTTTGAAAATGGACTGCAAAATCAAAACTGCCAACGGAGAGGGGTAGAAAATTTCTTAAGAGACTGCTGACGCGGTGCTGATGTTAGTATCTTTAGCTTTAAATGATGGTTTCTCACCGCCACCGTACGGGCGCTTGGTCAATATCCTCAAAACACCGTAATATACCAATCGACCGGTCTGGTGCCAGATTGACGGATTTTGAATAAATCGACGGATTTTCGCGAAGGTCGCCGTGAGATTTTATTTTGTTGGTCATGATGTGCGGTGGCCCACCGCGAAAGCCGACGATGGTTTGAAAATTCACGGCATGGCCACCGGCGACCTCTACCGCATCGCGGTAGTCAGAGACGTGGTACCGGGTCACGATCGCACTCTCGCGACCTCAAAAAATGTCGGGTAATTGGCAGGACCGGGGTCGTACGACTCTGGGAATTTTTCTTTTTGTTTTCACCAGACAACCGCTCAAATCGCATTTATTTGATGTTTCGATCTAGGGTTTTGGCCCTTCGATCGGCGTATGTGGTCGGATTTGACTCAAAATGCTCCAAAATTGCAGCGACCTTTGATATGGCAACCACTCTTTAGCTTCAAACCCTCATAGATTTGGTCTCGTATCTCCAATTTGGATGAAACAAAAGGAAAAATCGACTATCTCGAACCTTCTGGATGCAATGGTGAGCTCAGATTTGCACCAGCAAGCTCAAATATGAATTGCGAACAAAGAGCCACAATGTAATCCTTTCTCAAATATGGGATCTCTTTAGAAAAGACTCTCCGCTGGCAATTCCCAACCCACTCACGATACCATGTTAGAATTGGCTATGCTTCCACCCAAGATCTATGGACAAATGCGACACAAAGAAAGAGAGAATATGACAAGAATAGACATATTCAATGTCAATGATATGAGATGATTATAATTATGAATGAGAGAGACCCCCTGGTTATATAGCCAAGGTGAGAACATAGAAGGGCATAAGATTATGACAAGTGTCATAATCTTATGACATGAGACAACTATGAAGACATATCACTCCACAAAAAGTGGAGAGATAATCACATGATGTGTCCACAAAAGGTGGAAGTGATGAGGTAATGACATGTCAAGTCCACCAAAAGTGGAGATTCTCCAACAACCTTCTATGTGGTCCCTAAGTAAACTTAACTAAGGTGTAATCATGACCTAGGACAAGGTAAAAGACATTTAATTACACCAAAAGTTATGCTAAGATTGAATATGGATTCATCCGAAACTCTAATATGAGTGGATTCTCTGAATACATGGGTGCTTTTCAAGCTAATCTGCATCACTTGGCCTTTGATTGCTTTTCATTCCACATACTCGATGTCGTATTCAGATAGAATCATGACCCACTTGGCCATCCTTCCTGTAAGTATTTCCTTTGACAATAGGTATTTAGGGGGTCAATTTTGGTGATGAGTTTGATTTTGTGTGCCAACATGTAGTGTTTGAATTTTTGTGAAGCAAACACTACTGCTAGACAGGATTTGTTGATGAATGAGTAGTTTAACTCATGCCCGACCATTGTGCGGCTGATGTAATAGATGGTCCTCTTTGTCCCATTTTCATCGTGCTGAGCTAAAAGAGCACCGAGGGCTACTGTTGTTGTTGACACATAAAGGATTTGTGGCTTTCTTGGGACTGGTGGCATGAGGGCCGGCAATGTGAGTAGATATTCTTTGATTTTATTAAAGGCTTCCTCACACTTGTCATCCCACTTGTACACTACTCCCTTGTGAAGTAGGTGAGAATATGGGTTTTTTTTATTTGCCAGTTGTGCTATGAATCTGTGGATGGACTAAAGCCTACCTTGGAGGCCTCTCAACTGTTTCAATTTTTTGGGTGCTTCCATCTCAAGGATTGCTTTTACCTTTGTAAGATCTATTTCAATACCCCTCATTGACACTATGTAGCCCAATAGCTTTCCTAATTGTATGCCAAAGACACACTTTTTTGGGTTTAAATGAACCTTGTATTCCTCCAGCTTGTCAAAAATAACACTCAAGGTTGTTATGTGATCCCTCCTCTTCCTAGATTTTGCTAGTATGTCATCAACATAATCTTCAACAGTCTTGTGGATCATGTCATGGAAGATTAATGTCATGGCTCTTTGGTAGGTGGCCCCAACATTCTTCAAGCCAAATGGCATCATGTTCCAGCAATAGGTCCCCCATGGGCAAGTGAAGGCCATTTTGTGTTGGTCTTCTTTGGAAATCATTATTTGGTTGTACCCAGAGAAACCGTCCATTAGAGAAAGCATTTCATGTCCTGCTGTCATGTATACTATCATGTCAATGTTAGGTAATGGGAAATCATCTTTCAGACATGCTTGTTTAGATCTCTGAAATCCATGCAGATTCAGATGCCCCCATCAGGTTTTGAAATAGGAACCAGATTTGACACCCATTCTGGATAGTCGATTGGCCGAATGAATCTTGCATCAAGTAGTTTCTTCAATTCCATCTTGACCAATAAAGCAATCTAAGGATGCATTTTCCTGAGTTTTTGTCTAACAGGATTTGCTTCAGAGTAGACTACTAAGTGATGAACCACAATCTCTGGATCAAGCCTAGGCATGTCTGCATTGCTCCATGCAAAGTTGATTTATCTCTCTCTTAAGAAGGCTGCTAGGATTTCTTGTTCTTATGATAGTAATGACCCTACATAAAATGTGATGTGCGGTGTCTCCTATGTTCCCAAATTAACTAGATTGCATTTTTTGACTAGGACTGCTAATTTTTCTTGGTGGACAGCTCTAAGAGGAAGATTGAATCCCCCATCCTCGAGCGCCTCAAAGATGTTTCACCATCAGATGCATCCTTTCTTTTTACTATTTTTGGGTTGAAGAGTGCCACAATGTGGTTTTCACTCAAGGACCTAGAGATTATTCTCAATTTTCACTTTTACAACTGAGGGATTCAATCGTTTCCCCATAGTATTCTTGTGTGTCCAACTTGATGATAAATCCTACTTTATGATCCCCACATGGAATATTATCCTGCAGTCCCATGAATTTTGGGAGTGCCTCATCATTTTCGAATGTGTCCAAAATTGGTGGTCCTCATTGGTCATAATTGATGTGTTGTGGGTAAACTAGACAAATTTCATGGTTTTGGTTTTCAGACTCATAGGATAGGGTGCTAATCATGAGTGGGGAGGTGTCTTCAAAAAGCGTTGGAAAATCGATAATGGGGTCCTCGTCACTACTACACACATCAGTTATATCGAAGGTGAAGTTGTCTATGACACGACCAGTGGACACGGGTAGGCGAAGGGTGGCTGCTGATTGTTGAGGAGGATTATTGACCTTTCTAATTGGGGAATTTCAGCCACGTATGGTTATACTCAAAGAGGTACATCCGAGGCCAAGATTTTTCAATTGCATCTCAGGAATAATAGGTATTAGAAGCCCATTGTCATTTTGGCCAAGCTTTTTGTTTCTATCATAACCCATGGTGAGCATCATTTGTAAACCCTTACTACTATCATCCATAGGTAGGTCAACTGAAGGTCTATTTTCCTGGTGTAGAAGGTGTGATGGGTCCTCTTCTATCACTTCTCGACCTAGGTCCCCCAACTTTTGAAGCTGGATGAACTTGTCGTGAAGGTTTGGGATGATGTTCCTACTGGTTGAGGCTATCCATGAGATGTAGGAGATTGTGGTAACTCTCCTACCATGAAGGAATTTTTCTTCATTTTATAATTTCTACATACATCATCTTGGATAATAACTTTGATTTCAAATGTATCAGGGATGGAGGGTGTCTCTATCTCAAAAGTGGAAGCTAATGTAGCTAGGTCTACATATGGAGTGGTGGGGCCTTCATCATTTTTTGGAACTTGGGGAATCTTGTAATATTTAGCCTCCGGGATTTTGCAATAGGCAAAGGGTTTAGGATCACCGTGGATGGTAACCTCTTGATTTTCATATGGGAATTTGATGCATTGGTGAAAGGTTGATGCCACCACTTGCATCCCATGGATCCCCGAACACCCCAGGAGAATGTTATAAGGCATATCAAGGTCTAGGACCTAGCATGTGGTGTCATAAATGGAGGGTCCTACTTGAACAAGAATCTAGATAGTGCCTAGATACATTCTTTCCTGATCATTGTAGGCTCTGATGGTGATGCCCTTACCTTTTTCGATGGCATCCTTTGATAATCCTAGATTCTTTATCAAATTTAGGGAACATATGTTAAGACCTACACCCCCATCCAAAGAGACTCTTTTGAATTTATTTTTGTGAACTAGGACTTTGAGATGGAGAGCACGATTGTGAGATGGTTGAGCAAGGAAGTCCTGATTAGAGAATGTGAGAAGGCTTGGAGTGGTGATATTTTTGACCATAGCTTGGAATTGGTTCGTATTTAGATCTAAGGAGATGGTGGATGAGGCTAATTCTTCTTCTAGGATTTTTACATGGGCAGGTGATATCTTCAACAACTCCATGATGGAGATTTGAGTGGGAGTTCTCTTTAGCTAGTCAGGGACAGTATAGCCATGTGGGATGGATCTTGGGTTTGAAGCAGGTGCCCTAGGTGGTTGTGAGGATCCAGCCACGGGGACCTTATCATCGTGTGTGGTGACTCCACAGTTCGCGTTGGCTCCCTTAATGTTAATGATGGGGGCATACTCCTCAAGTGTTGCCATAACATGCTCATATATGTGGTTCATGTCCTTGTATTTTCCTTTTCCTTTGTCATTGTTTCCCTTATTGTGATCAGGAATTGGATTTGTGTATATCTTTAGGTTTTGGTTTCCTGCTGGTTGCTCCACATTTATGATTTTTTGATCAATGAGGTCTTGGATTAGGTTTTTCAACCTCATGCAGCTGTTGGTGGTGTGCCCTTTGATTTTGTGAAAGTCACAAAGCTGGTTTTCATTGTACCAGGGTGGTTTCACTTCTGGTTCTTGGTAATTTTCATAGGTAGGAGCCTTAATGAGGTTTTCGTTTATCAATTTCTTCATGATGACCTCGAGTGGTTCTCCAAGGGTTGTGTACTTCCACTTGGTGGTATTTTTGTTTCATGGGGGTGGTCCCCCTTGATTATCTAGGTTATTAACTTGATTTCTATTTGGTTGGTGTTGTGATGTTGCATTGGTTTGGGTGTTGTTTCGATCATTGTTTTGTGGTTGTTGGTAGGTTTGATTGTTTTGCCTCAGAGCATTGATCACAACCTTAGCATCAACCACACCATCATTTGTAATATTTTTGTTCCTTTCCCATGTGCAAGGTTTCTCGTTATAGCTGTTGGATGGGCAATTGTTTTGTTGTTTTGGATACGTGGGTGTCCCTCCTTATGAAATAAGGGCTCGTTTGATGTTGAGTGCCGTAGGGATCAATTGATCGTATGTGGTGATCCCTTGCACCTTGAGATGGAATGCTAAGGCTCCGTCGAGGTTGGAGATGATTGTGCATTGTTGTTCTTCTGGCATGGCCCATTTGCTCCTATTGCCTTTGGATTGCCATCGTTGTAAGAAGGAAGCAAATGATTGGTTCTTTCCTTGTTTAAGAGTTGATAGTTCCTCAAGACTAACATCCATACCGATATTAAATGCATAATTTTTAATGAATGCATCCACACTCTCTTGGAACTTCTTGATGCTAGGATGAAGGTGAGAGAACCACTCCATGGAATGGCCAGCCAAACTTCTAGGAAATAGCCAGATTAGATAAGTATCATCATATGCGACTTCCATGCAATGAACTTGAAATTCCCTAATGTGATCTTCAAGGTTACCGTCCCACAGTATTCATCAAATTTTGGGATCTCAAATCCCTTTGGGAACAGTTTCATCACAGGGCTCCTATCAAATGGATAAGGACACAAGTTGCTAGGTGTTTTTGTGGTTCTCCCTGATTGAAAGTCAAGTACTTGTTGTGAGAGTAACTTGATCTATGTTGCTACATCATTTTGTGGATCAGGGGGTGGGATGAAGGTGTTTTTTGATGGTTCACCTGTTGGAGGGATAGGTGGATTGGTTGGTGTGTTGATGGATGGTGTTTGCATATTCTATTGCGCCAAATATTCTTGCACTTGTTGTTGTATCAACAACGCTTGTTGTTGATCATGTTGTTGTTGTGCTAATAGTTCTTGTTGTTGTTGTTGTACCAACAATGCTTGTTATTGGGCTGCTAATTGGGCTGCCTCTTGCTGCACTTGGTATTGTTTCAGCCCTTGCTGGTATGCTTGTTGTTGAGCTGCTTGTTGTTGTACAAGGTATTGTGCTTGTGCTTGTGCCTGTACCTATTGATCTTGGACTGGGCTCGAGCTTGGGCTTGTACCTGTGCTTGTGCTTGTGCTTGTGCTTGTGCTTGTGCTTGTGCTTGGGCTGCTTACTATTATTGTAATAGGGCTTGGGCTTGGGCTTGAGCAGCCTTCTACACTTCTTGTGCTTATTGTGCTGCTAGAGCGGCTTATGCTACTTGAGCTACTTGTGCTACTTATGCTACTTGAGTTGCTTGCATTGCTTGAGCGGCTTGCATGACTTGGGCGACTTGTGCAACTATTTGTGTTTGCACTTATTGAGCGGCTAGTTGTGTAGTTTGTTAGTTTTGGATTTGCTAAAGTGCCTTTTGATAGGAAACTTGTTGAGTAGCTTGCAATGCAATGCTATATTGGCTTGATACGTTTGTGTTTGGTGGTGGAGGAGGTGGCGGTGGCGGTAGCGGATTTGGTATAGTGTTTGTTGTTGTGGTGAGAGGTATCATTGTATTGATGATTGAGATTGTAGTAGTGGATGGTGTGATTGATACACTTGGTCCTTGAGAGAACGTTTTAAGATACATGGGGGATGGTTGATGATGTGATGATGGTGGTTTGCATTATCGGGATGGTTACCATATGTTGTTGTGATGTCAATGACAAAATATTTTGATTAGTGATCAACAGGTTGATTTGATTTTGTTGATTGATATTTGGTAAAGGGGGAAGCCCTAAACCGAGAGGTGATGTGGATATTGATGTCAAGGGGGGAAGTGGTGGAAAAGTGAGTGGCATACTCCCTTGGGGCAATGATGTCGATGTAGTTTCAACGATGCCCCCTGGTCCAAATATGTCTCCTTCTCCTTGCGAGGTTATGGGGAGAGGTATTGCGCAAAATGACAATGATGGATCATTAGGATCATGAAAGGTGAGGACATATGGATGTGATGGATTTTGTGGGATGGATTTCCCAAATATGGTGTTTGCGTCCAACTCTTGATTATTCACAAGGGGGTTTTTTTGCAATGCATTGAGAAATGCGCTCCCTTTTTTGATGATGGGTTGAGTTGGAGCAATGGATGATGTGATTTGGGGGATAGATTGAATGATGCTTTGGAATGGAGGTGTGGATGAGATTGGGGGTATGGATGAAATCAGAGGCATGACCCCTAAAGGTGTTTCCACAATGGTACTCACATCAATATTAGAAGGTAGTTTAGCCCCTTGCTTTGATAATTCAAGCATGTATAGTGAGGGATTGAGTCTCATCATGATGTTGAAGATTCTATGATTGTTTGGATTTTGAACCATCTCAGTGATCTCATCTTGTGTCATTCCAAAGGGATTGTTAGTGATATCCTCTACTTGAATCTCCTCTTGAGGATTTTGTGATGATGAAGGAAAGTTAGTTAGAGGATCGCTTGATCTAACCAGATTTATCTTAGAATTTGTTTGGCTTAGGTCACTTGAAGTGGATGTTTCTTTGTTGGCTTCCATGTTCCTCTTGTGTTGAGATTTAGTTTACACCATGTTGGGACTGTAAAAATATGATGGTTTTACATATGTTTTCACTCATAATATTCTATTTTGGTCATACCAAGTGCATATTCCACTCATTTTTTTCCATATTGCCCCATTGGACCCATTAAGTCTCGCATATTTTACATTCTGGTTCTATTGGTGTGAGAATACTTTTGTCTCCCTGAACCATTGTGCGTTTTTGCTAACATAAGTCTTTGTTGCCTATCGACAAGACTTATTATTTGTCATGGTGATTGGATTTGACTTATAGGCACCGTTTGGTAGGACTTTTCTGCAATCTCGGCGACAAAAGATGATGCACATTTTGGCAAGAGTTGCGGCATCGACATATGGTCATAGCGAGCTTTTTTGGTCATGCCAACAGGCGCATTATGGATTCTCTTCGGCCAGATTTGGTGGTATCGGCATCACGTCTTGGCGATTATCTTTTGTCTTGGTGACCGAGATGTGGAGACTTCTATCAGCGTGTGCTGTGGCTATCAGGGTGGTGTCCTACCGAGTATCGTTTGTCTCCCCGATTATGCATTGAAAGTCATATCGGCGTAAGTCTTGTCCTCAGTGGAAGCTCTCACCGAACTCATCATGTCTCACCGACTAGAGGAAAAAAATACATCATATCGACAAGAGTTGGGTGCCTTCGATGAGATGTCACGACGAAGTAAGTTTGTCTCACCGATGAAGCACAAACAGATTTTTCCAAATGGCTCGGTGGGAGAATTTTCTTTCGTTGTAAGGTCTTGGCGAGTGACCTTCGGTCTTGCTGACCTTACATGTGGATTTTTTTCATGTGGCTTTCGGTGTAGGTGTTGTTTTCTTTCGGCGATCAAAAGTTATCTCGGGGTGACTTTCGGTAAAGCAAGATGCACTCTACAAGAGGTCCCCCCGACATTGTTCTGTCTTGCCGATAGCTCGATGAGTATTCTCTTTGGTGAGAAAATCTAATGGTCTTGGCGAATAGGAATGACTATAAAGTCTTTCGGTGTAACAATGTAATCTACAAGAAGTCCCCCCAAGAGTGATAAGCTGCAGCGACATATATGGAGCGGATGGACTCGTCGGCAAGAAGAAACAAGAGTCACAGTGATTCGATGTGGTGGGAGACTTTCGGTATAACGAAATACTGTTGTGTGACATCTCACCGACGGGAGGAGGTTACAGCGATAGGTTTAACCACGGGGCCCTCGATGAAACAGAGTGTAATCTACAGGATATCTCCTCGACTCAGACATGTCAGGACAAACGCGAGCGTAGTGAACACAGGCATATAGCGATAAATGAGTGAATTTCCTTCGACATAGCTACTGTCTTGTCTTGGCGACTGTCTCACTGGTAAATGGATGAAATACAAATCTTGTGGTTGACGGGTTGATGCTTGGTGACCGTTGCAGGCCGACACAATTGGAGCCTGAATTTTGTGGGGGGCCGACATGATTTTTTTTATATGATTTATTTTTTCATACTAGTATATAAATTGGCATTTTTGTAATTGTAAAATCACCACCAGTTATTAGAATTCGATACATTGCAAGTAGATACAGTAGAAATAAAATCAGATCAGAGACTATTGTTGCATGATTTCAGAATGGAGGTATTTATGAAAATCAAGTGATGTTGCTGCATTTTTCTGGTGTCAATTGTCTGTTGAATTAAATAAAACACTGCTAAGTTGTCTCCAAGCTTGATGCTTTCTGGTTGTTTAAATTGACATAACAAGTTTATGTTTAGTTTATCAATGCACATTTGTTATATCTATGTGATTAATCAATTGGTTCTTTCAAGTAAAGACTAAATCCTTTTAGTTGATCACAGTAACAAGAGAGTTTCATTTGGATTATTGAAGTATAGCTTAGTAGTTACAATTTTGCATGTTTATACAAGTTGTAAACATAATCTATGCCAGATAATTTGTAATTTCTCTAGAAAGTGTTGCTCATCTTGATCTCATTTGACTCCGCATACCCAATAAAGCACTGGTCTCTACACTTCATCATTTTGAACTCATTCAATCTCTTCATATCTGTTAATTCAACATTTTAGGATTTAGATCAAAATATTGTTACTATTATCAAATTGATTTCATTTGTTTAGTTCCATCTACCATTGTGGACAAATCATTGTGCAAGAAAGATAATCATAAGTCAAGTTTGCTTCATTCAGAAAGGTACAACTGCCCAAGGTTTAGCAGCACCTAAAGAGTAGAAGGTTGAGTTCTCTTGACCTTGTCTATTACCCTAAAGCGTATCAAGAGATTGGCAACCTCTTGAGGCATTCAACTTGCATTTTTGAGAGCTAACAAATTGGCGACTCTGTTGGGGAATACATTCAAAATCAAGGCCTTCAATCATAGAGTCAGGAACTATATATAGACTCCGCTGGGAATAAGAAACATCAAGTATTTTCTCATTTTTAATAAAAGTGAGTGGTGACTCTGACATAAATTGTATAGTTGTTCATCATGAATGGAAGAAGATCTCAGTACAGGGGAAGTCATACTGGAGCTCCTGCTGGCAGCAGTAAGTGGACACACAAAGATGACAGAGCTGATAAAGGAA
This sequence comes from Sequoia sempervirens, assembly GCA_007258455.2. Taxonomy (NCBI): domain Eukaryota; kingdom Viridiplantae; phylum Streptophyta; class Pinopsida; order Cupressales; family Cupressaceae; genus Sequoia; species Sequoia sempervirens. Next base: position 39,744 of record VDFB02078037.1, read on the forward strand.
AGAGGATCAATGAGGACATGTGCATATCAAACAAAGGCAAAGCACCAAGAGCATATGGTGAAGCATATAATTGCTATGATACATGGATGGATGATTCAAGACCAGAACTTTGTACCCCTAAAGATCAAAGAAATTGTTTCTCTTCTCTCGATCCTCAGAAGCAGGCTGAGTTTGAAGCTAGACTTGAGCCTGAATGAATCCGAATTCAGCGTGAATATGATCAAAAGATGGAATATGATCAAAACCAGAATAATGAGAATGTGATTTCTCAAACTGATTATGAATCTCTGACTTATGAGGACGTCAAAGAACGGTTTGAATCTCAGAAGAAGGAGAGAGAAGAACAGGAAAAGGCTCGGATGATACAAGTAATGAAAGAATTTGAATTGCAGAAAAATCAAAACATTGCTCAGACAGCTGATCGCCCCCAAAGTATGTGCCACCTCATAAGCAGGGTGATCATGGCGCAGGGCCCTCCAATCAACAAAATGCTCCTCATAATCAGATAGGGAATCACTACAAACAACCAAATCATCCACCTCACATTCCCACACAACATACAGGTATGTATCCAGCTCCTGGTCAGCATTATATCCCACAGCATAATGCACAGTACAATAATCCCATGCATCAACATCAATATCCACCTATTCCTCCCCCTCACCAGCATACAACCATGATCAGACAATTTGATTTAGCAGGATTTCAATTGTATCCTTACCCTATGGATGGCAGTTGGAGAAGTCTGGTGCCTAAGTTTACAGGGAGTAATGCAATTACTGCTGAAGAGCATTTAAAGAGTTTCAATGTATTCATCCAAGATATAGATGTGCCATATGAAGATTTACACATGAAGCTATTTATGATGTCACTTATTGAAGATGCTAGGGATTGGTTTAACAGCTTGCCTGCATTCTCAATCAATTCTCTTCAAGTATTCCAAGATCGATTTTTAGAACAATATGGGAATCAAAATGCACCAGATGCAGCCCTTCATGAATTGATGCGAATTCAAAAAAATCAGAATGACTCAATTTATGATTTCAATCGAAGATTCAACAAGTTACAGACTAAGGTACCCCCTGGATCAAGGCTGCCAGATTCTGTAGCCTTGAGTGTTTATTTAAATGCATTTGATCCTAAAACAAGGTATGAATTGAGAAATAGATTCCCAAGAGATCTGGCTGAAGCTCAGAAGATAGCATTAACAATTGAAAACAATAGGAAGGCTATTGGTATAGTCGATAAAAGAACCAGCCAAAGACCTTCTCCGTAAAAATAATAATTATCAATACAAGCGAGGAAAATACATACAGAAATGAGAACATAAATGAGAGGCCAAGGTTACATGACATGCCTTATAATACAAACTGGAAGGATGGAAAACCTATAACAACAAGGCCAAGAAACAAACAGACTCCTGATCCATTAAGCAAGAAAGGAACTTATATGGTGAGTAATAATTATACGTGATTTTGTAATCAACCATTCAGTTATTGTGTTGTAGCCCAAAGGATGCAAGAAGAAGGAATGTTGATGGGTAACAGTGGAGAAGATCACACAATGTATTTGACTTCAAATACTTTTCACCATGTAGAGGAGAGGTACTCATCTTCAGAGGATGAAGGATATGAGTATGATGTTTCAAATCATAAGTATAATGTCCATATGGCTAACCATTAGGTCTTTTATGATTCTGATGAAGATTATACTAAGCCACATTCTGATGAGGCACCTACTCAATGCAGCGTGAGGAGACTTATTGAAGATGAAATAGAGAGAATAACTATTGCTGCAGTTGAGGAAGCAAGAAGTAAATATTGGTTGAGAAATAGAAAAGTAAATGATGTAGAAGGCGTTCCTGGGTGAATTTTTATGAAATATCAGAAGGAAACATAGGGAATTGTGAAGAAGTCAGAAAAGAGACTACTTGATAAAGATGAATAGAAGCCTATCTAAAGATAGGAAGTTAAGGAAGAAGTGAAGGAATTACATAAGGAGACACAAGCGCCTAGCCAGCCTAATAAAAAAGAAAAGGAAGAAAACAAAGGAGATGCGCCAGAACTGAAAAAGACTGTTAAGGTGGAGGGCTCTTCTTTTGACTTCACTCAAGCGTTATCCTAGGTAAAAATGTCTATTCCACTACTTGAGATGATGAAGATTAAAGAGTATAGGGATACTGCTATTCAATTGATAACAAGTGGAAATGAAAAATGTATGAATTCTGAAAGCAAGGTAGCTGTTAAAACAGTCAATAGGCATGAGAAAACAAATGACTCTGAAGTCTGCTTGAGTGATATATTATCAACTCCCCCTCAAGTTGATCCTTTTTTCACTACATTGCTTATAAATAACAAACTATTGTGAAATTTCATGATAGGCTCTGGTGCTGCTATAAA
>VDFB02078038.1:0-12722 GCA_007258455.2 Sequoia sempervirens
ATACGTTAGATTATGTAAAAGAATGAGAAATTCAAGTATATAATTACATTGCTTTATAGTATCGCTACACTCTTCCTTGGCCATCTCGGGATGGTGTTCTTCTTTCCTCTTTTTTCTTTTCACTCTTTCTTTTCCATCCGACACTAGGTCCTTCCACTCCCTCTGCGGAATCATGGGGGGATGATCGTACTTTTTGTTCTTCTCTAAATGTGACCTATATTTGTCCCTCACATACTTTAGATAGGTACCAGATTTCTTAAGGACCTTGGTTCGGTTGAATGTTTTATCACCGAACAACACAACTAGACAGTTAATGAGCTCATCTTTTAAATCTTGATTTTGGGCATTCCACCATGTACATATGGTGGTCTCGAAGAGTTCCAATGTAATATCACTTAGATGTTTATAAAAAACATCATTTCCTACAAAATGATCATGGGATCAATAGTCTAAAAAGAGCGATCAATAAGTAAATTTCAATTGGATTATATATAATAATAATTAAAACATTTTAAACTACCTAGGACCTTCTCTATCTTTATAGGAACGAAATCTTTGGTCACCACAAATGTGACCGGAAATGTTCTCGTACTAGTAATATGGAAAGATCCAGGAAATGTTGTTAAAACATCACTAGCACTAGGGGCCTCTGTATCCCCAGGTACATGTCTTGACGCATGTTTTGTCATATGTTCGCTACCAGAGGGTGCATTAACGGATGCCTACATGGTATGTGTTGCTGACGCTTCAGACGACAATATAGGCACAGATGATGGGGTCAGATGATGTGATGTATGCGTAGGAAGATCATGATGGACACTTGTACCAAGCCCTACTCCTCGGGCAACACTTGCAATACCCTGATCATGGCTAGGAGCATCATGAGGAGGAAAATAACCCTATAAAAACAACACATATTTTAGTTTATGACATAAAAAAGTACAAAATATAAAACCATGAATGAACTTATGTTATAATTAAAGACTTCATGATAGCTTACTTGCAAGTTTTCTAATCTCCTAGTCAATATTTTAACCCTCTCTCTTATCTCATCTGTTTGAGGCACTATGAACATCAACTTAACTGTTTCTTCATTGCATTTTTTTTGGATCTTCTTTATCGGATCGAGAGGGTTTTCCGAATAAGTGATGTCATTATCATAAAATATTGACTGCACCTCACTATGGATGCTCTCCTCTACTGCTGGTGCCTTTCCTCAATCAGTCGATTGCAACAAGAATATTAAAAACATTATCAAAATTAACCCAAAAAACTTATGAAAAAAATATAGTAATAAAACATTTTGCTTGTATCTAATTTGTACAATTACAATGAGGTAAAACTGTCGAGTAGAAGCACCTGAAGATACATTGCGATCTATGCTTTGGGCCAGAGCCTTCTTTGTACGATCAATGTCCCGTTGTAAAAAAAATTAAATATAAAAAAATATTACCGAAATGAAACCAATAGACTTATGAAAAAAAACATAAGAATAAAATGGTATATTGGAGTAATTAATTGGAGGTTGGGTAAAATGGTACATAGTACGTACCACCCCCATAGTAATTGTGTTTGTAACTAAGCGATTCAAATTGTATTCGATTAGCAACTCTTCCCCCGTAGTTATTGATTTTATCGCACATACGAATACATGGTTTCCCTCGTGCGCTTCGACTATGCAATTGGGTTGCTTATTTGTTGAACCAGGTCATGTACTGTTTATAAACCTTGCAATATTCCCTGATGCTTTTGGCCTTCTTTCGATGTACATAGCCACTCCTTTATTTTGATCCTTATTTTTTACCTGTATATAATTTGATGATAGTGCATAGCTACACATACTTCGTGTATATCAAACCAGTGGCATCTAATCTTTGTAACTGTAACAGGGTCTAACATACTCCATGAATTCAGTAACTTTGTCATAATAGACCTTTGTCTTGTCCATGCAAAATAGGCCCAAACCATGTAATGACGATGGTGCTATGCGATATATCCTCTCGTTGACACAAAAATTAGTGTTTATTGGAGGAAGTTCCTTGGGTACCCATTGTTTCCGTAGATTTTTGTACCTCAAGGGCACCTCGATGTCGCCTATGCTCTCATCATCATAAGAACATGACCCCCCTTCAGCAAGAAAAAATTCTATGCGTTTACGAAATTTTCTTCTAATCTTTTAACCTCTAGTTGATTTCCCTCTTTTAGACATACTACATGTCTTGCTTTCCTCTTCTCTTTTTGAATTTCCCTCGCTCGAGGAAGAAAAATATGAAAAATACTTATTTGGTGGTACCTGCACTCATAAGGATGTTGGATGAAGTTCTTTCATGGTGATATGATCCTAAGGTGACATTATGATTAATCTATCATTTCATCGCTAGAATTTCATAGGTTATAAGGTAATCAAGTCTTGATAAATTGCAAGCTATTGTTACTATCATCCAAATGTGTCCATCACAAATCAAATCTACTTAACATTTTAACTCCCAAACTTTGTAACAAGTGTTAAATGTGACTATGGTCCACCAGTTACACAACCAAGGCCTCAAATGCATTCTCTAATTGTAATCAAATGACTTTTTCTCTTCATTCAAGTAAATAAACTTAAAGGGAAACACCGCCAAGTGGTTTATTGGACATTTACATGACTAAAAATAGTAGCAAATTTACATTTAATTTCTATATGTCTAAGTGGTTAACAGGGAGGGAGTGTGTACTAGACTTGGTTAAGTCATCATAAGTTTACGCTTTGGCAATAAATTTTAAGTCATATTAAATCTTCCTATGTCTAATTGCTAGGATACTTTTGGTATGTTTTACGGTAGGATGATTGATGAAAGAGTCCAAAGACTAGCCTTTCTCCATAGTATCCAGGTACACATAGCAACTGTCTTCTCTTATACGGTTGGACATGATTTAAAGAACTTAGCTAGGAATTATTCATTTAACCTAAGGTTTTCTCATAATGCCATCATTGGAAAAGTATGATCAAATTATTCTATTATGAAGAATTGGTTTATGTGCCTCTAGTAATCACTATAAATGTTTGTAAGGATAAAATGACTAATTGCATTGGGTAGGAGAGAATCAACTTTGAGTTCTTCAAAGATTATATTCCTCTATTCATAATTTTGTATGGGTTGTGTGGAGGAGGTTATCACTACCAAGAAGGGAGGAGACCTTTCCTTTACATTTTTTATAATTTTCATTATTCTTATTTATTTTACACTTTACATTTACAAATACACATACATATGCATTTATCAAGCTTTCATTTATTTCATGTAGTTTAATAGTTTGATCGATTTCATATTATATGTGTTGAAGACTTTAGAATTTCAATTACATTAATTTATGGATATGTTGTATTTATAACACTACAAAACCATATGCTCTTTGCATTTACACTTGCATTTACAAATACACATTTATATACATAGATATAGATTTCTTTGATGATATGATCCATTTATTGTTCTAGGAGAGCATCCAGTAATTGCATTTACATTTAAAAAATAAGCATAAAGGGCTACATGTATATATATGTGTGTGTGTGTGTGTATGTATATCATCGGCATTCAGTTGTTCAAACAACTCCATTAGGTTCAAGAGAGACATTGATAAAATTCATAAAACAGATCTCCCATATGTTTTGTTGAAACCTCGGGCTTTGAACCTCTCTATTTCACATGTTTTGTTAAACAAAATTATTGAGGACAAATAGCTATAATTCTCTTTATTTCTCATCCTACCCCCTATTCATGCATCCTACAATTACAAAATATCCATGGGGCCTCTTACAGAAGCTACAGTAATCACAAAAAGTGTAAGAGACCCTTTATATCATGTTTGGATTACAAAACCCTCAAAAATAGGGTAACTGGGCTGTATGCAAAGAAATGAAACTTTCTAACTCAAATCAATACCTTAAGCCCTCAAATCATATTCAAATCAAAGCTAACACATATCTTCATGACTTGGAATTTATTTCACATCAAAATATGGTCAGATGTGACCATACAAGCCGCATAATAGAAAAAATACAAATTTTTTAAAATGTTTACATTTTGTTCGTCAAGAGCTTTGTATTTTAAATCCTCAACCATCAACAACCATTACAACGATCATTTTATGCCTTTTAAAGGCCTTTACATTTCAACCACTGAACAACCACCTCTACAACTGACTTTTTAAATCTTTTATGATCACATTAAACATAAAACACACTAATTTCTTGCTGTTAACATCATCATTGAAATGTTTTAATTTTGAATTTTCAAATATTAAAAGTACATCATTAGCCTCAATGGCAAAATGGAATAAAATTAAAAGCATCATGAATTAAATTTATGTAACCACATAATTCAAATATAATTATATCGATAATATAATCACATAACTCATGATTAATGTCATTATCTTCTTCTTTCATCCAACTTTTGTATGGTATCATTCGATCCGTGATTCATCAACATTGTAAGGATTAGTCATATCATCATCATCATCGATATGAGTTTCGATAATGTCATCATCCACACGGATATCATCTTCATGAACATTAACTCCTACATCATCATTATCTAGTTCCTCCTCTTTGACATCTTCGTCAGGGACATCATCAACTAAATGTTGATCCTGATCATCATCTACATCATCTTCTAGTTCTTTGGTATCTTCTTCTTCCACCACATTATACTTTACCGGCCTTCATCTTGGATCATTTCTAACAACAAATGAACAACCTGGTTTACTTGGAACCTTTGAGTAAAATACCTGCTCACATTGGCTTGGAAGAACATAGGGCTCATTTCCAGCTCGATCGATCAACCTTATATTAACCATGGTAAATCCATTATTATGTTCAATGTCAGCTCTTCTTTAGGATTATTTTTGTCTAATCATAGTTTTACCATAGGACTTTATTGAACAAAATTATTAGTCTCAAGGACTTAAAGTCACACCTTCAAGTATATAATACAAAATCCTATAGGCATCGATTTTCTCGAGACTTCTAGATGTATGTCATTTAGATGAAATATTAGTCAATTTAGAAAGACTGCAGCTTATACTAGAATCACAAGTTTCATGTCATCCAAAATTTTGATTCAAAATTTATGACCATTACACCACATAGCCTTGTGGTGTTTCACCTGCAATATGTCAAACATGTAAAAATTATTGCAATATCATCAGTTGATAAACATATTGATTCTTGGCCAAATGTATGTAAAGAAATACACCCTAAATGGATATATATACATCAATATAATTAAGTACTTAAATAATATGGGTGATTAATATATTTATACGTACCTGTTTCTCTTAAACCATATGCTAAATCAATTTCCTTTTGTGTAATATTGGAATCTCTATTACGATGAGCTTCTTTAACCAATGAAGCCACACCTTCCCATGTTAATGTGCGACCAAATTGTTGACATCGTTCAATCCATACCATCATCCAATCAAGATTGTTTGCGACATACAAATGTAGTATATCCCACTCTCGACCAACTGTACCAAAATAAATTGAAATTACAAATCTTATGTATAATTAGTTAAATACCACAAGATACCATCTTTAATTTGAGGGAATTTGATGCATATTTGAAGATTAAAATTAAAAGTCATGCTACTATGCTGCTAAAAACCATATGTAAAATGTATTCCAATTAATCTCCATGACCATCTTATAATTACCTCTCACTTTCCTCAATCTACCTTTCCCCATCAGGTACTCCCCTTCGAATTTGTTAATGGAGTTGGGATCCCAAATGCGATCTACATGGATCTTTGTTGCAAACTTAGGAAGAAATTGGCTAATATACACCATGGTCTAGTATACCATATATCCCTCCACCATAGAACTCTCAGGATGTGCTCTTTGTATAACCAAAGCCTTCAAAAATTTCAAGTGCCTCTCAACCATCCACATTGACCTTGTGTGTACAGGTCCACACAATTCAATCTCCTCAACCTAGTGTATGAGGTAGTGTTCTTGTGCATTGAAAAATGTTGAAGGTAGACACTTTTGCATTTCACACATTAGACGAGGAATTTTTCTCTTCCAATAATTTATATCTTATTTATGGATTTCTTTAGATGATAGCCATCTATAAGTGATTCAAGGCGTAAATATATTAACGAGATTTAACAAAAATATACACTATATTACATAACAAGTAAAAATGGTACTTGATGGAAGATACAAATGAAATTAGAACAAATCCTTTTACTACCACTTCCTATGTATTTTCTAAGATCATATATAACTTGTTTGACATTGTCGTCGAAGTTGTCTGGGAGAGATAGAGGTAGAATGTACTGCAACAATTATAAAATGATCTTTTCATTATTTTTCCAAAGTAGTAAACATAATACATTTCAGCAAGTACATACTATACAAGTGTATATAATATACTTAATACCATTTAATGGAAGGTGAAGTAAGGAACTGTTTTAATTTTCATCCCCACTGTGTAAAAATCACCTTTCTTTGTTATTATATTGTTTATGTTTTCTGGTAACAAACGCGGGAAACCAAATTGTGATGGACTTCTTTTGCATACCGGTTTTGCCTTTCTATTAATAACCAAGGTTAAAAAACTTATACGACTGGCCCTCATCACATTTTCACTGACATTTTCACATTGCATGATTGGTTTCCATCGTCACTACAAATTTCTTATTACCTCCTTTTTCGCCATGTCTTCATCTGGCCATTCTTCCATAACATTTATGTTATATTCTTTCCAATATGAATTGTATTAAACAAATGCATAATTTGTAGCTTCTCATAGTAGGGCAACCGACTAAATTGTCTAGGATAACCTTTCAGTTACTGTGGAAGTCAGCCATTAATGCTTTGACAACCTTCATGAAACATATAAGTTAAACAAATTAACAATGACAATCATTGTCAATTACAACATGAGTAAACACAACACTATAAAAATATAAATTCAAAACATATCATATATTATAGATAAAAAATTTGATATGATGTATAACCTTGATGATTAATTCTATTATATTCCAACTTCCATAGGCGAGGTGTCATTCTTCATGGTTTTAATGTAGTCTGTTGGGACTGTAAAAATCTGGTGTTTTTACATAAATTTTCATTCATAAATTTCCTGAATTGGTTTGACCGTATGCATTTTTCATCTATGATTTGCCATATTGTCCCATTGAATCAATCGTGTTGTGCATTTTTCATGTTTGGGTCCATATCGGCATAGGTTCATTCTTGTCTCCCCAACCCGTTGTGCTCTTTCTACTTGCAATAAGTCTGTGTTGCCTATCGGAAAGACTTATTATCTGTCATAGCGAATGGATTTTTCCTGCAGGTGGTTTTCGGCATGACATGTTCTTTGTTGTGGTGACTAGCATTTGTTTGTTGGCAGCTATCGGCATATCTTATGGCTTTCAAGATAGGGTCTCACCAAGTTTTGTTTGTCTCCCCGACTTGTGCGAATGAGAGGACTCATCGGCGGGAGCCAAACGGTCCAGCTAGAGTCTTACCGAAATTAGGGTGTCTCAACGACAAGTGCATTATGGATTATCTTCGGCCAGACTTGGCTTCTTCGCCGTAGGGTCTCGGCTAGTGACCTTTGGTCTCGCCGATGGAATACGATGGGGGATCTTTGGCGGGAGTTTTGAATTGTCTTGGCGAATTGGTATGTGCTCAGGGTGTTTCGGTGAAACATTGTGTACTCTATGTAATGTCTCCTCGAGTTTGATGGGCTACAGCGACATACATTGGACAAATCTTTTCTATCGGTATGGGTGCATTGGTGTCTTGGCAATACATTGTGGCTCGAGGCTTTCGGTAGAACTCTGTTAATTTGTTATTGAGTCTCACCGATGTTGTGTGGTCACAATGAAAAATAAAGAATTAGAAGTGTATCCTTTGGCTTCGATGTAACATGCGAGGTGTTATGGCGACCTACGATTGGTGAAGAACTTTCGGTGTGACCCGATGAACTCTATATGACATCTCACCGAAGGCCTAAGGCTATAGCGACACAAAAGTGATTCTTCTTGTCTTTGATATTGCAAGTAGGTGGTCACAGTGAACGCAAAATACTGGGCGCGGGGATGAAGCGTTTGAATTGCCTTCGGCAAGACAATATGTTGTGTCTGGTTGACTGTTCTACTGGTAAAAATAGAATTTCAAAATCTTGTGGCTGATAGGTTGAATGCTTGAAGACCGTTGCTTGCCGACTTGGATTGAGCCCAAATCTTGTGGAGGGCCGACATAATATTTTATTTTGATATTTTTCTCATGCTGGTGTATAAATAAGCTTGTTGTAGTTGTCAATATGGACGAGGAATTAGATTTTCAATATATTGCAAGTAGATACAGTAGAATAAAATTATCAGACCATAGGCTATTATTTCATGATTTCACAATGGAGGTATTTATGAGATTCAGTTGATGTTGCTGCATTTCCCTGGTATCAATTATCTGTTGAATTAAAATGGAAAATACTGCTAAGTTGTCTCCATGAATGATTTTTCTAGTTGTTTAAATTAACATAGCAAGTTTATGTTTGATTTATCGATACACATTTGTTGTATTTGTGTGATCAATCAACTGGTTCTTTCAAGCAAAGATTAAATCCTTTTATTGATCACAGTAATTAGAGAAACTCATTTTGGATTATTGAAGTAGAACTTAGTAGTCACATTGTTGCATGTTTATACAAGTTGTAAACAAAACATATGCTAGATAATATGTGTCTTCTCCAGAAAGTGTACTTATCTTGGTCTCATTTGACTCCGCATACCCAACAAGGCACTAGTCTCTGCACTTCCTCATTATATTATAAATTCATTCACTTTATTTTAATTGAGTATTTAGGACTTAGAGCAGAATATTGTCACTGTTTTCAAATTGACTTTCATTTGTTCACTCCCATTTACCATTGTGAACAAGTATTGTAAGATGATTTATTGCAAGTTAAGTTTGCATTATTCAGAGAGGTACACCCGCCTTGGTTTTGCAGCACCTAAAGAGTAGAAGGTTTAATTGTTTCAAACCTTGTTCTGTTACCCTAAAACGTTGTGAAAGCTTGGCAACCTTTTGTGGTTAAAACTTGCATTTTTTAGAGCTAACAAATTGGCAACTCTACTGAGGAACAATCAGAATCAAGGCCTTAATCATAGAGTTAGAAATCTTGAATAGACTCCGCTGGGAACAAGAAATATTGAACATTTTTCTCATTTTCAATTAAAGTGAGTGGAGACTCTGACATAAATTTTTGTAGTTATTCATCATGAATGGAAGAAGGTCTCAATACAGGGGAGGTCATAATGGAGCCCCTGCTGATAGCAGTAAGTGGATTCATAAAGATGACAATGTTGATAAAGGAAAAAGGATAAATGAGGATATGTATCTAATAGGTAGAGACAAAGTAGATTGCTATGATACATGGAAGGATTATTCAAGTGCAGAACTATGTACCCCTGAGGAGAAATTAAATCCATTTTATAATCCTTAGAAACAAGCTGAGCTTGAAGCTAAGAATCAGGTTGAGTTTGAAGCTAGACTTGAGCCTGAACGACTCAGAATTTAGCATGAATATGATCAGAAGATGAAGAGTAACCAAAATATGGTTGCTGATCATGAGCTTCCTAAGGAAATAAAGGCACAGTTCGAACAACAAGAGAAAAAGATAAAGGATCTGGAGGCTAAATTATAGAAAGCCCAAATTGCTGATCAGACAGCTAGTGGCTCAAAGTATGTTCCACCTCACAAGCAAGGTGATCATGGTGAAGGATCCTCCAATCAACATAACGTTCCTTACAATGAAGGTGGAAATCACTATAAGCAGCCAGATAATCCCCCTTATATCCTACACAACATGCGAATATGCATCCACCTCCTGGTTAGCATCACATCCCTCAACATAATGCACAATACAATAATCCTATGCATCAGTATCAATATCCACCTATCCCTCCCCCTCACCAATATGCAACAATGATTAGGCAGTTTGATTTGGTAGGATTCTATCTATGCCCTTACCCTATGGATAGCAGCTAGAGAAGTCTGATGCAGTCACTACTGAAGAACATCTAAGGAATTTCAATGTGTTCATTCAAGATATAGGTATGCCATATGAAGACTTGCACATGAGGCTGTTTATGATGTCACTTATTGAAGATTCTAGGGATTGGTTTAACAGCTTGCCAGCATATTCAATTAATTCTCTTCAAGTCTTCCAAGATCGATTCCTAGAACAGTATGGAAATCTAAATGCACTAGATGCAACTCTTCATGAATTGATGAGGATTCATAAAAATCAAAATGACTCAGTTTATGATTTCAATCAAAGATTTAATAAATTGTAGAATAAAGTACCTCCTGGATCAAGGTTGCCAGATTCTATAGCTTTAAGTGTTTATTTAAATGCATTTGATCCCAAAACAGGGTATGAACTGAGAAATAGATTTCCAAGAGGTCTGGCCGAAGCACAGAAGATTGCATTGACAATTGAAAATAATAGGAAGGCTGCTGGTATAATTAGTAAAAGAGACAACCCAAGGCCTCCTCAACAAAACAATAATTATCAGTACAGACAAGAGAATACATACAGAAATGAGAACATAAATGAAAGGCCAAGATTGCATGATGCCTTACAATACAAACTGGAAAGTTGGGAAACCTATATCAGCCAAGCTCAGAAGCAAAGAGACCCCTGATCCATTAAGCAAGAAAGGAACTTACATGGTGAGTAATAATTTTTTTTTGAAGTTTGTAATCAACCACATTCTCTAGACTATTGTGTTGTAGCTCAAAGGATGCAAGAAGAAGGAATGCTGATTGAAAATAATGGAGAAGATCACAAGGTGTATTTGAATTCAAATATTTTTCACTGTGTTGAGGAAAGAAATTCATCTTTAGAGGATGAAGGCTATGAATATGATGTTTCCAATCAGAAGTACAATGTCCATATGGCTGAATAGCAGATCTTTTATGATTCTAATGAAGATTACAGGGCTTATCGATGCAGCTTGCTTGCTACTCAGTAATGTCAGGGGAACCGGAAGGATAAACGAAAGGATCCATGACTGCTGTAAGACAGGGAAAGCACAAAATGCATCACGGTTAAAGAAACTTGAAAAAAGAAATCGTGAAGCAGTCGGAGTTCTAGAGAATTTATAAAAGAATCAAAACCTTTCGAGGAAATTATAGAGAGGAGCCGAAAATAAGCAGTAATCATTAAACGAGAAACTACGACCAAAGGAGAAATAAAAAAGAAATTAAATAAAATAAGATGCAACCAGTCGATTAAAAGAAAAGAAAACAAAGCGTGAGTTAAAAGATTGTCAAGGTGGAGAGTTCCTCCTTCGATTTCACTTAGGCATTGTCCCAGGTAAAAATGTTTGTTCCACTACTTGAGATGATGAAAATTAAAGAGTATAGGGATACTGCTGTTCAATTGATAACGAATGGAGAACATGTGAATGCTAAAAATAAAATAACTGTTAAAGCAGTCAATAGGCAGGAGAAAATAAATAATTCTGATGTCTGCTTGAGTGATATATTATCAACTCCTCCTCAAGTTGATCCCTTTTTTACTACTTTTCTTATTAATAACAAATTGTTAAGGAACTGCATGATAGATTCTAGTGCTGCTATAAACATCATGCCTGTTGGAGTTATGAAACAACTTGGTATGTGGGTTGATATCACTGGAGGCAAGTGTTATGTAATGGATAACAAACCTATTCTTGTGGTTGGTATTATGAAGGATGTTGAAGTCAAGCTGGCTAATTATCCACAGGTGGCTTATAATATAGATATCATAGTGATTGATACTCCTCCGCAGTTTGGTATGCTTTTGTCAAGACAATGGACAGTAGCAGTTGGAGGAAATGTCTAGTTTGATTTGTCTTATGCTACTATTCCAGTGAATGGTCAAGATGTGAAGTTATATAGAGAGCCAAGAATGAATCAGCTTGTTGAATGTGTACCATAGAATCAGATTAATTATTTTTGTGATGTTGATCTTGGGAGTTTTAAGATTGAACCAGCCTAGCCAAAATTAACAAATAGTGATCCAATTGAAAAACATGTTGCACATCAAGAAGGTAATGGCGCTAGGATTTTTTTTGTTTCCCCTGAAGGTACTACTTTTAAATATTCATTCTTGTTGGAATTTTAATGTACAAACAATGTGGGAGAGTATGAAGCTTTATTGGCAGGTTTGAATATAGCTGTGAAACACAAGATTAAGTTGCTAACTGTTTTTGGTGATTCTGAGTTGGTTGTTTCACAAATTAAATCCAAGTATGCAACAAAGCACAAAAGATTAAAGCAATATAGGAATGTTGCATGGGACACAATTGAACTGTTTGATGCCTTCTCAATTGAATGGATTGATAGGTCGAAGAATACAATGGCTGATTTTTTAGCAAGTGTGGCGCTGAAAAGAGATGATATCACATTGGCTGGGGTGTCACAGATTGAGTTCAAGACGAGGCCTGCTATTCCTGATAACATTTATAGCTGGCAAGTTTTCAATGATGATACAAACCTTTTGAAATTCCTCAGTTGTATAGATCAGTATGAATCCCAGGAGGTTGATTTAAACACCTTTGTTGAGGAAGTAGATGGGAAACAAACTATGTTTGGCAAGGAGATCATATAGCTAAAAAAAAACAAGCTTCCTAAAGGATTAGTGGCACTAGAAAGGGTGTATGATGGAAGT